>CAJNDT010005947.1:0-457500 GCA_905221615.1 Symbiodinium sp. CCMP2592
GTCTCAATATGGTAAAACCACTGTGAGCCACTGGGCAGCGGAATGTATATGTATGAGCATGCAGCCATTGCTGTAGGTACCTGTTAGAGCTACCCCTTTAGAGGTTTACGCAAACAAGGGGGGGGGTGAGCCGATACACCCCTTTAGGATTACTCCTGTGGGAGTGTATGACCAGTTTGAGTCCCGTGGGATCTAAGGCAACGCCCAGCACACGGACAGCGATTGTTTTGTTCTGCTACGCAGAGAGAGCTTGCTACAAGTCGGTAAAACCACTTGAACCAGTGAGCAGCGGAATGTATATATGTGAGCATGCGACCAAGACATTGCTGTAAGTACAACCCCTTTAGAGGTTTAAGTAAACAAACAGACAACAATTTTCTTTTACTGAAAGCATGGCCGCGTGTTCACACATATACGAGTAAAGTGCTCACCGTATTCAGTGTTGCGGAGTATGGACTCATGAAAAGGATAATATCTTAGATATTCCATTAGTTATGCAGAGCACACACTCACTCATTTTTGAGTCTACAAGCATGAGTCGTGTCAAAGAGAGATCTTCTGTACATGATCAAGTCTACGACTGCTACTTCTACTTCGAATTATGCAACGGCTCACTGAACTCTTGTTAGAGCTTGGATTTCCTTTTGTGCTGCTGCTGAGGATTATTCACCTTTGTGCCCGATCCAGGTTTGGATCATAGGATCTGCTATAGGCGTTCGGATGAGGCTCATCCGGGTCCGAATGGTCTTCCTCACTACTAGAGTGAATACCAAGGAACCGATTCTCAGCTCTGGTAAAAGCAGCATCTGGATTGCCATATCCGTGATCGGTTGTTTCTGGTACTGCCTTAGCTTTTGGCACAGCTTGTGAGCTGGTTGCCTTGGGGTAGCCTTGAGGACATGCTGGCTGTTTAGCCTTTGCTTTCGCTTTTGCCTTTTGGCGGACTTGTCCATCTGAAGATGGCCAGGAGTGCTCTGACTCGTCTCCTGATGGAGATAAAGCGTTAGCATGTCTGCTATCCCAATACTGGTGTGTTGACGGTGGCGGTGGTCCGTCATCTTCCTCTTCCTCTTCTTCTGAGTCATCCTCAGAACTTTGGTCGTCGAAGAGGCTCTCCAGGACATTCCGGAGATTGTTGTGTCTTCTCTCGATTTCGAGAGAGTCATGCAGCAGTTGGTTGAAGATGGTCCTTGCATTTTGTAATGCTGTGACAAGGATCTGTACTCTGGATAGAGTATCGACATGCTTCTCGATGTGTTCTTTTCTTTCGTTTCTGTCCCTCTGTGTAGAGTCACTCAGAGCCATTGTTGAGTTGAGGATACTTGTATACCTCGGTAGTGGCATGGTTACCGTCATGTCGTCGTCATTTATGACGATTGCTCCATCGCCTGTGAGGCTTCGTCGGAGTACTTCAATGACGGGAATAAACTCTGTGCTGAAGACTTCTTCCTCATCGAAGCCTTCGATATGCTGTAGCATACTTTGGTGGAACTGTTCGGTTGACTGTATAGTTTGATTGATTGATTCGATGTGCCTGTTGATAATGTTTCTGCACATCTGATTGGTAGCCGAACCAAGACTGGTTTCATCAAGAGCAGCGTCTGCTTGATTGCTGAGTCCTTGCTCATGTGCTGCCTTGATGGCCTTGCGCTGAATGCGCTTGTTCATGCCACCTCGTCTTGTAGGACCTTTTGGCCTCACTGAGGGTACAGAAGCCGATCCTTGAGAGGATGCCTTGGCCTTTGGCGGCGGATGTTTCGGAGGAGGTGAGATGCAGGCTGCCTTGGAAGGCACTGGTGGCATTGCCGAAGAGGCTGATGGTTTTGCACTAGGTAGTGCAGCTTGACCTCGAGCCTTGGCTGTTGAGCTCTTGGAGAACGTGGTGTGTGTCACACCTAGGGCTTCTTCAGCCATTTGTGCATGAAGAGCATCTTGAAACAAACTTCTCATTTTAGGAGTGTTGCTCGAGTTTTCATAGGCTCGGAGGCGATCAATGTCTCTTTCGGTGCCACGTGGTCGTGTATCACCTCTGTTGAAGATATCGTTTCTTCGAATCTCCGCCGTTGTTACGGCATGGAAGCATGTTTTGCAGAGAATCTTCCGCGACTTATCTCTCGCTTGCCTTAGCTGATAGCATTCGCTGGAGAGATGATAGCACTGGCTACTTGGAGTATGCCAGATTGGTCGCAGATCCGTTGATTCTCCTGAGTTAACCCTGTTGGGTTCTGTCAGGTCTCTCGACTCAGGCTCGTCCTCGGGTTCGAGGAAAGGAGCACTTTGTTTGGCTGCTGCCTTCGGCTTCGGTGGGTGCTCCATACACTGAACTGGAGCTCTCGTCAATTGCTTCCACATCCACCGGAGCCCCATCAGCAAGAGGAAAACATTCCATGCAATGCTGAAGAAGGAAAACTCATCACTTGTTAGTCATTCTGGCAGCGAGGAATGATCGGTCTCCGTTGGTTCTGCATTTGCTCCCCCACGTTTGGGGTGTCCGAACCATCCTGATAGTCCAGCTGCTGTCGCAGCAGTTTTGACTGCCTTTGCACTTGGTGCTGATGGTGGACGCGAAGATTTTCTTCTCCTCCTGCCTGAGGATTCCTCTTCTTCTTCCTCTGCTCGTTGCGCATCCATCAGGTTTGATGTCTCGCGCTCATGCTCCTCAATGTCACTCTGAGTTGGTGACTTCTCTTCATCGATTTCGTTGAGCTCATCCAAAGACATGTTGAGCTTTTCGACCACATTCGGCCTTTGATTTCTGGACCTCGATCTTGGTATCGGATGAAGAGGATGCCCGCTCTCTTCCTGGTGGAGGATTTGGAGGCTCATTTGGACGTTCGGGTTGTGGCCTCTCCCACCACCTGTTGTACGACTGGGAACGACCGGATGGTCGTGGTTTATCCCACCAGTTGTTACCGGAAGAATATGTGAAATGCTCTTGTGACTGCCGATATCCGGCTAGCCGTTGGTTATGCTCTTGTCGCTTTTTAGCGATTTTCTGCACTTGCTCGTTTGACCTGTTGTGGTTCCCTTTGGTGATCATAGGTTGGATTGTGAACCCTAGTGGGCTATGCCAATCTTTGTCGGAGGGAGCCAACCAAAGGTCGGTATTGGAAAAAGTGGAATAATATCCCTTGGTAGAGATATGTAGACGGGCATCGATTTCCCTGATTCTGTTGGTCTCGTGCCACCTGTCTGAGACCCGCTCCCAGTACGTCCTTTCGACGGCTGGGGTGATCTTCTTGTGACTCGGAGTCGCCGTGTGCGGCGTTTTACCCCAGTCCAAGATAGAGGCGTTTATGCAGTCGAGGTCTGCATATCTGTCCTCTGCATCCGGTAGGAGCCTGTTGGCATAATCCAGTCTGTGCTGGTCTGAATTATTGATGCAGGAGTATCGCACTTGTGAGTGCCTGTCTGTCTTGTGATTGAATGCTGCCAGGTTTTTCTCTAGTGAGAGAGTAAAGAGGCTATTCCTGGGATGCACATCGCCACCCTTTAGGGTGAGTCTGCTTGCGATGTTGTTGAGGTCCCCAGCAATGATGTCAGGTTTGAATGGAAGTACCTCATCCAGGAAGGCATTGACGTATTCCCGTCTCTGCTGTTCCTTATGGGTCATAAAAGAATTAAAATGCACAATGGCAATGGTGACGACCTTGTAAGGTCCTTTTGTACACCAGAGCTCATTGAGATCAGTTGGAGCTTCGGTTGCGAAGATCTCAGCATACGTCTCGAAGTCCTCGGTTCGGGGCTCCTCGCCCTCGACATGCCCATTCCATTCACACAGAATTGGCGAAGGACTCAATTCTGTCAGCTGAAGCCAAGAATCTGGCGTTAGGTACGAGCACTTCTGAGGTCCATCGGCATCAGGATCTCTACCCTTGAGAGGGTCTGTCCCGATGAGCTCGATGTACTCTTGTCGAGTCATGCGTTGACCCGTGTTCGGGTGTACCCATTCTCTTGCCTCGGGAATGGCCGAATGATAGCCAAACGTTAGCCGGCATACCGCACCGTGTACGGCCCATATCTGGCGCTTAGCTCCACCATCCTTGGGTCGCACCGTTCGGTGCCTATAAAAATGGTGTATCAGGGCGATATCCGTGGTCGGATCTCCTTTTACGCCCAAGTACATGGATGGTGCCATCGGCTCGTTAGCCGGCGTGTGGATCAGCATGCCTCGATAATCAAATTTCTGCATGGCCTTGATGCTGTGATCCGATGTCAGTGCTGCTGCCTCGAGCACGAGGGTGATATGTGCTGAATTGTTGAAGCACATGTCGATGAGTGGATGGTAATCGAATCCCTTCTCAGGTTTGAGTTTCTTCTTGGGATTACCCGCTGGGACAGGAGCTCGATCCATGTTTCCCCAGTTACACACGACAACGCCTAGAGCGGCTGCGTCTGGGTTGGATCCTTCAATATAATCCTTTAGCTCACCTACGCCTCCCATCCGGTTTCGGACAATTTCGTAGTGAGCATCCAGTACATCCTTCGATTCATGTCCGGTTAGGGCAAGAAATGATGCCGGATGGCATGTTCTTGAATCGCGGATGTTGATGTGCTCCTTGTTAATCCTTTTGTATTCCTCCAGAGTTGGAGCTTCTGACGAACTGGTATAAGTTCTTGCAGGGTTGCTCCTAAAGTCCGGAATAGTATCTGGATTGACGCCAGGGTTGGCGTATACAAAGTTTTCTCGTGCTATGGCACAATAATTGTTGATTGCGGTCATCGCCAGACTAATATCCTCATCATTGAGGACAGCCTCATAGACTGCACGACGCTCGTCTGGGGACATTCCGGCAGGAACATTTGACCTTTCGAGGCAATCAACAGGTAAAACACATGAGCACATAGACTGTTTACCCTGTGGGGTAAGTCGACAGTCTGCACACACGATACTTCCACATTGGTAGCAGAAGCAACCTGTTGTTTGATTACACAGGTGACAGCGTGTGACTTCCGGACGCGGAAGCAGTCTTATTTTCTGATTAAGGCTCATGGTTGTTTTCCGGATTCTTACGACTCTCTCCTTTTTAGGAGGTTCAGAGGAGGATGCAGCGCTCTCACGAGGCTGGTCCCACTCCTCGTCGTCTGGGGCCTCGGAATCCTTGATCATGAGAGGCTTCTGCCTCTTTCGATTCCATCGACAGACGTGGATCCTTTCTTTTACCTCCTCTTTCGCGGCTGCATTCAGCCTTGATTGAGCGTTGACGTGTTTCTTATTTTCCTTGAGCCTAGCGTTGATACGCTCTCGCTCTTCGAGGAGATCTTCATCGTCTGCCGGTTCCTCGTAATCGAGGTTCAGTTTACTCCGATTGACTCGGTAGTGACCCCCTGTCTCGGGATCGAAGATAACCACGAACTTGTCCTTCTCCTTTTTAGGAGTTTTAGGTTTAGGTGGCTCTTCGTCCGAACTCGGAATGAACTCGGTTTCTGACATCAGAGAGTCAAGATTGACCTTTCTCATTCCTTCTTCGAGTTCCTCAGATGGTGTCTTCGTCTTGCTCTTCTTGGAAGAAGTTGCAGGCTCCGAAGAAACAGGTATCCCGGGTGATGTCGGATTGACATCTACCCTAAGTTCTGAAGAGGATGAGGAAGAGCTTGATTCTGAGCCATCATCATCATCCTGGTTAGGATCTGGTTCTTCGGGCTCTGTCTCTCCGGAAGATGATTCTTCCTTGGGAGGAATGACATTCTCAGCAGTATCCTGGATAGGATCTGGCGGTTTGTGAGAAGTCGTAGTTGTGAGAACCTCTTCAGCACTCGCAGTGCCATCTGCGTTCCAGAGTCTGCCCATAAGGCTGTCTGGATTCTGTTCAGCCTCTGCCTTTCTTGCAAGTTTCGACCTTGGATGCACTCCCGCTGATGCAGAAGCCTCCTCTACTGTGGTCTCCGTTTTCGGAGGTACCACGCTTGCAGAGAAAGGATGCTCCGTGTTCGGAGTTCTCAGGTTTTCAGACTGTGGAAGAGGGAAGGACTTCTTGTGAGAAGATCTGGCCTTTGGAGGCTCAGGAGGTTGGCGCTTCTTTGCCATTTTTAGCAATTCTTCTTCGAGAGTTCTCCCATGATTCTCACACCACTTCCTTGACATGTGTGTCAATGAAGGCATTTCTTCGTTGCAATAGTCACTCCACCAGGCTCGAACCTTTTTAAGTTCCTCATATTGTTCAGACACCCAGAGTTGCTCTGTAGGTGCAAACATAGCGCTGATGGTGTGGGCTTGCACTACTTCAGGAGTGGCGAACATACCGCCTTCCGAACGCCACAAGTTTGTTACAGCATTAGCCACGTTTGTGGCATCAAAAACGAGTAGCAGTGGCTTATTTCGCCTTAGTCCTATGGCGGTTGGACGGACGAGGTTCAGTAGAGCGAACTGAACTGTGTCCCTGTTGGGACGTCCGTTCTCCGTCACAAGAGCTTGATAGCTCTCTGATGTGACCACTTGCTTCAAGAGAGAAGAGGGAACGAGACCATGCCTCAGAATCGGCGCGAGGGCCTCTAGGTCTGTGGCATGCATGATGTAACATCGTTCGTCCTGTTGGACGTAATCCTTCATTCCGACAGGTATTGATGCATTCGTGGACTGTCGCTGTGCAAGGGATTGCACTGGATTTGTCCCCGATGCCATGAAATCACCTACGGTCATCTGTGACCGTGGCCTATGTTCCTCTGGATCTGGTTCTTCTTCTCTGGTTAGAGAATGTCTTTCACTGTGTCCCCCAACTGCTGCTAGGTAGATCCGTGTCATTTTTGACACATCAGCATCTCGGGGAATAGTAGAGCTGGGTTCGGTCGAAACAGAACGATCATTCTTGTCCATCACGACCACGAACCTCTGCTTCGTGTTTAGAATGACGGCAAGCGCCATTTCTTGAGGCGAGTATTTTGCGAGATGATTCTCGGCAAGTAAGTCCAGAGGTAGCAGGTAATTGTGTTTACCTACAAATAAATCTGGCCGATCTTTGGAGAGGTGTCGGGTTAGATGCGCCATCCACTTGCCGATCTGATGGACCTTAGCCGGAATGTGGAGGCACATCTCTCTGGAGAGTCCAGTCGAGTTTACCAGGTTTGGTACTGACTGTTCGTAGTGGTACTCTCCGGAGCCAGTGAGTACGACACTGTCCAGTACCTCCTGTGGAAGGCCTGTCTGGAAGTGATGGGCGCACATCAGTGAGAAGTCTCTTGGGTCTTGCACATGGTTGCGCGTATTCTGACTCCAATAGATAAGTGGACTACAGTCCCAGGGTCCACGGAGGACTCCCTGGTACATTTCAATTCCATGCTTGGAATATAGATTGAGCCTTGCTCCTCTTGTATGTCCGCCGTGGGATATCATGGTTGATAATTCCCTTGGAGACGGATTCTCAACGCGAACCTGGCCAATAAAGATGACCATGCGTGGTTTCTCACTCCTGTGCATCCGTTGTCCACCGTGGTCGGTGTATCTTGACGCCTGTTGGCGTGACTCAGGAAATGGCATATCCATGTGTGGATGTCGGCCATGATGTGCTGCTACTGCGCCTGGTAAGGCGTCTCCCTGACGACTGTTGAAGTTTGACCTCGTAGCCATACGGGCCCTGGGGTCGAAGGTGTTGCACAAAGGCAAAGTATGCTTTGAAAGCTGTAAGCTGAAAGCGGCTGCGGAATAAAGAGAACGTGGATCACTCATGCACATGTATGCGCAACAGAGAATGCAGCATGCAGACACAAATTTTCTTTTAGACAAAAGATAGTCTAAAAGGAAAATCCAGCACATGTTTGTGCGGTAAATTGCCTTGGTTACCACCAGACTCCTTGACAGTAAAATATTTTGTAGATCTCTGTTGAGATATCAACTCCAAGGAAAGCTACCGCTGATGCGGCATTCTTTAGGTGATCAATGATCCATCGAACAGTAAAAGCCTTGTGTTGTAACATCTCCCGAAATGGAGGATGTATGTCAGTTTCGGGAAGATTCCCTGTTTCTAGAGCCTTGATAAGCTCATCTGGCTGTGCTGAATGTTTCGTAAGGGCATCTGCCAGGCAATATTTCGAACTGACGTGAGCCAAATCATCCAAGGAACCAGAGTTAGACTCCTTTCGGAGCATCTGAATAAGATGATGAGTTTCCTTCTGTTCCGGAAGATGAGTTGTGCCTGCAGTAGTGACCAAATTGTTTGCATCAGTTCTTATGTGTATGGGCACTGTCTCTGATGAGAGATCTGCCCAGAGTCCCTTAAGAAACAAACAGGTACCAAAACAACGCATGAGTGCATTTAACTCTGCCACCGTAGTGGACATTGTCGTCGTAGTAATCTTGTGAGATTCATAGTCTACCAGGCTACCTCGTGAGGATGTTTCCTTAATGGAGGACTCAGAGAAATCATTCTTCTTGGAAGAAGTTGCTGCGGCGGACTGTTTCACGCCTTTCAGTTTTGGATTGCGTTCTTCAGCAAGAAAAATGACATGCGCTCTCTGCGATGACTTGTCATCATTGTTCCTATAGGAAGCATCCGGATAGCCTAGAATACGAAGGTTTCCTTTCAGCGGCCAAAAACGTAATTCTACTTCAGTGGCCTTAAGGATTCGAACAAGTTTGTTCAATTCTCTGATGTCACCTATTGTTGGCTTGGCAGCCTTGCTTGCACACCTGCTGAAACGGTAACAAATGTGAGCTTGGGTCCGGCTTTGTAGCCAATTAATCTGACCAAGAACACTTCGGTATGCAGTGTGCTGTTGTGGTGTACATGGCTGCTCATTGTTGAGCTTCTTGTCAAACACAATTTCTTCTAAGGCCTCAACTGCAAGGTTCTGATTCACAGAAATGTGAGCTGGTACAGATGCTGTTGCATCCTTCCAGACTAGTCTTTGTCCTACAAACATAATATCGTTTGTGTCCTCAGAACCTACTGCAAACTCCCTTTTGATCGAATCGATCACGGCCTTACGAAAGGGGTCATCACCGGCCATGCACAAATCATCTACATGTAAACAGACTACTCCATGAACTTCTCTACCCTTGGCATTATTGCCTGCTATGGGATCAAGGAGATAGTCGATCGCTGACTCCATTGACTTCGGCTGAGACTTCTTAAGTTCCGCCTCTGCTGTTGCAGACTTCTTACCGTACAGAACATATGTACAACGGTCCGCACGAGTCGGAACGAGGCCATAGGACAGAAGGGCCTTGTCTACAATGTTCCACCACCTGCGAGGTGCATCGTTGAGTCCGTAGGCGGGCTTCTTCATCCTCGCAGCTATATAAGGAGGATAACCTGCTTCAGGAGGAATCTGGCAGATTATGTCACGAGACTCATCGTATGCCTCACCTTGCAGAAAGGCGGTCTTAAGATCAATGTGAGTCAGATTCCATAGCTTGTTAGCTGCTAATTGAATCGCCAAACGGAAGCCTGGACGACTGGCGGCAGGACTATCAGTTTGCTGGATATCTTTCTGTCGGTCTTGGAAACCTCGTAAAACCCAACGGGCCTTACATTTCAGGAAGTTTCCATCCTTATCTCTTTTTAGAGTTAGGACCCATCGACCTGTCACATAATTTCGGATGTTTCCGAGCTTGCGTGTGTCTACAAGCTCAAACACATCATTGTCCAGCCAGCTCTGATACTCAGCTGCCTTTGCCTCGTCGAACTGCTTCTTCATTTCCCGCTTCTCCTTAGCGGTTGCTTCCTTCCGTTGTGCCTTCTGGGTAAGATTGGATGAATTCCTATGGGGACTCACAGATAAGGCTTTGTCCTCTTCCGTTAGGAGATCATACTCCTCACGGATATCGGATCGAATCTTCTTGGAAGGTCTGTACCGTGTTCGGTCCGGTCTCACTCTTGAGGTTACTTCTCGGATGTCCACAGGGCCGCCGTGCATGTAGCGCGGCATTGAGAAGGATCCTGTGTTGCTACACAGTTTCTATCCACAACAAGATCACCTTCCTCGTCGGAGTAATACCTTGTGTCATCAGACTCAGCATCACTCTCCGGTTCAGGAGAACCTGACGTATGAGGAAGAGCGGACGGTTGTCCGGGATCATCGGGGACCATCTCTTCCGAGGATTCTCCATCATCCTGTTGTAAAGGGAGAATCGGTCCTGACTGTTGCGGTGCCGCCTTCGGCTTAGGCTTTGGAGTAGGCACCTGTGGAGGTGACTTCTGTTTGTGCGGCGAAACCTTCCTTTCCGATGAAGACCTTGGCGACACATCACCCCCCAGACGCCGAGGAGACGGCGCGCGAGGAGGCGGATGTAGGCGAGGCTTAGCCCGAGCAGGAGCCACGGGCTCATCGGATGACACGGCCGGAAGTCGCGGTGGAGGCAAGGGAGGAGGAGGACGCGACGGAGGAACGCCAGGAGACATAAGTTGATCTGGCTCAGGCATAGAGGCATCGTCAGACGTGACGCGAGACCGGTTGGTGCTCATTGGTTCTGACGGGTCCGATGGCGAGACCTCCTCGTCAGACATAATGACATCTGGTGGCGGCCGGACAAACGGCGAAGATTTGCCACCAGTCATTTGGAACAGCACCCCCGAGAATGTTGTAGGGTGCATTGTGTTCCAGGACACCTGATGCGGAAGACAACAGGTCATGGTCTGATTGGGTCGTTTCTTGTTCCAGAATACAAGAACGCCATCAGTAACACTTGTGAGTGTTTTCATTGTGCCAAAAGTGCCGCTGTAAAGAGTACACTGCTCAAAGCCAGATCCTGGCAAAAGTCTGGATCTCAAATGAGTAATATCCGATACCAACGCATCCAGGGACGGTGATGGTTTGGAATGATGCAATGGTAACTCTGTCTTACTCGGTAGAGAATTGACTCTGGTCACAAGTGATCGGATTTTTGGATCTTGCAGCAACTTAGAATCCTTGAGAGGATTGATTGTGAGAAGAGAATACTCTTGATCGAGCAGATCGCACAATCCATGGAGACATTCGTCTCCTGAATACTGCAAGATATCGGTCAACAAGGAGAGATGCGATGCATACGAATCTCGGCGCAGAAACCTTGCCATGCATGAGGCAAAGGTCTCACAGAATTCGTACGGATATACTTGCGCCAGTTTAGTCTTGAGACCGTAGCCTTGAATACCCGTTTCACCTTTGGGTGAAGAGGTTGGAGATTTCGGCTTTGGGATACTCCTATGAATAGGAGTCAGCACCTGCTGTGGCAGGTTATGCATGAAGATCGAAGATCTAGACTCATAGTATCCTTTTGGATCTTGCATACCATAGGCCTGGAGATTGCATACCTCATAGCTAACCTTTGGGTTAGAGAACAATCGTTTTGCTTCTGGTGTTGACCAAATCTTGCTGTAGTAAGGATCTTCTAGGACGAAATATCGTCCAAGTTTCATTTGGTGATCTGCAATAGATTCACAAAACTTGAGAGTCGAAAGTCTCTTGCTAGAGCCTTTCTTCCACTGAGAATACCAACTGGACCATTGGGAGTATCCTTAGAAGCTTTGAACGGCCTTGTGGCTGTTCAAGATCTAATCCACTGCGCAGGTCTATCGGCTGTCCTACTCTCAATCCTGATAAGGCAGCCTTGTGACTCATACGAGGTGATCCTCCGTAGAGCTCCAGGAAGTCGATCTTTCCTGAACTGGTGACCTGCCAGTGACACTCATGATGAGGTATTGTCAGATCTGATGAAATCAAGGACGCATCAAAGGTGACCATACAGCTGGCATGGTCTGAACCTTCTGATGTAAGAGTTTCTTCATCAGGTGCTAAGGGAATCTCTACATCAGATGTGATGTCATAATTCTTTCTCAGTTTGGAGATATTCACTCGCACAATACGAGTGCCTAGATCAACACCTACCATGGAGCCTCCGAGTTCGGAGATTACCTTTCCTTTTAGCCAGGATCCATGACCAATAATAGACCTTATCTCCTAGGTCCTAGAGAGAAAGGTCCTTCGGTCATCGAGAGCCTCGATGCGAGATCTCTCCTGAGGTCATCAGATTGGCGTGCCTCTTGGTAGGCTTTGTTGGCAAGTTCCTTAATGGCTCTTGCAATAACCTCAGTGTCGGTAGGATTACCGGTCAACTGATTGGGGTCTGCATTCTCGGGCGTTATAACGTCTCGAGGACGTCTACCAAAGGCCATCTCTAGAGGAGTTACTCCCCCGTATGTAATTGAGGAGTTTCTTGCCAAACATGCCTGACGCACTAAGTTCCCATACTTCATAGTGATACCATTATATTCCGGATCACCATCCTTGAGAATCTGAAGTATGATCTTAATCTGATGTTTCAGCAATCGTACAGCTGCCTCGGCCCTGTTAGGCCATGGTGTACCTGGGCCTGTGGCTACAGGTTTGATATTCTGCCGATTATAATAGGCCTCCATTTTTGGAGTCATGAAGGCTTGATCTCCAACAACAACCTTTGGGTTGATCTGGTATTTCTCAAAATAGTCATTCATGATGGACATGGTAGTATGTTCCTCCTTGTCCTGAACAACTTCAGATGTCAGGAGGTTTGTCGCTCCATCATAAAGTATGAGAAATATAAGTCGACTAGCCTTGCCAGGAATTGGCAATTCACCATGGTCTACGAAAGTTAGACCCCCGAAGGTTTCGGATCTTAGACCTGATATTTTCGCCCGCGAAGGGGCTCGTTTGTGTTCCTGACAAGCTGAGCACTTCTTGACCAGTTGGTCATAGAGCTCATAAATTTCCTTCGGAATCTGAAGAGCCTTTGTCCTTCTTTTGAACTGATCTATGTTCATGTGACGATGCTTCAGATGAAGCTTGTAGAGTTCAACTGGATCCTTGAGCTTCTCGTGAATCCTGCGAAGGGCAATAGGAAGAGAGGGTGCCGGTTCAGGCACAATTTCCTCTCCGTGGTCTCTCTCACCTGTTGGTGAGTCTGTCCTAGGAGCAGGGTATTCTCTTGACTCAAGTGGTTCTACCTCCGTCCCGTGATCAGCTCCTGGGACAACAGATCTCTCCTCCACTGGAGGTTTAACTGCATATTTCTTCTTCTTGAGAAGATTTTTGAGACCTCTTGGAGTCTTTACCCTTCCTGGTGGAAGCTCAGGCTTCTCTTCAGAAGGAAGTTCGGGTGGTTCCGAAACTTCTGGAGGTTTGTCTCTTGAGCCTGATGCTGGTTCCGATGATTCGGCAGGCTCAGGTGGTTCACCAGATGGTTCTGGTGGATCAGACCTTCTAGCAGAGGATTCTGCGGGGTCTGGTGGAGGTGTCTTCTTTTTGCCTGGAATGCCCTTGGGCGGAGGATCCGCTGCGCCTTCCGGTGCCTTGTCACATCCCTTCAGGAAAGTGTGAGGCTTCTTTTGTCCTGCACAGGCTGGACAACGACCTTCCGGAATCTTTGTGTAAGATCGCCTGTCTTCCTTCGGCTTCTTGGCTCCTAAGGCAGTTTCTGTTGCTTGAAAGGAAGAACCGTCCTTAGGACATACTTCCTGGTGGAAGTGAAGCTTAGAAGGTCTAGCACCAAGTGATTATTGGTACTGATCGGAAGGGGGGTCTTATAAAGACCAAAAGCTTCACACGTTGCAAGATCCGCGGTCGGACTGCACTCTAGGGTCATTCTAAGATTCCTCATCTGTTCAATGGAAAACAGAATGGGAACCTTGCCTTGATCGAGCACCTCTATGGTAGTATCCCGTCTGGGAGTTGTGTTAAACCACAAGGTTACACGCTCCTTGATAAGAGCTGTTTCACTATCTGCAAAGGAGAACTTCGTGTTCGAAGGTGAGAAA
Source organism: Symbiodinium sp. CCMP2592 (assembly GCA_905221615.1). Lineage (NCBI taxonomy): Eukaryota > Dinophyceae > Suessiales > Symbiodiniaceae > Symbiodinium > Symbiodinium sp. CCMP2592. Next base: position 13,707 of record CAJNDT010005947.1, read on the forward strand.
GTGAAATCAATCATGCCTGGAGCATGTTGCTTGACGGCCTTGATAAGCCGATTCACCGCATAGCGGGATCCCATGGCCCTTGTACAACCTGAGTCAAGAATGACAAAGGTAGGGCTTCGATCAAGATTGATCCGCTCTGTGAGAGCAGATAGGACGGTGTGCTGCAACGGAAACACTGCTGTTGCAGTCTCCACACCTGGCCCCTGACGTTCATCATGCGCCAAAGGCAAATAACTCTCTGAGGAGTTGTACACGGTATCATGGTGCGCGCTCGGATCTGTGCCTCTACCTGATGATCCTTTGTTGTTCCTTCTCTTCTTTCTCCGTGCTTTACGTTTTGAGGCTTGTGCATAGTACGTTTAAGACGTATTTTCGTCATAAGCGGCATAATTCCAACCGGAGTCAGTGTAGTAACTGTCCTCGTACCATGAATCCCAGCTCGGTGTGGTGGAACCTTCATAGGCATGTGGAGATGCAGTTTGATCTCCTTGTAAGGAGGCAGACTTAGCTGTATCCTTACCTTTGCCCTTTCCTTTGGTGCCTTTGAAAGAGCTTCCTTTGTCTTCCTTTCCTTTTCCTTTCCATTTGCCTTTTCCACCTTTTCCTTTGTCCTTTCCTTTTCCTTTACCGAAATAACTGGAATCGGCTGGATCATGTTCTGCCTGGTTGGCTCTCCCTTTTCCGCGGTATGACCTAAAACGGCCACGTCCCTTTCGCTTGCCACCCTTTGCTCTTCCCGGTGATCCGGGACGCATTCTTGGTCTTCTTCCTTTCTTGAATCTCCTTGCAACGAAGGCCTCATGGTCATCCACTGTCCAGAAGACAGCTTCCTCATCTTCAGCGGCAAGAAAGCCTTCCTCAAGGGCGTCTTCATCTTGGAGCCAGAATCCATCGACTCCGTCGTATTCACCCTGATCGAGGATGAGAAAGTTCCGACCTCCGCGTTTGCGGCGTTGGTCTCTCCTTCCATGGCGGTCCTTCTTGTGAGAAGTATGCCGAATGTTGGGATCCTGCAAACCAGTTCTGGTCGTTGAAAACTGATCGAACATAGTTTGCCGTACCACAGGGTACGTGTAGGTCTCAATTCGGTAACCTTGGTTGGTCAATGCTGATACCAACCTCTCACGTTGTATCTCATTCAGGTCGGACTGCACTAGGAACAGGAGAGCTAGGAGATTGTCATTCAGTGGAAACGCTCTACGATGATTATCATGGCGTTCCCTGTTCCATGTCTCAAAGAATCATGCGGCATACTGGTCCCTCTCATGGGCATCCTGCAGGCGAGTGAAAGTTTGATCTTGCTGCACTGCCGTTACAAACTCCTGATTGGCATCTTCCAGGTTTATCTCTGGTAAGAGATCCATCCAAGAGTTTCGCAGTCTATTGAGCACGATCTCAAACTTGGCAATCCAAGTGACAAAGTCTTGGTTGCCTTTCCACGCCTTGAACAGGCCAAGGAACCGCCACAGGAAAACATATTGTTCTCCTTTTACGAAAAATGGACGCATCTTCTTCTTGAAGTAATCTACTCCATCTGGGGCTGCAAGCCTTTCTCGGTTGAGTGATTCCTTTTGTACTGCGGCCAATCCGGAGAGCCTCGTCTTGAGAGACGGACCTCTTTTGGTGTCATCCAGCGTTGTTATGTCGCACCAGTCGTCAATCAACTGTTCATACTCAAACCACGAAGTGGTGCCATCATAGGCAGGCGCGATCTTGGGCGTTATGCCTAATGATGCAAGCATGCGGTCAGATGTTGCATATGACTGCGCGACATAAGTGGCTGGACCTTGTGAGGTCTCCTCGTTCTCATATCCCCCGGAGGATTGGGAGCTGCCGTCGGCTTCGCTGTGCGAGCTCGACATGGTGCTGCCTCAGCCCGCTTTGCTAAGCGATCGGCTAAGCCGACCGCTGTTGCGGTGCTTTGTGAGGCGGGCGGCCCTTCCGGGCTCCGCTACCAGAAAACTGAGCCGATACACCCCTTTAGGATTACTCCTGTGGGAGTGTATGACCAGTTTGAGTCCCGTGGGATCTAAGGCAACGCCCAGCACACGGACAGCGATTGTTTTGTTCTGCTACGCAGAGAGAGCTTGCTACAAGTCTGTAAAACCACTTGAACCAGTGAGCAGCGGAATGTATATATGTGAGCATGCGACCAAGACATTGCTGTAAGTACAACCCCTTTAGAGGTTTAAGTAAACAGGGGGGAGGCAGGGTCGAAGCCTTTAACCCCCCTTTAAGCCCCCCCTTAAGCCCCCTTCAAGCCCCCCTTCAAGCCCCCCTTTAAGCCCCCCTTTAAGGGGGGGGATTAACCCCCTTTACAACCAGAATCCCTACTTTACAACCAGAATCCCCACTTTACAACCACAGACACTGTTTTCCGTGTGAGAATCCCCACTTTACAACTGCCGATCGTGAGAATGCCCACTTTGCAACCCGTCTACCCATGATTAAGACTTATTGGGATTTCATGAGTTTTTTACAACAAACCTACCTAGATTCCTAATAGTTTGTTGGTTCTTTGACCCCGTAAAGTGTTTTACGTGGCCTTCATGCGACCGTGGCCCCAAACTACTAAGATCTCGAACATCCCTAAAATTGCTTCGTCGCATGATATCTTTGATCTTTGTCGTCTGTGGGTGCTTCTGTGCGCCTGGCTGGAGGCAAAGCAGTAGTTGAGGGCTGCTCCGGATTATATGCGCCCGAACCCTTGTTTGGAATATGCACCCGAACCCTACGCCTTAAACCCTAAGCCCTAAACCCTTGTAAACCCACTAGGTTTAGAATATGCACCCGAACCCTACGCCTTAAACCCTAAGCCCTAAACCCTGGTAAAGCCACTAGGTTTAGAATATGCACCCGAACCCTACGCCTTAAACCCTAAGCCCTAAACTAAACCCTTGTAAAGTTACTTGTAAAGCCACTAGGTTTAGAATATGCACCCGAACCCTACGCCTTAAACCCTGAGCCCTGGACCCTTGTAAAGCCACTAGGTTTAGAATATGCACCCGAACCCTACGCCTTAAACCCTAAGCCCTAAACCCTTGTAAAGCCACTAGGTTTAGAATATGCACCCGAACCAAATGCATACCTGCGCTCTGGTGAGAAAAGAATCCGTTTCTAAAACTCATGTTTTCTTTCTGCTTTCCCCAATACAAACACACTCGGTCCGAGTTTGCCTGCAGGGAGTGAGTTGGATACAGCTTGACGGCCGCAAGTGCGTAAAGTTGCGCGGAGGTAGGGTTGCGTATTGGGCTCACTTTTTGTCTTGACACTCAAAAGAGGGCTGCGGTAAGACAGCTTAAGCACAGTTGGCTCAAACCCTCTGGTCTCTACACTGCAGCTACTTACCTAGGTTTCCTAGTGTAGCCTACAAAAATCTCGCACCCCCCTTAGAGGTAGGGGTTTGAGAAAGCACCTCCCGCGGGGCATCCCGCAGTCGGAGGGTGAGACGCCCCTGGTAGGGCGGAGCGTCCCGCACACAGGGCTGGCAGCCGAAAGGCTCGCCCTGCGGACGGAGCTCAGCCCATTGCAGTTGGTGAAAAGATGGATCTTGTCACCACGGGCTGTCTCGTAGAGATGCTCGTCGTCCCCCGAAAGGGGTTCCGGTCCCCTACGCCTGCGCCGCACCCTTGGTGCAGCGGGCGGCGGTGGTGGAGGAGCTGCCGCAGGCGGCGGACCTGGAGTCCGCTCACCCTCAGGTTCTGGCTCCTGAGCCCCCCTAGGCTGTTGCTCCCTCCTTTCCTCTTGCGCCTCTTGCGGCGCTTCTGGCCCTAGCCAGACCTCCGTGGCCCTTTGGGCTGCACGCGGCGGCTCTACGGCACGCTCGGCGTGGTGCTCGATTTCTTCCTCGGGCTCCGGCTCCTGCCTGTCACGCCTGCACCTGCAGAGCCAGGAGACTAAACCCCAAAGCATCCACAGGAAGGCCAGGAAGCCTAGGGCCGCGAAGCCGAGCACCAGCTCTGCGAAGTCGTGCCCTTGGGCCTTAGCAGGTCGAACCTGCAGCGCCACGATTGTGGCCATGAGCGCCGAGCTTGCAGGCTTGGTCGGCGGTCTCATCTTCCAGGGGCTAGCCTGGATCGACTTGATCGTGCCCTTTTGGGCCAGAGCCTCGGTGGCGCCTGCGACCGCATCGAGGTCTACCATGCCCATGGAGGGCAGGGATTGCCGCACCTCCGGTCCAGTCTTCGCGTGCTTGGTAGCGAAGTTTGCCGGATTTTCGGTTCCCTTAACTTTTCTCAGTTCGAGAAGTTTGGCTCTGAGCGGCTAGGGCAAAGTCCTTCTCCGCAAGCTCTCGTAGGAAGACAGCCTCCCTTGCTGCTCGTGACACTCCCCGGATCTCCGCGTCTCCGCTGGAGGTGGCTGGGAGGCCAGGCTGTGTCTGGCAGCTTGTCTGGATGACTGCTCCCCCGAGACAGGCAACTATATTGTCTGTGCTCCTTCTCGTTTCTGGGCACCCTGCCCAGTCGGAGTCGGAGTAGACCTCCAAGTTCAGAAGGGCTGTGCTCTTGGACGCGGGGTCCAGCACAACTACCCTTCCAAACCGCGGGGTTGCCCGCAGGTATCGCGCGAGGGTTTCCGCAGCGAGCCAGTCGCAGACCCTGGGGTTCTGCATTCTTCGCGCCAGCTCTTTCACGGCGAACTGTATGTCTCGCCTGTCCGCCGACAGGTAGATAGCACTACCCGCGGCGCTGCGGAACCTCGCGGCGTCACTCGCAGAGAGCTCCTCGACCTTAGTCAGGTCTAGAGGTCTGCTAGGCACGGTCCCCTTGTCTTTTGGACCGATGCCCAGCTGCTCGCACACATTCTCAGCGTGCTTGCTGTCGGGCAGCGTGAGGATAGAGTCCTCTGTGCGCACCTTGGTCCTTCCCAGGACCTCCACCGCTGTGCCCGGCTCTTCCAGTTCTCCCACCGTTATCTCACAGTGCGTCGGGAGGTCCACCTCCGTGAACTTCAGCACGGCCTTGGGGCCTGCGACACGGATGTCGTCGATGTGGTGGAGAAGGATTAGGCCGGACCGGCGGTCTAGGTACACGCGCGGGTCCTTCACGCCCCGCTGGAAGTCGTAGTCCTTGGCCAGCTTGCCGGTGAGGACTTCTTCCAGCTCGTCCCTGTAGACGGAACCAGCCGTTCTTCGGCCGTAAAGGTTGCCGTCCACTCGGAACACAAAGTCCCTGAAGTGGTCTCGGTACCACTGCTGGTCCTTTGCAGGCTGCTCCAAGACCCATTGGTCAAAGAGCTCGCGCCACTCCACAGGCGCGTACATGTAGACCGGGCGGCCTTCCGCCGCACCGCGGTCCTTCCCTATGAGGAAGGCGGCCACAATATCCAGAGACCTTGTGACCCACCCCTCGTTGTGTAGCGCTGCTACCTCAAGTAGGGAGTGACTCTCGGGCGTTGGCGTTGGGACGAAAACGTCCAAGCCAGCTTCCTGTTCTGGGCTGTAGCGGGCCTTGACGTCGGCACAGGTACACCTTGACTTGTACCGCCCTTTGTCGCACTTGTCGACCCACTTTGCCCTGAACAGCTGCGCCCCGCGCGGTACTTCAGACCGCAGCACAGGCGTGAAAGCGCCTCGGTCCCACAGCTTTCTTAGCTGCTCCTTGCGTGCCTGCTCGACTTGCTTGGGGTAGAGCATCCGGTCTAGCAGGTCTGTCACCTGCCCAACCCACGCGTCCCGCTCGCCCTTGTGGTTGGTGAGCGGCGGGTCAGCGATGTGCTGCCACACCTCGCGCTCTGTGAGCGCTCCTAGCCGCGGTGCCTTCTTGCACTCCACCCGGCTCTTTGCTGCAGGTGGCTGCTGTGCTGCCGCTGCGCTCGCGGAGGAACCCGCAGAGTCGCGCTTCTGCCCCCCTTCGCCTGAGCCGTCGTTGGCGGCTGGGGCGGGGCTTGCCGCTTGTTGCGGCAGCGCGCTTGCTGCGGAAGGTCCTGCCTCCACGTCGGACGGAGCCAGGGCTCGCCGGGCGGTTCTAGCCGCTCCGTTTCCTCGGCCGGCGTGGCCAGAGGGATTGGAACCATCATCGGCTCACTGCACTCTGCTGGCGCTGAGCGGCCAAATCTAGGGTTCCAAGGCAGGCCGCACGCTTTGAGAACGGCTGCTGTCTGGTGTCGGGTTCCGGCGGGAGTCGCCTGACGCTCCTCACGTTGAGTGCGCCAGCTTCGGTTAGCACCACATGGGAGTCGTCGCGCTTTTGACCCAGCGCACCTGCGCTTTGTTCCTGGGCCTCGGGAGCTTAGCTAGAACGGTTTCTCCAAAGGAGCAAAGTGCTCCACCATAGTCGGTGCCAGTGGCTGCCCGATATGGTGTCACCCCGTCCGTCGACTTGGTCCCGAACCGGGCTTGCAGCCAGGCCACGTGCCTTACCAGCCACGGGAACAGGTTGGACGAAGTGTCCCACTCTAAGGCGGGGTAGTCCGCTCTTAGCTGCGAAAGCCAAGTGCGAACTTCACCTGCTAGGTGTGCGTTCCTTCCCTCCACGGATCCTTGGCTTTGGTGTAATTTGGTGTGACCCGCGAGGGGCGTCCCGAAGACGCACCCTAGTAGCTCCTAGCCGGCGGTGGACCGCACGGGCCACAGAGGCTATGGCGTTCTCTTGGTCGGCCTGCAGGGTGAACTTGTCGTACCCCAGGCGGTCCACGAACTGCTCCACAAGCCCTGCGGCGTAAGCCGCATGTCTGTGCCCTTTGTGCGCCACGGGAACTGACAGAGTCCAACCAGTGGCCCTGTCTGTGAGGTTCAGCACCGTGGCAAGCGATGCTTCTTCCTCAACTTCTTTCCCGTCCCGGCTGTAGAACTGATAATCCATGGTGACAAGCGGCGTCACCGGATCATCCGAGGGCTCACGGCGGCGGTGAGGGTCCTCGCGAGCTCGTGCTCGGCGCGTTCCTGCGCCGTGGGGTCTGGCCTGGAGTCAGGCTGCTCGGCCTGCTCCTCTAGAGGGGCGGGGTTACCCGCAGCCTCCTCCTCTTCAGCAGCTTCGGCCTCTTCGTCGGCTGCTGCTTCCATCGCCGCGTCCTCTACCTCTCGAGCTTCGAGGTCATGCTCCGGGATATAGTCGTAGTGTCCCAGGTCCCGGCCTGGGCTCGGGGGCTCTGGTGCCACCGGAGGAACTGTGACCCTCTCTTGAGGATCGAGGCTCGGACGCCGTCGGGCCACAAAATGTGGCTGTCCTCTCGGTGGAGCCAAATGCCCGCACCGGCCTCAACAGCACGGCTGATGCTGAGGATTTCGTCCTCTATGTCCTCGGTCACCTCAAAGTTGACCTTGCAGGACTGGCGCTCCTCCCCTAAGAGGAGGTTCGGCTGGACACGGCCCTTGGTCTTCAGGCGGCTGTTGTCCACCGAGTAAAGGCTCTTTGGTGGGCCCGCGGGCTGCAGGTCGGGAAACGCCTCGGGCCTGCAGACGGACACACACGCCCCGGAGTCCACAAGAAGACTCCCCGACACCTTGAGGATTTTGTCCTCCTCCGGCTCGGTGTCGTGAGGCGGGGCAAACCGCACACCTAAGATGCGGTCGTCGCGCACCTGGCGCACCTGGCCTTTGCCGCCAGAGCCGCCGGTGCTTCCCCCAGCCTGGGACGCGGAGGGACCCGCAGTCGCCAAGGAGGCTGTTGACACCGTCGTGGCCGCGTCGTCGGCCACTTGGGCCACCTGGCCCTTGGTGCCTTTGCCTTTTCCCTTGGCGTTAAACCAGCACTCTTTTACGGTGTGCCCCGTTTTCCAGCAGATGGGGCATCTCTCTTTGCCGTCTCTGCCTCCTTGCTGGTTCCCCTTTTTGTCCCTTTTTCCTTTGCCTTTGTTGTCGTGGTCGCCCTTGCCCTTTCTGTGGTCTTTGTCCCCTTTCTTGCCTTTGTCGCCTTTGCCCTTCCCTTCTTTTCCGTCTCGGTCCCCTATTCTGCCAATGTCCATGGCGTTAGGGTCCCTTCGGGAAGAGGCGGCGTAGCCCGCACTCGGGGTCCAGACCCTTTTGGCTTGCAAGTAGCTCACCACTACCTCCCTCACCTCGGCATAAGTCGAAAGACTCGCCGCGTGCATAGCGAGGTGCTGCCGAAGAGCATTGGGGCTCTCGGTCACCAGCACTGCCCGCAGATCTTCGTCTGCTAGGGCGCGCCCCGCGCCATACTCGGAGGCGTAGCGGTCCACATCTGCCTCCCATTCCTGCAGAGCCAAGGAGAAGTCGCTCTCCTTTGGCGGGAACTTTGGCATCAGCAGGGTCCGCCTCCAGGTGAGGTTCTTGGACTCATTCTCTGGGTTGTGCTCCTGCCACAGGAGACGCCAGAGCTCGAACCCATTTTGGCCCTTCACTCCGCGCGCCAGCTTCACAGCTGTGGCGGAGTCCTGGGTCCAACTGCCCAGCATGCCGAAGAGGCGGACGCTGAGGGTCCGCACTTCCTCGGTCATGGCTGCCATTTGGAGTGGCGCCTTGCACTTTCGCGCTATTTCCAGCTCTGCCGGATACCTGTGTCCACGACCGCCAGGTAAGACTCTGCCTGAAAGGCAAAGCGCTCCCAGTCGTCTCGCCCCTTAAGGGAAGTTGGGAGCCGCATGCTCTTGAGCAAGTGCCCTCCACCGCTCGCCTGCGACGCAGGGGCGGGTGCCGCCGTGGCGACTGCCGCCGTAGCGGCTGCTGCAGCTAGGCCCTGTTGTCTCTGGGCCGACAACTCGCCAATCGCAGCCTGCAGCTGCTGCGCTTGGCTCTCCAACAACCCCCTAAGGGTTGCGACTTCCCCGCGCAGAGCCTCGACCACGGGGTCGCGTTGCGGGGGCGGATAAGCCGGCTGCTGGCTCATCTCTTGAGGCGTCGAAGATGGCCTGGCTGATCTCGTCCAGCAAGACCAGGGCTTCTCCGTACTGCTCTGCCAGCCTTGGGTTGCCTTCCCAAGGGGTCTCTGGCCTGTTGCGAGCCGCGTGCCTGAGTCCGTTTAGGAACTGGCACGGCCCTTGGCCCTCGGAGCTCTCCTCTTCGGACTCCTCTTCCTCACCTTCGTCGGCCGGCGAGGTGGGCTCTAGCTCCTCCTTTGGAGCTTCCTCCCGAGGCGCGGGAGGTACCGCAGCCTCGGGCTCTGCTGGCCCTGGCTGTGCGGCCTTGGGTTCCTCCTTTAGCGGAGGCGGTGGTCCCAAGTGAGGTGGCGGCGCCTTCACCGTCGGTGCTTTGGCTGCCGGAGCACCTCTCGGTACCTTCGGCTCTGCCTCCGGGGTGCTCCGTGGGTCCACTCGCCGGGGCTGCTTGCTCCTGCCCAGCTTCGGAGCTGGGGCTTCCAGAGCTCTCTTCTTTTGCCTCGGCCGCCTTGGGCGCTGCCTTCGGTGAGGCTTCTGGCTTTGCCTCCTCGGCTGGCTCTGCGGCCGCCTTTGCGGAGGCAGGCGGGGCAACCCGCTCTGCCGGCTCTTCCTTCTTAGCAGGGGTGACCCCGCCAGAGGAAGAAGCTGGAGCAGCAGCGGGCGGGGTTTCCCGCTCTCCTTCGGAGTTGCTTCCCCCGAAGTCTGGAGTGTCCTCGCCAGGCACGGGGCCTGTGAAGACTGGCGCCTTGGGCACCGGCGCGGTGTCCAAGGAGGATTCCGAGCCCTGGCCGGCACCCGCAGGAGCTTGCTCCGGAGTGCGCGGCTCTGGGATATCAGTCCCCGGGCCCTCTACGAGGACGACCGGGTCTGTACCCTCTCTTTCGCGCCTTTCGGCGCCGCGGGCCTCGTGAGAACGACCACCTCGGTGGTTCTTCTTTTTCCCAGAACCCTGCTCAGGCTCTTGGGTCGCAGGCTTGCCCTTGCCGGACTTGCCTGCTGGAGCTGGCCTGCCCTTTGCGGGCTGCTCTGCTCCTTTTGCTTGTGCTGCCTTGCCCTTTGCGGGCTGCGCAGCTGCCTTGGCAGGCTTGCCTTTGGCGGGCTTCCCTGCTCCCTTCTCCCCGGGGGGTTCGGCTCCCCGACTCCGAGGCGGGGCGGCCCGCACTCGGGCCGGTCTTGCCTTTGCCCTTCTCGGGCTCGGCTGTTCTGCCCCGGTTTTGGTTCGGGGCTTCGGTGCGCTCGCCTATGAGAGGGCGGCGCGGTCGAGTTGGAGCTTCGGCTGCTCCGCTCCCCTTGGCACCCTTTGGTGCCTGGCTGGAAGAGGCCTCCTCCTGCTGGGAGGTCCTCCAGTCCCACTGGGAACTCCAGTCGGAGTCCCAGTCCCACCAGCCCCACCACTCGGACGTGGCGGCTGGCGGGTGGCGGTTCGGCCCGCGCACCCTAGGAGCGTCGGGGCCTACCGAACCAGCTCCGCTACCATGCGCGGAGGTAGGGTTGCGTATTGGGCTCACTTGTTGTCTTGACACTCAAAAGAAGGCTGCGGTAAGACAGCTTAAGCACAGTTGGCTCAAACCCTCTGGTCTCTACACTGCAGCTACTTACCTAGGTTTCCTAGTGCAAAAGTGCCATGCAAACTACTATGCAACAACACGCTCGCTGAGGTGAGCATCTAAACAGTATATCATCGATACCAAACCTTCACGCGTCTAAATAAATAAATAAATAGATAAATAAATAAATATATATATTTATATATATATATATATATATGTACACACACATCTCTATCGTGGTTTCGGGTTAAGAACGCCCACATTGCAACCAACATCACTTTCCAACCTGCATGGCTGCCGTAGAGGATGATGCTAGAGATTCTAGGCTTTGACGTTATCAGTTAATAGGGTTGTTAAGAAGCTTTCCCAACCGGTTGCAAAGTGGGGATTCCGGAAAGGCTCATGGGTTGTAAAGTGGGGGTTCTGGTTGTAAAGTGGGGATTCTGGTTGTAAAGCGGGGTACACGCCCCTTTAAGCCCCCCTTAACCCCCCCGCTGTTTTTAGAAGCTTGCCGAAAACAAAGAAAAAGGCTGCCAATGACCAGTCCCTGCCACAAAAGAAGTAGAAGCCACACGAAACCGCTTTATGTGGTTTTTGCGAAGAAATCAAAGAAAACAAAACACCAACAATCACCAAACAAAAGGAGAAGAACCACACAGAATCGCTTTGTGGGGGTTTTACGAAGAAAATTAACTGAGAGCACACTGCAATGACAGAAACCACAAACTCAAACGCAAGCACAAACAAAAGAAGAAGAAGCCACACGAAATCGCTTAATGAGGGTTTTTGCGAAGAAAATAAAATGAGAGAACAAGAAGCAATGATACAAGAGTTCGAACTCTCGGTTCGGAAACTCCATGTTCGAACTCCGGGTTCGGAAACTCTATTTTCGAAACCTGGGTTTCAACTCTTTAGGGCCGCCAGAGTTCGAACCCTGGGTTCGGAAACTCAACGTTCGAACTCTGGGTTCGGGAACTCCTTTCGGGCCGCAAGAGTTCAAACCCTGGGTTCGGAAACTCTATGTTCGAACTCTGGGTTTGGAAACTCTATGTTCAACCCTGGGTTCAAACTCTCTTCGCCTTCAGAGTTCAACTCCAGGTTCAACTCCAGTTCAAGGAGTTGAATTCAACTTGTGGGCGACGGCCCTCTGTTGTCGTAGAACGATCGCTGAGGACCCGTAGCTTTGGGGGGGGCGCAACCCCCCCTAAACGTGGAGTTTCCGAACCCAGGGTTCGAACGCTCTGGGGGGGGGACGACTTCCAGAACCCGAGGTTCCAACATAGAGTTTCCCAAACCCCCGGGTTCCAACATAGAGTTCCCGAACCCAGGGTTCGGACTTCCTGGAGCACCCGGGGGGAGTTCCAACCTGGGGGACCGGGGGAGGTTCCGAACCCGGGTTCGGACTCTCTGGGAAAGGGAGAGAAGTTCCCGAACCCGGGGTTCGAACATGGAGTTCTCCAAACTCCGGGTTAGAACATAGAGTTCCCGAACCCAGGGTTCGAACATAGAGTTTCCGAATCCGGGGTTCTAACGTTCCGAACCCAGGGTTTGAGTTCAAACTCAGGTTCAACGGGTTCGAGAAGTTCGAACCCAGGGTTCAACCCTGAGTTCCGGAGTTATATGTTCTCCTTTCCCAGGAGTTTGAACCCTGGATTCTGGAACACTCCAAAAACCATGCTCAATCGCTTGCTTCTTGGCGGCAAGTCATCCTGCTCCAGAACATCGTCACTATGTTTGAAATGTCGGAAACCCACCTTCCGCCCACGGGAACCATAAGACCCTGAGCAACCAATGCAATCGGTTGCTCACTGTTCACGACGATTAGCTCAGCAGCTAATCGCTCTTCGCCAAGCTCAGATTTACACTCCTGCACCCGCGTGGCAGCAGACGACTGCTGCTTGGCACCGATCCTCGATTCGACTGCAAGTACGAAGAGGAATCTGTGGGATCTTCTTGCTCCAGCAGTCCATCTCTGTCGAGTTGGGAGGTTTGCCTTCTTGAGTCCACAAGATGGGTGGTTGCTGCCGAAAGGCGACTTTGTGAGTTCAGAAACGCTGTGCAAATTGGAGCCAAGTGCATGGCGTCTTGCGTTGGCTGTATTCCCTCTGGGGGACAGCTGGCGACGTGCGAGTCAATGGCTTCTGCGAGTTTTTCTGGGATCTGAAAGCGCATGAGCATTCACTTGTAACCGTAACCCAAGCACAAACGGTGACGGTGTTTTTTTTGGCTTGACTGGGTCTCGTCGACTACGGCTGTAGCACTCGGTCCCTACAAACAAGCGAAACTACAAACCAAGCAACAAACTACAACAAAGCGGTGAAACAGCAAAGCGAAGCTCTACCAAGGGCTGCGGCGCACAGGCTTTGCCGGTGTTAGCCGTTCAGCACAAACTACGGAGCCTCAGCGACCGGTCAGGAGCAACAAAGAGCCGTCGCTCAGAGCTGCCCAAAACAACAGGAGCCAAGTCCAGGCTCCGGTTGCCGTTCTAGTCTCGCCAGACAACGGACAACCCCTGTGTTTTGTTCCGTCACGATCGTGCACACCAAAATCCACAAGTCCAAAGTCCACGGTCGGGCGACGTAAGGTGAAGGCACCCAGGCAGTGAGGGCCAGCCAAAGGTGACAGAAGCGGCGTTCTCGCTCTTACTAACCGCAACATATACCGATGGTGACGCGACCAATGCCAGGCAGTGACGACGACCTACGACAAAGCAGAGCCCAAACACGAGGCCGTAAGAGAAGCAGCGTTCTCGCGCTTACTAACTGCAACCTTGCAACCAGTTGAGAAAAGACACGGACCTAAGCAGACGCTAGAGGCGAGCGTGCAGAAGTGACAGAAGCGGCGTTCTCGCTCTTACTAACCGCAACATAAACCGATGCGCGGCCAATGCCAGACAGAGACGACGAAGCTACGACAAAGCAGAGCCCAAACTCGAGGCCGTAAGAGAAGCAGCGTTCTCGCGCTTACTAACTGCAACCTTGCAACCTGTTGAGAAAAGGCACAGACCGAAACAGACGTTAAGAGGCGGGCATGCAGAAGTGGCAGAAGCGGCGTTCTCGCTCTTACTAACCGCAACCTTCACCGAAATGTCACGACCAATTCGGGCGGCGACAACCGCGCAACGACAAAGCAGAGGCCAAACCCAAGGCCGAAAGAGAAGCAGCGTACTCGCGCCTGCTAACTGCGACCCTGCCCCGTTGGGCAAAGGCACCGCCCGAAGCAGACGTCAAAAGGCAAGCATGGAGGCGGGCGTCCCAGAGCCACCGATACGCCTCTTAGGCGCCTCCTGCGAAATAAGCCGTAGATTTTTGAGGCCTTGGCTATGATACCTCTTCTGCAGGTTTTGGGAGCCCCCCCCCTAGGGCTACACTGCCAAGGACAGCCGTTTGAACATGAGAAGCTGAAAAACCTGCCCTACATCTTAACTAACCCTGCGCAGCGCCCTAAATTTTTAGAAGGGCTCAGCCAAAGGGTGGGACGGGTACCCAACCCCTAAAAAGCGCAAAAGCTCTCGGCAAAACCTTATTTCCATTAAGCTGGGTAGCGATAGTATTTCGCCCCCGTCACGATGATGTTGGAAGCTTTGCGGCGTATGCAGACGTCAAAAGGCAAGCATGGAGGCGGGCGTCCCCGAGCCACCGATACGCCTACTTAGGCGCCTCCTGCGAAACAAGCCGTAGATTTTTGAGGCCTTGGCTATGATACCTCTGCAGGTGTTGGGATCCCCTACCCATTGGCTATACCAAGCACCACCGCTTCAGCTTATCGGGTTAGGAACCTGCCCTAAATCTTAACTAACCCTGTGCAGCGGCCTAAATTTTTAGAAGGGCTCAGCCAAAGGGTGGGACGGGTGCCCAACCCCTAAAAAGCGCAAAGCTCTCGGCAAAACCTTATTTCCATCAATCTGGGTAGCGATAGTATTTCGCCCCCGTCACGATGATGTTGGAAGCTTTGCGGCGTGCAGCACAGCAAGACCTGCCTCTTGACCTGTGTGGCCCTAACCTTTGCGGCAGCGCGACCTTATTGGAGGCGGAGCAACATTGACCGTTTCCAGTGTTGTCAACTGCAAGACTACTTGCTGAGCCTCCACAGCACTGATTGTTACCGGCTGACCTTGCGTGTGAAGGGGCCGTGCTTCAAGCAGATGCTGGAAAGTTTCAAAGACGGCCCATGCCGAGCGTCTTTAATGACCTCCAACCTACCTGCGTGCATGAACAAGCCCTCCTGACCTACTTCTGGGTCGAGTGAAAGGTTTGGCCTTCGAACCTTTGGAGAAACTGCTAAGGCACAGGGCGCCCGATCATGCTGCACAGGCAACTGAGCAGGTGACAAGGGTGGCTTTACCGGCAGGCCACCACGCCGAGCGTTGACTGCGTGAGTCTCGTCACCCAAGCACAGAGAACCGTTCAAGAGCGGGCACAACCAACCCCGCAACCGCACAAGCAAGCCCAGCCCAGAAGCTCTCAAAAGCTCTCGGCAAAACCTTATTTCCATCAATCTCTATACATCTTCTTTATGGTCGACAGTCCCTACAACAATCTGGGTAGCGATAGTATATCGCCCCCGTCACGACGATGTTGGAAACTTTGCGGCGTGCAGCACAGCAAGACCTACCTCTTCTACAGCTGGCTGTAAGGCGAGACGTGGAAGGCATGTTCACAGTGCGTGTGCGCTCAAACACAGATGGCGGCGGCATAGGCAGACTGAACAGGTGACAAGGGTGGCTTTACCGGCAGGCCACCACGCCGAGCGTTGACTGCGTGAGTCTCGTCACCCAAGTACAGAAAACCTTGGCAAAACAGGCACAACCAAACCCACAACTGCACAAGCAAGCCCCCCCCCACGAAGCTCGCCTGGCGAGTGTTGGTCTCCCAGCTGGGATCTCGGGCTTTTGGCTATGACTCCCCCTCTGCAGGTTTTGGGTTCCCCTACCCTTTGGCTATACCAAGCCAGCCGCTTCAGCTTGAACCTGCCCTAAATCTTAACTAACCCTGTGCAGCGGCCTAAATTTTTAGAAGGGCTCAGCCAAAGGGTGGGACGGGTGCCCAACCCCTAAAAAGCGCAAAGCTCTCGGCAAAACCTTATTTCCATCAATCTGGGTAGCGATAGTATTTCGCCCCCGTCACGATGATGTTGGAAGCTTTGCGGCGTGCAGCACAGCAAGACCTGCCTCTTGACCTGTGTGGCCCTAACCTTTGCGGCAGCGCGACCTGACCTCCAACCTACCTGCGTGCATGAACAAGCCCTCCTGACCTACCTCTGCGTCGAGTGAAAAGGTTTGGCCTTCGAACCTGTGGTCAAACTGCTAAGGCACAGGGGCCCGATCATGCTGCACAGGCAACTGAGCGGGTGACAAGGGTGGCTTTACCGGCAGGCCACCACGCCGAGCGTTGACTGCGTGAGTCTCGTCACCCAAGCACAGAGAACCGTTCCAAAGCGGGCACAACCAACCCGCAACCGCACAAGCAAGCCCCCCCCCGTGTTGGAAACTTTGCGGCGTGCAGCACAGCAAGACCTACCTCTTCTACAGCTGGCTGTAAGGCGAGACGTGGAAGGCATGTTCACAGTGCGCGTGCGCTCAAACACAGATGGCGGCGGCATAGGCAGACTGAACAGGTGACAAGGGTGGCTTTACCGGCAGGCCACCACGCCGAGCGTTGACTGCATGAGTCTCGTCACCCAAGTACAGAAGACCTTGGCAAAACAGGCACAACCAAGCCCACCACTGCACAAGCAAGCCCCCCTCCCCCGAAGCTCGCTTGGCGAGCGTTGGCCTCCCAGCTGGGGTTTCAGGCTTTTGGCTATGACTCCCCCTCTGCAGGTTTTGGGATCCCCTACCCTTTGGCTATACCAAGCACCAGGCTATCGGGTTAGGAACCTGCCCTAAATCTTAACTAACCCTGTGCAGCGGCCTAAATTTTTAGAAGGGCTCAGCCAGAGGGTGGGACGGGTGCCCAACCCCTAAAAAGCGCAAAAGCTCTCGGCAAAACCTTATTTCTATCAATCTCTATACATCTTCTTTATGGTCGACAGTCCCTACAACAATCTGGGTAGCGATAGTATTTCGCCCCCGTCACGACGATGTTGGAAACTTTGCGGCGTGCAGCACAGCAAGACCTACCTCTTCTACAGCTGGCTGTAAGGCGAGACGTGGAAGGCATGTTCACAGTGCATGTGCGCTCAAACACAGATGGCGGCGGCATAGGCAGACTGAACAGGTGACAAGGATGGCTTTACCGGCAGGCCACCACGCCGAGCGTTGACTGCGTGAGTCTCGTCACCCAAGTACAGAAAACCTTGGCAAAACAGGCACAACCAAACCCACAACTGCACAAGCAAGCCCCCCCCCCGAAGCTCGCTTGGCGAGTGTTGGCCTCCCAGCTGGGATCTGGCTTTTGGCTATGACTCCCCCTCTGCAGGTTTTGGGATCCCCTACCCTTGGGCTATACCCAGCACCACCGCTTCAGCTTATCGGGTTAGGAACCTGCCCTAAATCCTAACTAACCCTGTGCAGCGGCCTAAATTTTTAGAAGGGCTTAGCCAAAGGGTGGGACGGGTGCCCAACCCCTAAAAGCGCAAAAGCTCTCGGCAAAACCTTATTTCCGTCAATCTGGGTAGCGATAGTATTTCGCCCCCGTCACGATGATGTTGGAAGCTTTGCGGCGTGCAGCACAGCAAGACCTGCCTCTTGACCTGTGTGGCCCTAACCTTTGCGGCAGCGCGACCTGACCTCCAGCCTACCTGCGTGCGCGGAACCTGGCTCCTAAACTTCACGGCGGGTGTGTTGGAGCCTGAGCTGCAAACCTGGGAGCCCGGCGTGTGGCTCTTGTGCACTGTTCAGCGGCACGGCAGCTTCAAGCAGCACCACAGTCACACAAGTTTGTTGCAATAGCGTTGAACCAAACCTCCTCCAGACCGTCAGATTGGCACAAGGTTACTTCGTGCCAAAGGGCTTGCAAACCACTCAAGACACTTTGAATTGCCCAATGACTGCGAACTACTGTACCCTCCTCCTCAAGGACCCTGGCCTCGACAGCAAGTTGCAAGAGCGAGCCTCCGTTTTTGCTTGACAGGTACTCCCTGAGAGAGGTGTGAGGCAACAGCAGGTTTCTTCTTGTGCTTTTCAACCACCCACAGACAGCGAGTCTGCCGGCCTCACACACTGCCCACTCAAACAAGACAACTTTTGTGCCACCAGACCGCAAACCCGGTTTCGCACGCTTGCAATCATCCTAATGACAGTATGTCAACGGAAGCAGCTACGGCCTGGCGAAACAGCTTCTTGAAGGTTAACTGTGTTACAACAGGGTCTTAGGTGTTTGATACTGCCGCAAAAACTTCTATTACAACCAACCACCAAAACTCTTGCCAGAGTCGGAGGAAGTTGGCAAACCAAAACTTCAAAGCAAGACAGGACAGTTGCAGCAAGTCTTACACACCTGCACAGGTGAGCTAGTAAGAGTCAAGTGCAGCGAACTTCTGCCAGCTTAGATGATTCTTGGAAACTTTGCAGAGTCACAACCTGAACTCTTGCTTGCAAGAAGATTTTCCACTTAGCTGGCGCAGATTTGCGGAAACAGTAACTTTTGCAAGCACTGCTCCCACACCACGTCTCGACTCTCAAGCTAAGACGTCTTGAGCCAAAACTACGGACACAAACAAAGTGGTGACGGTCGTCCAAGAGCTAGGAAATCCATGGCGCTGATCACTTCCAAAGCTGCTTCCAGAGGTGCTACAAGGTCAATTCCGCCGGATGGGTTGCTACACTGTACATGCGCTTGTCTGTCCATAAGATCTCCAGGCCGTTGTGGCTTTTCGACACGTAGGCCACAAAAAAAAGAATTTTTGCTTGCAGTCGCTTATAATTCACACCAAGGGTCGATTGTTCTTGTTCTCTTGGGTACAATGACGGCGGTTGCCAATCATAACGTACAAAACACAGGGATTGTCCGTTGTCCTTAGATTGCCATTGCGGACCGATTAGTGTGTGTGTGCAGTGTCATAAGGCTAACCACATATGCCGCTGAGCCAAAGCCTTGACTATGCACAGATGACGCTTCTTCCGATCCAGGTGAACAGCCTGCGGTGAAGAATCTTCGTACAGACACTGGAGGCGGCTTAGGCTCGGTTGGCTTCAGTTCGCCCCGATGCCACAGAAGCGGAGCATCTAAATGATTTGATTGAGTCTCTGAGTCAGAAAACTCTTTGGAGTGATGACATCTTGAGGTTGTTCGATGCTTTGCTGAAATTCCCTTGTCCTCGTCAGTCGGACGGAAATCCTTTGCAGCAGGCAGTTTTGTGCACGGTGGAGCCCTACACTCTAACAATATTGCCTATGCAGGTGCAGTGAAGTTGATTTGCAATTTTCTGCGTGCGCACATGAAGGGGCGCCTTTTACATCTTTCATTTTCTTTGGATCAATGCCAGAGTAGTCTGCATGTTGATGCAAACAACGAACCCCAGAGCTGGAACATCATTGGCCGATAAGCTCTTTCAAAGGCGAAGATGTATGGTACCAGTCAGATGATGGTGATGTTGTATGCCCTCATGACCCGCGCTTGAAGGGAAAAATTCTCCCTGTCGACAAGGGTCCGCAGTGGCTTGCAGCCACCCGTGATAAACATTGCACTCTGTCTTGGTCAGGCAGGCGATGCGTCCTTGTCGGGTACAACACCAGGTTCGCTGATCATTTGAAGGCCCATGATGTCTGTTCACTGAGGGATTTGGTTTTTTCTGTGCGTCCCGCGGTCTCGACTGGAGAGCCCATGCAAAAGACTCCGCAGCTGCAAGTGCAGGATATGCTTGTGATCGAACTGCGTTGCGGCTCCGCCGCTATCAGCCATGCATGTGGAAAGATTGGCTACCAAACTTTGGCGCTGGATCGCAAACCTGCCTCTTCATCTGTCAGAGTTTTGACTTTTGACTTTTTGTGTGCAGACAGTGTCGCTGGGCTCACCACCATGCTTAAACATGAAGCCGCAATTCAACACCAGCTCGTGAAAGACCGCTCCCGAAGTTGAGAGGCAGTCAGCTCCGCGAGCCCAAGCCGTTGCGGACCTCAGCATGTCCGGATGGTGTTCCCGGGCTTTGTGGTGCAGACAAACGCAAGCTTGAAACGGCTAATCTGGTTTTTGAGTCGATCTGTCTTGTGCTGCGTGCAGCCTGCCTCTCGGGCATTCGAGGTGTGATCGAGAACCCACAAAATTCGCTCTTTTGGCAGACTTCCTTCTTTCGTGCACATCAGGCTTTGAGCCCTCAGTCATGTTGGCTCATTCCACATGTGTGCTCATGGCGGGGATAGGCCTAAACCGTGCAAACTCTGAGCTTCTTCGCACTTCCTTGATGCTTTGCAGCTTGCATGCCGGAAGAGTCCGAGCACCATGTGCACACGTCCTGGAAGCCTGTGTCAAAGGACGGGCGCTTTGGTCATTCTATCAGCACGTATCCTACCCTCTCTTGCCAGCGCATAGCTGGCTTGCTTCGGGACTCTGTTGTCAAGGCGGGCGCTTCTGAAGCTACTTCTTTGAGTGAACAACAGCCCGCTCACACGGCGACTGCTGCACGTGTGCCCCTTGGCCTCCAGCCTACGAATCTACGAAGTCACCAGGTCACCAGGTGTGCTGCCAGAGTTTGGCTACTACGTTCATGTCGTTGATCATGTTCAGAATTCGGAACCAGCTTCGGTGGCGCCGCCAAAAGGACATTTGCTATTCGGTCCCCGGACCTAGAGTATGTCTGATGGGGTTTGTGCCGGGGGGCGGGCCTGGGTGGGACTCTTTGAATGCTTGGCAATCTGCGACATATTTTCTTGACATGAGAATTTTCACGAAGATTTTATGAGACTTTCTTTTTGCAAGATGAGCTTGGAGTTAGTCTTTGGCAAGACTCTTGATGACTTGCGAACTTCGTCTTCATTCCGATGCAGTACTTTCAAGGAGCTGTAGTTTCTCGTGTAGAGTAGGGGGCTGGGGGGACCGTTGGCGCGATGGTCGTGTGAGCCCCGGCTCCAGAAAGGCCATTCGATGGCTCTTGAGTGGGAGTCTGTCAGTGAGATTGATCACACTCTTTGCAGCAAGTTGCAGAAAGCCTTCAGTGATCCCTGCCTTGTGGCAGGAATTGATTCATGAGTGCGGTCTTCCGGATACCAGCCTCATCGAGGATATGAAAGCAGGTTTTCCTTTGAGTGGCTGGCTCCCTGCAAGCCATGCTTTCCCCACTCATATCAGGCGACCTGAGTTTTCCCTTGACACTTTGAAGCTTCTTTCAGGTGGTTTGAACAAAGCCGTGCTTGAAAAGATGGCGCTGAGACAAGAGCCTTTGCTCGAGCAGGCCACTTGGCAGGCTACGCTGGACGAACTCCAGAATGGTTGGATTTGGGAAGCTCCCAAGTTTGAAGATGACTTTAATGTTTACGCCCGGAGGTTTGGCATAGTGCAAGGAGACAAAACGCGTGTGATTGATGATTGCAGTTGCTGCGGACTCAATGCAACCGTGGGAACGGTTGAAAAGTTCGTGGTTCATGCCATTGATCGTATGGCTGCCATGTTGTCTTATGCCATTGACATCTCAACGAAGGGAGGCACTGCACTATGCGGCCGAACTTATGATTTGAAATCAGCCTACAAGCAATTTCCTGTGTGCTGTGCAAACCGCGACATCTTGAGAATGTTTGTCAACCGACCAGGCCAAGCCGAGCCGTCGTCGGTAGGCTTGAATGCATTGCCCTTCGGGGCAATTCAATAGGATCTGTTGCCGCTTTCTTACGAATAAGTATGTCGGTTTGGATGTTGGGGATTTGCGCACTTAGGGTAATCTGGACAGCTTTCTTCGACGACTACAGCGTAGTCTCGAAAGAGAGCTTGAAGCAGAACACTGCCTTCGCTGTGCAATCCCTGTTCAACCTCTTAGGCCTGGACTACGCCAAAGAAGGAAAGAAAGCGCCTGAGTTTTCTGCAGTGTTCCAAATGCTAGGTCTGGTGGTTGATCTTAGCCAGCTCGAAAACCGTTTGGTTAAACTTGGCCACACTGACAAACACATTGCTGAGCTAACGCGCTCGTTGGATGGAATCCTTCAAGAAAACAAACTCATTGCAAAAGAAGCGGAAAGGCTACGAGGCCGCATGAACTTCTTTGAAGGCCATGCTTTTGGGAGAGGGCCGACTCAGGCGGTCAGAAACCTGGATCGCCAGGCCCGGGCCGGTCGCTTGAAGCAGGGCTTGACAGGTGAGGCCAAAACGTCTTTGGGTGTCCTTCGCAGCCGCCTTGTGTCAGCTTTGCCCCTTGAGATTTGCCCGAAGTTCAGCAAGACTTGGTATCCCTTTACGGATGGAGCTTTTGAGAATGGAAAAGGCAGTGTCGGAGCAATCTTCTACGACCAGTCGGGCATTGCTCAAGGTGCCTTTTGGTTCTCGCGCTCCTGATGTTTTCATGCATCGTGCGCTTGAGTACTCTCGCAACCCTATATATGAGCTAGAGCTTATGCCTGTTTTGTTGGCATTTAGGGTTTGGCAAAAAGTCTTCATGAGTGGCCAACTTGTTGTGTACGTGGACAACGAGGCAGCGAAAGCAGCTTTGATCCGTGCTTGTGCATCTACGCCAGTCGCAGAATTGGTGACCGAGAGTGTGCGATCGCTTGAAGAATCGCTGCAACTCACGTGCTGGTACTCTCGAGTGCCTTCCTTGAGTAACTCTGCCGATGCACCAAGTCGGCGGCATTGATCCTTCAATCATTGTGGAAGCTTCGTCCTTGCAGTGGGATGTGTTGTCCAGTGTTGGTCGAGTGGGGTGACTTGCAGCCACTGGACCTTTCCCCACTTGCGAATAAAAAGCGAGGGCGCGCTTCCGTCTTGCATTTTTTATATATATTGAGATCGTGATTTATATGCTACTCGATATTTGCAAGATGAGTACACCTTTTTGTGACTAAATTATATGGATTCATTTGTGAATGAATCTTTTGCTTGTCACATTGTGCGAGCGGTTCCTTACGATGAACAAGTACACACTCACCGCACTGACACTCGAAAGAGGGGATGTTACTTTATTCAATCTTTTTGAAGAAAATTTTCCTTGGAAAATTAGCTAGCTGATTTTCACACATGCTGTGTGGTGATTGAAATTCTCATCTTCAGCCTTTTTCCCTGTCGAGGTGATTGGCGAGAATTTCTTTTTCCCACCCGGCCCACCCTATGGTCTGGGGTGACTTGCAGCCACTGGACCTTTCCCCTGGGGTGACTTGCAGCCACTGGACCTTGCAAATTATATATATATATATATATATATTGAGATCGTGATTTATATGCTACTCGATATTTGCAAGATGAGTACACCTTTTTGTGACTAAATTATATGGATTCATTTGTGAATGAATCTTTTGCTTGTCACATTGTGCGAGCGGTTCCTTACGATGAAAAAGAAAGGTGACTTGGATTTGCCCGACTCAGAGTTTTTTCCCGTTTATATTTTCAGCCTTCCTGCAAAGTTATTCAGCGCGTCTCTATTCATTTGGATTGACGTGTTCGAATGCCTGCAAGCGCAAACGGCGTGCGCTTGTCCGGCCGGATGTGCCTTGTCTGCCACTGATCTTGCGTGTGGCAACCGGTAGCAGACCGGTAGCAAAGCAGAGTTAGAGGGGAGTTGGAGCCAGCACGTGGACGTGGGCTCGATGACTGCTCGTCAGGTGGAGGTGAGCCGCTAAGCTCCACTTTAACAGCTCTCTTTCGATAACGGTACACGACGTGTTCACGTGTGCTGGCTCGACTGGTGTCTCATTAAAGCACTCTGCGTCGCACTCCTGGGGCATTCTGTCTGCTCTGAACACTGTTTTTTTGGGTGGCAATGGTGTCCAAGTGGAAGAAGAGGGCAGCCATCAGTATGACAGCTTCCTCTTGTACACTCTATTGCCTCCAATCCAAGTTAGCATGTTCGCACTGACAGCTTTGATGGTGGTGTGACAGAGCGGCGTGCCAGCATCTTGCCCTTCCTCCAAATTCAATTGGCAGAATTGCACTCCATCATAAGCATTTTGGCAGACTGGCAACCGTACCTCTGGTCTTTGGGCTGCGATGGCCCATTCGAATGGCCGTTACACTTCCCGTTGTGGTTCTTTCTTGATCTTCCAAGCTCAAGAACCGCCAATCAAAGAGAGCCACGACCATGAAAGCAAGACTCGGACTTGTTAGCTGAAAGCACTTGAGCTGCACCTGCTCATGAGCTGGCGACGGGAAGGATAGGAGTTCTGGACATGGGCGGCGTCAGCTCAGGCCTGCCCGAAGTCTTCATAACGCCACAACTGTTGCCGGACAAGATCGGGTTTGTCTATTCCCTATGCGAAGATTCATTCAATGACTTTGACCACGTCTTTCAGCGCAAGCTGGAAGAGGCCGCGTCATGGGCTCCTGCCATTTCAGGTGCCCGCGCCAGATCGAGCCCTGAAGTCAGAAATCGCCAGTCCACGACGGCAGCTTCATCCAAATGTCACTAGCACCAATGTGAGCGTTGCTTTTGGCAAGGAGCCTCCACTGTGGAACACTGATGTCAGCGCAGCTCATACTTTGCTTGGTGCGCGCTCTTGTTGACTTGCCGTGCGCTATGCTTTCCTCACCGTTCGCAAGATTGACTGTGACCCTGTGTTTGCTTACAGCGTTGGCTACTGCTTCTCGGCTCAACCAGGGCCAAAGTGGTTGTGGTCACTGTGACCCATTTTGCAAACACAGCATCCAAGTGTGTTTTTAGCGCAGTTATCCTTTCAGACTCCACCTGCCGCATGCCTTTCAAAGCTCTCTTTGCTTTCCTTTGAAACGTCTTTTGCACGCACTGTACCGAAAGATTGTCCCGAGTATCCGGATCGAGCACGAGCTCCGACTTGAGTACGAGTCGCGCTGATCGCATGGAGGCGGAGGAGTTGCGTGGAACTGCGGCGAGTCGCAGTGAGGATTCGCCTTTTCAGTGAGCCGTAAGATGTTTGTAGTGTTTCTGGAAGAGCTTCTTTTTGCAGGATGACCCCTTTGGGTCATTTCAGTGGACACAGCAACAGGAATAATTAGCAAGAAAAGATATTCAAGAAGAGTTGCCCAAGTCTGCCAACAAGAAAGGTCCTGGTAGTGTTTTTGCGGCAGTTACCTGACGGATTAAGTCTCATGTCGCTGTTTGTTTAGACTCTGAAGCTCTGCCAATTCTGCTGTACCATCCGAAAGTGCCATCTTGAAAGCTCTGAAGACGCAAGTTTAGGAGATGTAGGAAGCAGGCTGCTTTATCAGTTGCGGGAGGAGGCTGCGACAGAGCGTGGGTGCACTTGGGGAAGGCGAAAAGGTGTTTCCGTCGCTTGCGTGGGTGCGACCATGCAACGCAAGCGTTTCTGCACTGTTTCTGAAAAGTTTGTGAAAAGTGTGTGAAACTGTGAAAATAAAACATCGTCCTAGATCTTTGAACTACGGCGCTGTCTCCGACATGAAAAGTGCGCCCAAAAGCGCGTGGATGTGCTTGCTGTTGCACAGAGCTCATTATAGGGCCCACGACGGGGCTCCGAAGGCTCGGGATCGTTCGGCTCGTGGAGCCGACTCGAGCTTGAATTGATGACATAACAAATCCGGTGTGTGAACCGAAAGATTTGTTTGCCACGGATGTCGCAATCTTGTTTTGAAGCATTGCACTACGCAGTTGTTTTCCAAGCGAGTTCTTCAGCTTGGCAATGCATCTTGGATCCACGCCTTGTGTGTGTGTGTGTTTCTTCTACTGAGGTCGTCACCTTGACGTGTCGGGAATGAGATGTGCGAAAAAGCAGCATGTTCAACAAATGAAAGTCAAAGCGCCGATGCTTGAGATTCGGTCAATGTCGAGGGTAGCGACGAGCGAAATGGGCACTTTCTTCAAGAGACACGACAGAGAAGTCGTTCGACGTTGCCTTAAGAGCCTTGTGCATCATCCCAGCATGCGTGGCAACGGGCTCGCGTTTGCGACTTGATTCGTGTGATGGGAGGACGGTGGTTTCAGACCTGGCCAGAGAGCATGCAACTTTTTGACAGCGTGACGCCGAGGGCTTTTTGAGGGGGCACGACTGACACGGCGGTGCTTCTCAAGACTGTCGGGTTCAGATACGAACGACCACGATGCAGATTTGATGTGAAAGCGCATGTTCCGTGCGAACACTCGAAGATGTTTTTTATGACCGCAGACCACCTTTGCTTCCAACACAGTGCCATAGTTGCAGCCTGTGCCACGCATTTAATGCCAGTCGGCTCCTTACATCCGGTAAACAAACATGTCGACATGCGTTTGTGTGTGTGGGTGTGTGTTGCGCACCTTTGTCTCTCCCTCGCCCTCTATCTCTTTCTCCCTCTCCCTCTCCTCTCCCTCTCCCTCTCCCTCTCCCTCTCCCTCTCCCTCTCCCTCTCCCTCTCCCTCTCCCTCTCCCTCTCCCTCTCCCTCTCCCTCTCCCCCTCCCCCTCCCTCCCTCTCTCCCTCGCTCGCTCTCCCTCTCTCTCTCTCTCTCTCTCTCTCTCTCCCTCCCTCAGTTTTCTGCAGCAATGACTGTGCGGAAGGTCACGTATTGACAACATGGCCACGGCCGGGTTGATGTCTGAGATGCGCAATTGTTGGATCTCTCGGGGTTTGCTTTTACTGTTCTGTAAGGCTGGGAGTGCCATACAAGTGGGATCACCTGGAAAACGTGGGTGATGTGCAATCCTCAGCCCAAAGAGCCTTTTCGCTCTTTTTGACGTGACAGCAAAGTTTCCAGGTTTACACACCCAGAACAGGCCATGCTGTTGTGAACGAGGTGCCAGGGTAGGATGCCGTCCAAGCAATTGAACACGGCGTGCTTTCGGCATGTTTTGCATCGGTCAGGATGGTGTGTTCTACTTGTTCGGTGGCACAGATGGAGCTGCACGGCAAAGTGACGTCCACGCGTGCCCAGCTGGGGCAATAAAACTTCTTGCTTGTCCCTGTTCTTAGTGCCATTTTCGCTGCGGACGTGCAGGCTGCAAGCGTATCTTCAGGAAAGAGTCAACCTGCATCACCGTCCATTTTAACTGATGCCAGATTGACTTTTTTCATTCCTGCAAGTTACCGACGTTACGTTGTAAGCTGCCATGGACAGGTAGTGATGAGGGAAGATTAAGATGTTCAGGGAGTGTTTCGACTCGCGAGGTACAACGTGGAGACCAATCTTTGGCAGGAGATCCGGGCCGGAGGTCGTCCGCCACCAGCACGCAGCGGCGCACAGGCTCTGGGGCTGGGCGGCTGGGCTGCGAGCGAAGATTTTTCATCGAACTTCCTCCGCCAGGCTGTGGTCTGGTCTGGGGCTGTGTGGTTCTTTGGTGGCTACACCAAGAAGGACTTTAGCTGCTTCAGGGCTTCAGCTGGTATTTATCCAATTTAGTCATGGTTCATTTTTCCATCCGGGATGCGTGGATCCCGGCCTCACACTGCAGCTATTCAGTTGACCACCGTGAAATGCAGCCTCACATCATGCAAGGCCACACAGTCCTTAGATCCATAGCTGCCACCGCGGCCACAGCCAACTTCCGTCATGGCGTACGTGAGATGCACGGATGACGAGGCCAGCACATGAACCGAATGAGCCAGTTGCTGTCCAGTGCTCTGCATGTATCGAGGCCTTGGGCTGCCGCCGTAAAGAGATCAGAATGGCAGCAGAAGTGGGCCAATTGCTCAGCACGGGTTACTAGTCAACGTCGTGATCCGCTGCGAAGTTTCACAGTTTTGGAGGACCGGTCTCTGTGGGCGCTGCAAGCACTGGCGCTGCAAGACAAACTCACTCAAGCAGATTGCACTGCCGGCGTGAAGGCAGCCGTCAAAGAATGTTGCACAAAGGACAAAGTCCCGAGCTATTCTTGGCCTTCCCATGGATGTTTGCTTTTATCTCTGCAGACACTCTCAAGCTGAACACTTTAAATGGTTGCATGCTCAGACTTTGCGAATCAGCTCGATGACTTGCTCCAGTTCTCGCT
The DNA here is from genome assembly GCA_905221615.1 of Symbiodinium sp. CCMP2592. Lineage (NCBI taxonomy): Eukaryota > Dinophyceae > Suessiales > Symbiodiniaceae > Symbiodinium > Symbiodinium sp. CCMP2592. The sequence continues at coordinate 40,999 of CAJNDT010005947.1, forward strand.
GCATCGTGTTGTTGTTGGTGGTGGTCCTCGTCGTTGTTGTGGTTGGCTGTTGTGGTTGGCTCTTGGTTGTTAGTCGTTGTTGGTTGCTGGTTGGTGGTTCGTGGGTGGTGGTTGATTTGGTGGCTGCCCGTCGGTCGTCAGTGGCAGTTTGTTTTCAGCAGCTTGCTGGCTGGTTCATTTTATTTTCAGCATTATTATTGCTATTATTGCGATTATTACATTTTTTGTTGGTGCTTTCGTTGGCATCGTCACCCTTGACGATGACGACGAGGAGGAGGACGAGGAGGATGAGGAGGAAGAGGGTGAGGATGTTGAGTCGTGAGGACGATTGCTCCGGACACCGCCGTGTTTCGGCACTTTCGCCTTATCGTGCGCCATCGACACTAGCACCACGTGCAGAACATGTTGCTGCTTTGGTTCGTATGCCAGGCATGCGGAAAGGCCTTGCGTTGGGAGTGGGCATTGCAGCTGCTTTCATGGTCACGCAAGTTTTCCAGCTCGCGCCCAAGCGTTCAGAATTCATGCTGTCAGCCGGACTGCTTCAGTTCTTCTGAGTCCGGCATCCTTGGAATTCTGCCATCTCGGCATGTGTCCGGACCTCAGATGTCAGATGTTTTACTCTGGAACCCTCGTGTCATGATGCCAGAGGCCTTGGTGACGGAATGGGAGCGTGCTTTGTTTGGGCCTTTCATGGCGTCTCACGCCAATCATCCATCTCGGAGACTCTGTTGGACGTGCTTTAGGCTTCTTCTTCGCAGCATGCGCCATCGCGGGCCGAAGCCATCTGCAAGCAGCTACTCCGCAGCAACCTGCCTTAATCTGAGAAGCTTTGCTCGGTCCCTGTAAGGGCTTGAAGCGCCGATATCTTCGATGCTGTGATCTCAGGCCCTCGATGCCTTGGCTCGTGGGGCTGAGCCGACCCTAGTAGCCCAGAAGTTTCTATCCTCCTCCAATTGCATGCTTTGCATCTGCCTTGCTTGTCAGGAATGGGCAAGTGGCCTCCGCCTCCTGTCGGAGATGAAGCGCCGCATTGCACCGGACCTCGTCGCAGTCACCTCCGTCATCGTGGCCTGTGGGGCGGCCGCGCGTTGGCAAGTCTCTCAGAGAATGAGAAGCTTACCGGCTGTGTCGGGTACATTTTGCGAAGTGTAAGGACTGTAGCGCTCCAGCTCTTTGAGAGAGCGAGCGTCGAGTTCCATGGAGGCGAGGTGACTGGCGTCAAGAGAACGCGGCAGGGACCAGCTTGCAGGTGACGTGGTGTTGCTTGGGGCCACTGCCGCGGCTTGTGGTCGTGGCCATCAGTGGCAGGCCGCAGTGACTGCGAACCGTTCCAGCGAATATCAGCGAACAAAGCCTGCAGCGGCAGAGTGCGAGGCCTCTCTGACATTGCTAAAGTGTGGTCTGGTGCCAAGCGCACCGTCTGAGTCGAGGCTTGTGTTCGGCATAGCTGCACTGAGGCTCTGCCGCTAGACTGCTGAATGCAACGCTGTTTGGAGCTTGTTTAGCGGCCTGCGCGAATTCATCAGTGTGGGTGCAGGTCGGATTGCTCGGTGCCGCAAGTGATGCGCTCTGTCAGCCACTTCTTGCGTGAGGCGGCTGCCCTGCTGCAGGGGATGAGCAGGCCCGGCAGGCCCTTCAAGGTCCGAGCGATGACCAGCTCGCGCAGGGCAGCCATTGCACCTGGAGAAGCAGGACTAACAGCTGCAGCAGCAAGCTCATATGTCTTGTGTAGCCATGCCTGCTGCTTTTAAGCTGCACGTCCAGGCTAGCGCATTTTCATCTGCGGAGCTTTGGCAGCAGGTGTGAATCTCATTTGACAAGCATGGTCCAGCGCAGTAGGTCACCTTCAGTTCGAAGATGCGAGAAAGCTTTCCCAGACAGGCCCTCGATGTGCTTTCAAGAGCAGAGCCACAGACAGGTTGGGCAGTAGAGTCGCACGACCTCCCTCCTTTCACAAGTATCCGTACGTGTACAGGTGCTTGGTGGGGAGCAGCAATTGCTGCAGCTACTCGTGGTTTTCGGTGGGAGCAGGCATGCAGAAGAGTTCAGTGCTGCTCTGGCAGTATGCTTTAAAGTTGAACGCTCAGGCATTGGAACTTTATGCGAGGACTTCGCTTGCAAAGCGCTGCTGCGCTTTTGTTGATTTCAGCGTGTGCTCGCGGACGTCAGTGTTGTAAGCCTGGGAGGATGCCGGAGCGCAGTGTCTCTCCCAACGTGGGCAGTCCATGATTTTGTGCTTGCCATCAGAAAGGCATGAATCAACACTGAGCTTGAGAATAGTTGCTTCATGGTGGCAGGAGGCTTGCAGCAGCCCTTGTCCCGGGCAGTGCTGTATTGAACAGTCCATGGATTCCATCTTGTGCATCTGCTGTTCTCAGGTGCGGTCCAGACGGCATGTGTTCGAGCTTCTCGGCAAGATGTGGCTTGGGTCTGTTTGACGTTCTCGTGAGGCGGCTTGGGCCTAGGAGTTGTTGAAAGCAAAACCGCCGTGGATGGCCTACGTTCGCACAGCACCAATGCTTGGGGCCTTTTTGCTTCTGTCCTGCGCTGCTTGTACATCTTTTTTTTAGGATAACAACATGTAATGGCAAAGGAGAAGACAAGTTCATTCTTGGTTGTTCCGGCAGGTCAGCAGGGGACAGGCATCCAAGCAACAGAACATATCGCAATCCGAACTAGGGCCTTGCAATCTCGCCACCCTTCTAGCCCTGGCAGCCTTGAGGCTTCTCGATGGGAGGTGAGCCTGGTGCTGAGCTTCGGAGCCGGAGGTGAAGGCTCGACGGCTCTTGGCTTTCTTGGCTTGTGTGCTTCTCGATTTCCGTGCGGCGCCTTGTGGCGAGGTTTGGCTCAGGCGGCTCAGATCCCTCTTGGATGTCTTGGTCTAGCTCTCAGGCCCAGGCCTAGCATCGCCTCACTGCGGAGCCCTGCAGAGCCCTGCGGAGCCCGAGGTCCGGTACTGGCTGCATGTCAACATGGTGCCCTTTGGATCGAAGCGCGGAGCTCGGAGCCAACAGCACGGAAGCATTCCGCCGAGACAGTGACATACCGTTCCGTCTCCCAGGCCTTGCACTATCTACGCCAGGCAGAGCCGATATCGCTCGGGTCTCGTCTTTGTGTCGTATGTTCTGTGCCAGGCCCAGCTAGCCGGAATGAGTGGTGTCGTGATGCGGGCTTCGGCTATGGCAGCTTGCGCGGAGGACCTGCTTGAGAATTTCAGACTATGAAGGCCTTTCCTTGTTTGGCAACTTGTGCAGCGAGCATCGCAGGCCTCCAAATGGAGCTGGGCGCTTCGCCTGTCCGGGTCCCAACGTCCCGAGGGTCCCGGTCTGTCGGTCTGTGGCCATGGCTCCATCGGTTCCGGCCTTCAGAGGAAATTCACTCATGGGGCCTCGGCCTCTCTTACATCGCGTGTGCGCTCGGAGGCTGCCAGCTCTCACTTCCGGAGACGCTGAGCCCAACGCTGTTAGCTTCGGTGTGGCACTCCATGCCTGCCGTAGCTTGCCCATGTTAGCTCGGTGCGATTAGCGTGAAGTCCTCAATCCGGCACTTGGGCAATAGTTGCTAGTCTGCCGGAACTCGACGGGATAATTGCCAAAGTCCGATAGTACAGGCAGGTCATCTGTTCGCCACGCTTTCCAAGACCTCCCGACAAGACTGTGTAATTCAGGTTTGGGACGCCAGTGGGTGCGCACCCCAAGCTTGTTGAAGTCTATGTACATGCCCTCGGTGAAACGATTTAGTGCAAGGCTGCATCTTTGTGGATGCTTTGGGACGAGATGCCAAGTAAGAAGCCCAGTCTTCGAGCGAACGCCCAAGTTTGTGCCGAAGTGATGACTACTCTTCAGGATGTTCTGTTCGACCAGACTGGGTGGCCTTCTGTGCAGCACTGTTGGCATCAGACGCATGTTCGCAGCGGAAATTAGTGCAATCCAGCTTCCCTGAAAGAAGGAACTCCCTCTGTTTTGCCCAGGAGCGAAGCCACAAGGGCGTTGAGGTATTGCACCTGGTGCAGCAGCTTCGCAGGGGTGCTTGCCTGAGGTCGACATCGAAGTGGAAGTGTGAGTAGAAACCTGCCGGAAGGTGCAGTCGGCCGCGAGCCGCGATTTCAGAGTTCCAGGCAGGAGGCGCTGGGTGTCTTCTGCGCATGTCATGCCACCGTCTTTGCCAGGCTTGGGGAGCGACTCGCTGCAGCGTCTTTGCTCAGGACTAAGCAGACAGGGGTGACACTGGTTCAGAGATGATTAGACTGATGAGCATGATTTTGTAGTTTTGACAAAAGCGTTGGAGCATGCCATAATCATATAAAGCGTCAGCAGAAAGGAACTTTTACGAACCGGGACCAGGCGAAACAAGGAGGCAGCAGATACACTGAGACACATCCGGTCACATACCTTTCATTTGGCAAGGTTGGATCAGCACAGTTGGCTCAGCTCAAGCTGCAGTCGTCCGGCACTTGGCTTTTCTCTTCCTGGAGTCTGATGCCGACTTTGTTGTCAACTCACGACTTCCTCAGGTCAGATCTGGCGACTGTGTGATACTACGCTCAAACTGTCACTACATGCCGCAGACGGGAACAGTCGGTCCAGTACTGTGTTTCGCACAGCAGGCTCCCCTTGTGTGCCTGCGCTCTTCCAAGACCATGAGCATGTGATGTGGCTGCACCACGGAGAAGTCAGCCCTTTTCATGGATGGCAGAGTTGCGCTCTGTGCAGGCCTGGGTGGACCTCAGCTCACCCGGACCATGCTGCTGACTTGGAGCCAGCGGGCGATCAGCTTTGTCAGAAAAGCAAGAAGACTGCCGAAGTGCTTGTGGAATGACTCGGTCAAGTTGCCACGGCCTGTAAGAGTGGATGCAGAGGACGGGGACTACTTCAATGATGTCTACAAGTATGACATTGCAACTAGCATGTGGGGGTCTGTGCCCTCCGGGACAGCCTGCATGTCATGCATGTGTGGTCATGGAGTTTAAGTGCATGGCAGGTACACACTCTGGGAGAAGCCCCGACGAAGAGAACAGACCACAGTGTCGTTCTTTTTCGAGACTCGCTTCTGGTTTTCGGTGGGTTCGATGGACATAACAGGCAGGAGGATCCGGAAGCCGCTTTCCATGCAGCTGTTGCTTGTATGTTGAGTCCAGGTTCAATGACCTCAGGGAACTGCATCTGAAAGACAAGCGCTGGAGTCAAGTCAGTGTCAGGGACTCAATCGCAATCAGCATCGGTGGCTGACTAGTGTGGAATCCCGAGGTGCGAAGTCAACAACCACGCAATCGTTTCGGGCACACCGTCCGCCCTCGGTGTGCGAGTGCTTGAGCGTTGCATCCTGCTGCTCGACGGTGGAAGGACTACATGTGCCATGCTTCTCGCAAGGCCGTGATATACGCCCACTCCATGTACATCTTCGGGGGCTGGGACGGTCATGACACATTGCAGGAGGGCCGCCGGGATGTCCCATGAGTTGCACCATGCACATGCATACTTCAGGGCCCTAGAGGAAGCCTGTCTGCCGGTAGCATGCAAGCCGCATATCAGCTCTACAGCGAGAAGCTGGATACTTACTGTTCGGTTCATTCGACTCAGTATGGGATGTTGCTCTTGCCTGCGAGCTTATTTTGACGGAGCATTGAGTTTCTGTTCAGTAGGTACCCGGCGCTTGGACCTAGAAAATCCTGCTGGCTTAAGCCCCGACAGCAGGGCTTCAATCGTTTGTGGATGCCTAAAACCTGGACTCTAAGTTCTTACATTTTAGCAAACTGGTCTTTCAGTCTTGAGGATGACCGTAGCCAGTGATTTGCTTCGCATTCTCTGTTCTCGCTGCACCGGCCTGTAGCTTTGGTTAGATTTTCGTAGCTTCTTCCCAGTGTCCTTCAGCCTGTATTCGTTTTCCTCAGCGCTGTGCAGACAAAATGCATGGGATTACCATGTTTTCCCACAGGCCAATGAGACATCGGACAAACAAGAACCCAATGCTCTCCTATGATTCCGTTACAGGAGTTGTTCGAGTACAATATCTCCTCTAACATGTGGATCCAGCCACGGTCTCAGATTGCGTTTGTGAGGGAGCCTGCATGTAGCTTGATCTGCCGGCTCAGGTTGCCCCTGCGTGGCACAGCACCTCGCGTCCAAAGCTGAATGGCCGAGGCAATTCAGGCATGCCTTCTGTCTTCTCCTTGTTACAAGGCGCGGTATCGTCACACAGCGGTCGTGTGTGGTGATGCGGTGTCGGCCTGAGCTTTGCCCACTTCTAGGACGAGGTGGGGGCTATGCTGTTGCGCGTCCAAGATGTTCACGTTTGGTGGCGTCGACAAGACGCAGTACCGTTTTCCAGACTTGCACGAGTGCTCCAAGATGGCTTTTGGGCAGGTTCCATGTCACACGCAGTGCCTCACTTAAGCCAGGTACAACTTCACACATCGGCACTGGTTGAAGGCATTCTCCTTGGACAGCAGTTGCAAAGCTTCCACCGGAGTGCGTTGGCAGGTCGCTACGATGTCCGTGCAGCCATCGGCACGAACTTTCCACAAGACTGTGGTTCACGAGGCCTAATCTGCATGCATGGGTTCACCTTCAGCCTTCAGCGGCCCCAGACTCTCTCGACACAGGGCTACATGTACATCCTGGGTGGCTTTGACGGACGTCGATTGAATGACATGTGCCTCTGTCCGCATACAGCACTGTCGACTCTGCTGCGGGCTTTGGAAGCAATGCAAGATAATGCCAGCTTGTTTGACTGAGAGGTATCGTATTTTGCTTCGGACAAAATCCGAGCTGCAACGTTGTCAGAAACAACTCGCTGAGCAGGCAGGACAGGGTCAAGACAAAAGGCACGTGAGCAATGAGCAGATCTTGACAGGCAGCAAGCAGTCCACCTGTCCCGAGCAGTTCCGTACGTCCAGAAGGCTCCCTTGTTCTTGTCCAATCACTTGGCCAGAGACTCGTGGCCGGGCTTTGCCAGATGTTCCTGGAAGCACTGGGGCCGTTGGTGATGCTCAGGAGCGCGCGTCTTGATTCGCTTTCCTAATTACAACGGGGTTCGCCATCAGGATGCCGCTCAGACTTTGATGCCAGAGGATCTGTGGTGTGGCGGCCTCTGCATTTTTGAAGAATTTTAGTCTCTGCGGGGCAGAGCTCTTCAGAGACTTTGGCAGAGGCTGGACCCGAATCGACGACCAGCTTGGCCAGGCGCGGGCAGATAGAGCGTCCCAGGAGGGAGTTGGGGAAGCTTTCGGGTTTCTGTGTTTTGGAGGTGTACACACCGCGAACCGGTCACGCGGTGGTCGTGTGGAACCACTGCTTCTACCTGATGGGAGGCACTGACTGACCGATTCTGTTTCTGGGTTGAACATCTTCGTGACTCTGGCCGTCGGCTCACAGCAGTCATGATGCTGCAAGTGCGCTGGACGACATGTTAGGATGAGTCGCAGCAATAGCGCGATCCACATCAGAGCATACCCGCAGAGAGAAACGCCATGGTCTTGGACATGCGGGCATGAGGTTGATGTGTTCGAGCAGGCGGGACCAGGACTCAGCTGCAAAGAGATCCGCAACGAAATTGATCAAAGGATAGCCTCCCAGCTTTGGCGACATCGCTCTGTTCCGGAAAGGGTGCCTGCCTCAATGTGAGTCGCTCGAGGCAGTTCTGTGCTTGCACGATTGCGTTCCGGTTCCGACGTCGCAAGGCCTTCTCCTCCATTCCGTTTGAACCCGAGCGATTCACATCTCAAGTACAGTACGAGCTGCCATTCGCACTCTGACGGTTTGTTGGTTGGTGATGTCTGTTCGTGAGATCTGCTTTGGAATGACTTGCCGGCACCAGAATCAGAATCATGACGAGCCACTTCTGTGTCGACTGGGGACCCTTGTCTACAGGGCCGAAACCCGCAGGAAAAGCCCTAAATGGAGCGGGTGCAGGGGCCTGTGAGTCGATCGGATTGTCCCAGCATCGTTGCTGATGAAGCCCAGCCTGGCTATGAGAAGCTGTGAAAGCATGCAAGCAAGGCCCGGCTTGCTGCGCTTGGGATTGGCGCCATCCCTTCTCGATGAAGCTCATTCTGTCGCTTTCGAGGCCCTTGAGAGTGCTTCGTTGTTGGTGTCTCGTCAGTCCGTCGCTCGTCCCGTCGATTTGCGGCAGGCTGGTCCGTCGCAAGCGCTTGCTCACCTGACCCGCCGACAGGCCAGCGCCAAGTGCGGAAGCACCCGCCTTGCCGTTTCGCCTCTGAGGCACTTGAGCCGGATCCAATGCAGCAACGGGTGGCGAAGCAGCTGGATGTTGTTCGGTCCTCGGTTTGTGGGACTCGGAGGCGCTTCGCTTGACACATTGCGTTCCAGGGCCAGGGCTCGGTGACATGTTTCACTTCGCTGCGCTGCGATGGATGAACTTCGAAAGGCTTTCTCCGGGGCTTGCCCCGTGAGCGCCGTGGCATGGTCCGATCCCGTGGTCGAAGTGGGTCCAAATCATGGTCCCTCCTTGCCGCAAGGCTTGCGATACATCCGTGACTTCGTCACTTGCTCGGAGGAAGCCGAGTTGGTGGCAGCCATGGATGAAGGCGAGTGGCTAACCCACTTGATACGAGCTCAGCAGTTCTTCGGATTGGTCTACTACCAAACGCGCCACGATATGGCCAGCCTGCAACCAGCAAGCACTGAGATGCAACAGGGCCGGGCTGTTACAGATCTTCCTTCTTGGTTGCTGCCACGTCTCGTCGACACTGGTGTGTTTCGTACAGGCGAGCTCAACCAAGTTGCAGCAAATAAGTACACCGGCACCACTGGCATCGCTGCTCATGTAGAAGATCCAATTTCCTTTGGGCCGAATCTGGCCACGCTGTCGTTGCTGCAGCCTGTTCAGATGACGCTTTCCGTGGCTTCCGAGGTGAAGAACTCTAAAGAGGCCCCTGGAGATGGTGTAGACCATGGCAACTGGGTGAAAGTCCTTCTGGAACCAAGAAGCCTCCTGGTGCTCCAGGGAGAGAGCAGGTATGCTTACCGCCACGGAATTCGGCGCTCAAGGCTAGTGCGTCTGCGAGACGGAACTGAGATGAAGCGAGGAAGCGACTACTGTCGGATTTCGCTGACCTTCCGGCAATTGCGTGAGACTCGCAGGATGGTTCATCTTGAGCCCGAAAACCGCGGAGCCACCGAAAGCAGAGAAGCCGAGTGCAAAAGCGAGAACGAATGCGATGAGAGCGAACGCAGGTAAGGGAAGTGAGACGCAAGGAATGCGCGAGCATGTGGCAGTTTAATCGAAATCTTGCTTGCCTTTGCGCTCATCAAGGTGTGGAGCTCAACCTGGGCGTACTCCGAGGTGTCTTCTGAGATCTGCACTGGTATTGCGGGGTGCTTGCTGTAGTCTAGTGGATAATACCGATGGGTAGGCATACGACCTTTGGAAGCAATCACACATCGAGTGGGAGGCCGGATGCTCGGGACTTTCTTGTATTTGGTGTGGACTTAGCAGTCTGTTTCCAAAGGCGGAGTGCGCTCGCAGAGTAGCTGCGCACGAGCAGCAACGGCGGCAGCTGGAGCAGGACAAGAGCCATGACCGAAAGGGAGAGAAGTCCGACTTCCCCCAGGTGGGTGTGCATCAGAACCCTTAGAAAGATAGAGCAGTCTATGTAAGCGATGTCCAGAGGGTGTGTTGCAGGCTTCTGGCAGTGAAGTCGTTCGAAGTGCTTGTACGAAAGGCTCCTGTGGTCCTTCCTGCAGAGCCCACAAAGTCCGGCTTTTAGCAAAGCAGGGCCGGCGCGTGTGACACTTATTCGATTTCTGTGAGCAAGGCCATCGTTACGAAGCAGAGGCTGCTACATTTGGGGCCAGGCCAGGCATGTTCACAGTGTTCACAAGGGTTGCTGTCTACATCTGTCTACATAGGATGGAGCTCTGTTGCGCAGGTTGGTCGCGGCAAGACTCTTCTCATGGACGTCTTCGTGGAGTGCTCGGCTGGTTGTGGTCCATCTTGCTCACGCAGAGGGCCGCTCTCGGAAAGGCATTGTCCTTCCAGCCCACGAAGAACTCGGCCGGGATTGGCACCTTGCCATCAAAGGTCGGGTGGGTGCTGTACCGGTAGAGACTTTGACTTTTCTGCAGCTAGGCTCAAGTAGCGAAGAATGTGCAAAATCGAACTAGGCGCAGCTCCGGCGAGTCCATTTTCACGAGATGGTTCCTCAGCTCGGGGTACAGCCCACTGCTACATGTTCCTCTCCCCCATGCTTGCTCCAGGTTCATCCATGAACTGCACCGCCAGCTCCATCGCTCGGGGGGCCAATCCGGGTTAGCCGCTGCGGTCGATGTCGTCAGGGCCCTGGTCAGGTGTGAACGAGTGCACGGCTGTTTGCCTGCCCTTTCAGGTCATGCGTGGTCAGCCGCCCGTGCTCTGTTTCGATGAGTCCCCAGCCCAGTACGAAAACTCGCAGCACATGCAGCGATTATCCGTACAAGTTGGGCACGAGTGGCGAGGTTTCAAATCACTACAATAGCAGATGCATCGACTGCGGCTCGGTTTCTCTGTCGGTAGACGCACGTCTGACGAAGTTCTCTAGCTGCCTGAACTGAAGTATTGCTCGGTGTTGTTTACTGCGGTCAGCGTCCAGTGTTCTCTGCTCTTGAAGCTGGTTCGGGGAGGCACCGAGGCAGAAGCACCACGAAAGCAATTCTGGCAGACGGAGACTAAGCAGTGTTAGACTGCCACGGATCTTCTGATGGCAATTTGAAAAAACGAGTCGCCGCGACGTTTCTTCTGCTCGAGATAGCCACGCTTTGGGAAGCACATGGAAGCACTATATCTCGTGTCGCAGTAACTTTGGCTATAAGCCCGAACCCATCCTACAGCCTTCAAGTAGGCTCCCAAGCCGCACCAATTCCTTACGAGCACTGTCAGCTCTTGTCTTTTCAAGCAGTACCGCAACTGCTGCATGCTGGCGCTATGCTTGAAGCTCTGAGATCGCACGAAACAACCACTGGGCCATGCAAACACGCGCATTTCGACTCGGAGAATGGGGGGGAGACCAGAAATGCGAAACCGCCCGCCCCTGCACAGGTGCAGAATTTGGACTCGGATCTTCGGGAACGGTTATCCGCCCGCTCCAGCACGCGAACGCAGAATTTAGTGAACAAAAAGAACTGGAAAGCATATGGGAGCTCTTTGGGGATCCAGCCTCCCTCATCCTCCCTCAGCTCCGCTCGCACCCACCTTCCAGCCCCCACCCTCCAGCTCCCACCCTCCAGCCGCCCACTGCTAATATGCCCTCGATGCTTGGTGTGGTTTCCTGGATGCTGATGCAGTGCGATGCCGATATGCTTGTGGTGCGAAGACTCCGGGTTCTTTTGGCCTGCCGTAAGTAATTTTTGCCTGTGTGTTTTGGTGTGCCCTAGACAGTTCCCTTAAAGCCAGGCAAGTGTTTCCCGAAAGCGTCTGACATGATACATACAGGCATGTTCATGTTTTTTTGAGATTTTTGAGTGAGGGCCACGGAAGGGGAGTCGCAGTCTCCTCGGCCCCTGGCCTTGGGGATCTCAACGGGTTGGAGAGCTCTACTGTGACTAGAAAATGACTTGAACTCAATGCCGCGTAGCGATCGGGTAGCCAGAATGCAGGCATTAAGTTCGCCCCTAATGCCTATTGAGCAAAGGGACCGCAGCAGGTTGCCGTTGCCTTACTGACATATGCAGTAACGCCGTCAAGATTGCCGGGTCGGACATCAGAAGGTTCAGGGGCAACGGTGATCCTAGTGTGGATCACCTCCCAGTCATCGGCATTGCGATATTTGCATGCATGCTGCGCATTGCCACAGTTGCACGTGCGTGTGTGTGTGTGTGTGTGTGCGTGTGTGCGCGTGCCAGTTTTTGCACATCTGTCGTTTCTTTTGTACCAACGAAAATGAGACGAGAAGCTAACACATGCTCTCCCGACCTTGTGACGGTCCGGCCCAATAAGCCCAATCATGCCCAAAGGCACAACTGCAGTAGCCTTCCCTTCCGCGTAGCAACCTCCGAGAACCTATCACAAGGCTTGTGTTCAGCCAGTGCCGAGGCTCTTGACGCCGCTGTTCAGTGCCAGCCACTGTTGAAATTCGGATCTTCTATTGTTGGTGTCCGATCATCGCAAGGTGACCTATTGACACGCGACGTCGCTGTGGTCATAACTTCGAACCGACCTCCAAACGAGTGCTCCTCTCATATGTTGTATTACAGCTGAAATGTTCTCCGTAGGACATGTGCAACCAGGTTGTACAAGGGAGGAATCGGTCGAGATGCTCACCTACCTGCTTTTGAATCTTTGTTGCAATCGTCTTTGGAGGCAGGAACAGCCAATGACCTGCATGCTTCGCTTCACAGCTTTCGCAGGTCCGCCACCTGGATGCTGGCACAGACTACCGTCTCAGGGTGGGCCCCCCACTGCAGGGCAACTTTGGAGTTGATGGGTCCATATCTCGCCAGGCGGTCAGCGATATTTCGACAGACCAATCCGACTACATCTTGGGTGCAGGAGAATATGTACTATATCCTACCAACATGTTGAAGCAAGCATGCCAGTTGCATATCCAAGATTGTGCGTATGTGTCTGTATGTCAGTACGTATAGGCAGGGATGTAGGTAGGCAGGGAGGCAGGCACGCACACATGCATGCAGGCATGCATATATGTTTTTATATGTATGTGCATGAAGCGCTGCCTGTTTCGGAAAAGATGCGGGATTTTCACGACACCATGGTTCAGAAATATGGAACAGTTCTTTCAGAATTACGGCGCAGATTTCACAGAAATATGCCGCAGCTTCTTCAGAGAATGTTTAGGGTTTTTCGGGCTTAGGGTTTTCGGTCCTCTGCGCTTGGTACATGCCTTGCATCTCCAGGTTTGATATAGATATATGGGGTTTAGGGTTTAGGGTTTCGGGTCGATGCTTGCGAGTTTCGGAGTTTTATATGTCTGATCAGATCTGCACTTGTTTTCTGAAAATCCTGGTGTTATCTTTGGAAATTGCGCGCATTTTTTTTCATGAAAACAGTGTTTCATGCGTTGAAACGTGCTTTCTGAAATATCCCATCACCCCATATGTACGCATGCATGGATGGATAGATGGATGCACGGACGGACGGAGGGAGGGATGGATGGATGGATGGATGTACGTTTCTATGCCTTATGCGTTCGTACACGCGTGCGTAGATGCATAGGTACATGCATGCATACACACATATTGACATACCGCACACGCATGACCACCCAGAGAGTATACTGTTCTGTTTCATAACGAAGGTCTCGGCCCAAGGTCAGTGTGACATCTCCGTCCTTGTGCTTCACACCTTGCCGTACGGAATCTTTTTGCATTGCTTTTCACACACTTGAAGATGTCTGCTTTCTGCAAGTCCAAGTGATGGTGGTGCTGTGGATGTAGCTGTTCTACACGTAACTGGCGCCGGACAGCGACAAGCGACAAATATCAAACATTATACCGTTACACCAGAACTAGCTGTGTCCTGTTTCTGCAGGAGCCAATGAACGTTTGGAGTCTGCTTTTCGAGTTGCTTGTGAAGGGCAAGCAGTCCCTGCCTCGATGGATGTACAGTCAATTAACGTTGGACCCGAGTTTGCTTTGCGTGAGGTGGGCCCTGTGCTCTTGCAGATTGCCTGGGGACGCTCCATGCCATGCTCTTTGATCGCCCACAATTTGCTTTCCGCTTTGTTGGGGCACGTTACGTCCTGCTGATTGGGCATTAGAGCCCGGCTTCGCAAGGTTGTGCCAGCAAGTTGCCAATGGCGTCGCGAAGTTCACCTTCGAAGAACTCTGTGGTGCCATCGCACAGCAAAACAGCCGTCAAAAGGGTTTCCAGCTCTGCCAGGAAACCCTTTGAGCTCCGAGGACTATTTGGCACTGATCCGGAGTGCAGGCTGCAAATGTGACATGACATGCAGGCTTGCACTGAAGTTCTGGCATTTTGCAGGCATTCACACTTTCGTGGTCTCTGATGTTCCTCAGTTCGGTTTGAACCTGCACAACGAGGTGAGATGCTGTAGGAGAGCTAAACAGATGATTCTTGCAGCAGTCGGGCATGATTGACTAGGCATACTTAAGCGTGGACTTCAGGCACGTCGTTTCACAAACTTCGTGGATGCTCTTTACGAGCAGCAGCGCGGTTCTTGGACAATGCTTGCTGCAAAGCTTAAGTATTCATTGAAACAGTGGGCGTTGCAGGTGCCGTCTGATCTGTTCCGCTGACTCGTCCATCGATGATCTCTTGACAGGAATCAATGCCCCCAACTTGCAATGAGTTACTACTTGTGAAAGCAGCAGGAATCGATGGCTTATGCTCTGCAGAAGTGGAGTCAGATCAACCGGCCATGGGCATTGGAGGTCTCCTTGCCTCGCGTCACGGTTGAAGTCATTTGCATTCGTCAGTCGACGAGATGTGCTGCAGGTTCAGAAAACTCACTGCGATGGCATCGGCACGGAGACATTTCTTTTCATTCTTCCGAATTGTCTCCATGCAGGCCACGCATGCATTCGGAAGCTGTGAGTTTCAACTTGGCCCTGGCGTCACAGGCCCGACACCTTCGCAACGGCAGAGGCAAAGATTTCTTCTGCACACTAGTTTCTTTCGTGAGACGAAAGAGCGGCCTGAGCACAGGCAGACGCAGAGGCAGGTACATCGCTTCGTCGGCGGCCTCAGGGCCAAGTGCTGTTGGGTGGGCTCCGGGCACATGTCAGAGGAACTCAGTATTACGAGACCTGGTCGACACAGCCTGTATGCCCACAGATGGAGCGGGCTGAATTCTCCAAGAGCTTGAAGGGCATTGCACTGGCATGGGTGTTGCTGAGGGTGCAGGAGAACCGCCAATTTGCCAATCAATGCTTTGGGTGATTTTCTCGAACAGGTAGTGATTACGGTATATAGAAACCATGCACCCATCTTAAGCATAATTGGCCTGTCTTTGGTTTTCAAGGGTGTCTGTATGTGTGATAAAGCCATGTACATGGAGGAAGAAAGCTGCTCTGAATGCATGCACTCTTTCCAGTGTCATAGCTATAGACGACTTGGTCGTGTCCAGACTCGCAGATGCGCCGCACAGCCATGGAAGCTGGTGGCTGTCCAGGTGGTCGAACGTACGGTGCCAGTGGACATGAGCTGTAGGTCGTACACCGGACATTATGCTCACTGGTTCGAGTAGCACCTTCCTGAGTTCGAAAGTCACATGGCGGGGAATCAGCCCCCTGCAGCAACTTGTGGATTTGAAGCGTTTCGGCGCAGCCCTGCTCATCACTTCGGAATGCAGCCTGGTCGCAGGAAGTGTCGGGTTGCAAGATGTGCAGACGCTCAGTACTCTGCTCGTGACAGGTGACGGTGCGGCATGGCAAGCCGGCGGCCCATTCGAGGACGGTCCGAAGCTGCTCCTGCCGGGTGGCAAGTACATCAATCGAAGCCGCAGTCGGTATCGTGAGCAGTCGAAGATCGCGGTGGAGCTTGTGACCACGGCTTTGCTGGAGGCTGGTGTTCCCGAGGAGTGCATCGAGCATCTCGACTGCTGTGACGATCTTGATGCCAGCTTCGATCCAGTGGCGCTGATTCCACAGTTCTGGCGGCGGCACCTGAACCCTGTGACTCGGGTCAGGGATGCGTTGATCTATTATTTCGGCTTCTCGATTGAGGGCGGCGCATGGGCCCTTACATGGACCAATGTCAACCAGGAGTCGAAGGTCTGCATTCTCGAGCCCGATTCTGTTCTGCCTCCAGTGGGTGTTGAGGACGGCGTTCCAGGTGCAAGAAGGGCGCTTTTCTTGTGAAATTTTTGTCTCAAACATGTTGTTGATGCTGTCTCCAGGCAATCCGGTAAGAAGAATTCGCCTCTTGTGTTCGGGCTGCTGTAGGCGGCTGCAGAAACCTGTCACCTGGTCCCCCGAACTCTGAAGTCCAAGCCGTGCAGCACACGACAACAGCAAAAAGAAAAAACAAGGAGTTGAAAGAGAACAACTTAGCGACCTTTTTGGAAGTTCCAGGGAAGGTCCCCCTTGACAGCATCTTAGAGTGGCATGATGCGCGGGGTCTTTTCACTTCGGCTTCAGGCGATTTGTTGGGTTCGTGCCATGGTTGCAGGTGCTCGGCTAGTGGTCTCTGACGCACCGGGCTCAGCCAGAATGTGGTTGAGGCCAGCTCGCCGACTGCGGGGTGTTGCGGCCTGGGAGGGCGATGCGATGCCCGGGTCAAGTGGCGGGCCGCCTCTTGCACGTTGGTTGGCGGGTTACATGCCGGAAGCCCCAAGAGGCGTGGAAGCCTTTTTGCAGCCTTGCCCAGAAGCTGGGCTGGAGGACTTGCCATGTCACAAGCTGCTCTTTTGGGGCCCGTCACCTCCGGAAAGTGTTGAGTTGGCCAGTCACCTGCTCTGGGAGCTCACGGAGTTCGTAGGTGCCGAGACGATGCGATCTCACAGGCCAGCCGCCATAGAAGAAATTCTGGTCAAGGGAGGCCCAGAAATGCTTCTCAAGACGTTGACCATAGTGACCTCTCGTGAGCAAGGGCAGGAACGACTCGCGTTGCAAGCCTTGTGGCTCCTCCAAGCTCTGGCGGCTGAGTCTCCTGCTCAACGCTGGGCTGGCACGATGAACGAGGCTTTCCAAGAAGTCATGAAGCTGACGGAGAGGCTTCTTGGTGGCTTCTCCAACCCTGATCACCCCCACTTACTGGCGGCGATACTTTCTTTCTTCGCCAGTTGTGCATCGCGTTGCGCGAACTGTAGGGATGAGTGCTCAGCGGGCACGAAGAACTGGGCCTCCTTGCTTCAGCTGGTCAACTCTGCATTTGAGAGCCTCGAGCTGACACAAGGAGGTGCGGGCGGTGCGGGGCGTGAGGCCCAGGCTGATGCGCAATCCGCTGCAGAGGCTGCCTGTCACATGGTTTCACAAGTCGCATCGCACCGGGCTCTTGGAGCCGAGCATCAGCTCTTTGTTAGGCTGCTGGAGATGTTTTCTTCGGGAGCTTCCGGAGCCGCCCGAGCCGGGGAGCCTGTGATGGAAGCCGCAGCCGAAGCTCTCCTCTACATCACCTTCCGGTGCAACGATCTGAAGCTCGAAATTTTGAAGATCATCAGACAGTTTCAGCTCGAGCAAGCTGTGTGTGACACTCTCCTGCACAGTTCTCGGATTGGATTGAAGCAGAAGCTTTTGGCCTTCCTCCGCAGCATTGCCTCTGTGCAGCCTCCATCGGTCGTCTTGGATGCATTTCCTAGTGGATGCATCGAGGGTGGGATTATCGACGTGATCATCAGCACCCTGAGACGGCACGAGGACCCAAGCATGCAGCGCTGGGGCTTGGCTGCTTTGGGCGCCATCTGCAACGTGGACGAGCGCTTCGCCGCGAGAGGCGTCCAGGGAGGAGCAGCGACGGCCGTGCTTTGGGCCTTGGGAGCAGACCAGGCGAAAAGCGCTGTTCTGTTGCTGTCCAAAATCTCCGTTCTGCTCTGTTCCAAAATGCTCCTCCTCTCTCTTCTTCTCTCTTTCTTTTTCCGAGGCGACGTCGCTGGAGCAGGACGCCTTGTTCTGCGCCTTCGCTCTGCTTCAGAGCGACTCCGGCTCCGGCGGCAGTGGCGGCGGCGGCCAGGACTTGACGGATCTGCTCTCTCCTGAGAAGCTCGGGCGATTGCCGGCCCTTACAGCATCGGCTGTGGCTCGTGGGCTTCGAGAGGAGGGAGGCTCCTCCGAAGCAGCCCTATGGGGACTTCGAATCTTTGAGCGGATCTGTCAGAAACACGCATTGGTGGTCGAGCCTTTCGTGGATGCCATTCTCGAGGCCATGTTAGCGACCAGCTGTCTGCACGGAACCATGGTAGCAGGAAGCAATGCCGTGAGCCACTTGGCCTCCGTTTGTCCCGGTGCTCGTGCAAAGCTGATGAGAAGCTATGTTGACCTCATAAAGGCTCTGCAGTCCATGGGCCACATCGCCGCCTGCGAAGGGACCGAGGACGGACGACAGCGTGAGCGGGAGCTCATGGACTGGGTGCAGGTCTTGGTGGACATCTTGGGTCCACCGAGGCCGGTGAAGTCCGACGACCAAGTCCTCTGCGAACAGCTGCAAAAAGAGGAGGAGGAGGAGGCTGCCTCCAAGCTTACCTCCAAGCCCGGCTCCAAAGCTGGCACCAAGTCAAATCAGGGCACGAAGTCCAATGCCGGCACCAAGCTGGAGACTGCCAGTCTTAGCCGGACTGGAACCAAGCTGGGAACCAAGGAGGAGTCTGGAAAGACACGGAGCAAGTCGAGGTTGCAATAGTCTTAGATCCCGAAGCAGTTTCACCCATCACGCCTCGCAAAATGTGAGGGCGCTAGATAACGCCTGGTGCTTGAGGCGCCGTGACATAGAAAAAAACAGGTGTGGCCGGCGGTGGGGATGCAAAGTGACCGGCATTGGAATCGTGTGGATGCGCCGGCCCAGGCTTGTCGGGCTACGAGCAGGTGGCCGGGCCGGGCGGGTGTCTCTCCTCTCTGCTTCTCCTTCTTGCACCGGAGAAGCGGCGGCATAACATCCATATAGTGCCTCAGCCTAGCTCGACAGCGCGTGACGGGAGGGATCGGAACCTGGCCTGATGGCGGAGTGCATGCCAGGATAGTGTCGCTGGTGTCATGGCTGCTGCAGTTGACAGCCTTCGCACGGACCCCAGTGGCACAAGGGGTTGTGCGACGTGCTGCCGGTGCTGTCTGTTGCTTTCGTCGCTTCCGACAGTCCCCATGACAGACCCACGACTGAGACTGAGCTTCTTGATGATTGACCGCAAGGTGAAACTGGTTTCGCAGCCCGCAGGTGCACTTCACGGCTTCACGTGCTGACCTGAGTTGCCCTTCTGCATACCATTACTCCATGCACCATTTCCTTGTCAGCCAGGAGATGAGTAGCACTGCCTATCGCCAGGGCCATGCACTACGCTGGGAAGTCTCACGCAAACCTGCATCAGTGAGTGCAATAAATTCGGAGTGTCTTGCCTGCCCTCGCCTGCCTGCAGCAAATTGCACGAGTGGGAGAGACAAACGGTAGTTGCGAAGCAATGTGGTGCCGGGTGCAGGCACCGATGAAAATGCCCGGCAGAACGACATTTACCGTTACGATGTGCGTCACAAGTGCTCCTGGCCTGATTGTTGTGCTTAGCCGCTAGCCTGTCAGCCCCCCCCCCCCGGCATGCAGGACATGGGCTTGCATCGACCCTGTGACCGGCAGTCCGCCTTCGGCACGATCTGGATCCAAGGTCAAGGGTATGGAAACCACGTTGCTCGCATAGCGGCTTTAACTATACGTTCAGGCTGTGGTGTGCCGAGATAGCATTTTCTTCTTCGGTGGCTACACCAAGAAGGAGAATACCGTTCGATTTCAAGTCCTACCCGAATCGGAACTCATGGCCAGGGTCAGGCACTGTGGGTAAGCAAAAAGCAAGGCGCAGCACGGCCGCGGCCCGAATCAGCAAGCGAGAGAGAAGAGATAAGAGTTTTGAAACCACCGCCGGCAGCGAAGCAACAGAGCACTCAAACGAATCGGAGGTGCCTGTTCTACGAGAGTGTGATACCTGCACGCAGCCATGGCTTTGCCAACCAGGCAACCCACGACTGCATGCCACTTCCCCGTCACACAGAGAGGTCACGGCTTGAAGCGCGACACGTTGGTTTGGAGCGAGCAGCGCGAACCGATGACATCGTAGCCGCATCCGATGCGCCAGTCCTACTCCAGGGTGGGCAGGATCAATTTTGCAATCGCCACAGGCTGCAATAAACATGAAGAGCTGCTCGACTGCAACACCTGCAACACACAGGGACAAAATGGCTCCATGATGTTCCACGAGTGTTCGTAGCTGGCCCTGCTACTCCAGCACAAGCAAGCCTCAGGCATCAACCCTGACTAGGGCAATGAGGCAGGCTTGGCCTGGGTCAGGTGAAGTCAGCCTGTCCCTATGTCTCAACCGAATACGACCTGAACGCACTGGTCCTACACTACCTAACTACCTAGCGGACCTAGCCGAATCTAACCGCGCTTAACCTCAACCCAAACCTGAGCCTAAACCTAGCATTCACTGGTTTCAAGCTGAGTCAACTATGTTAACTTGAATTGAGACAGCCGCAACTGATCTTAGATAACCTAACCTTTACTACGTTCAGTGAAGCGAAACTGGCTCTTCTCTTGATCGGCGCTGCATGCTCGTTCATTCGTGCTGTCTTTCTTGCTGGTTTTGTGCTCTTCTTGTTCTCGCTCAACTGGTTTATGCCTTCAGTCGGTCAGTTGCTTGTTTCTACATAGCACAGTCGAGAACCGGCAGGACGGAGACTACTTCAACGACCTCTTCGAGTTCAACATTCCCAAAGCTCACTGGACACGCACGTGTCTCAGTCGTCATTGAGATGTCAACTTGTTGCTTTTGATGCACCTTACCAGGCCTTGACGCAGCTCAAAAGCCATCAGTGCGAACAGATCATTCCTGCGTGGTGTTCGAGGTTGGCTGCCAGTTTCACTGGAGAGGTCTGTTCCGTGGTGCACGGTGTCGGCTTGCCTGACCCTGGTCAGGCAAGTCTGTACATTTTCGGTGGCTTTGACGGACGTACTCGTTTTCAGGCAGGAGCGTCTTGACTCGCTGCGATGTGCTTGTGCTGCCATCTGCCTCCCTGACTCTAGTGTCCAGGATCTGCATCTCTTTAACACGGAAGAAAGGGAATGGATGCAGGTGCGAAGTCTCGACCGCCACAGCATAGCTGTTGAGACGACGAAGATGCATGTCTGAAAGGTAACAGACACCGACAATGTACCGGTTGGGCGCTTCGGACACTCAGCCGTCGTGTACCAGTCTGGCATGTTGGGAGCCAAGAGTTTGCTCGTGGAAATTCGTCGTTGCTGGCCAGTTCCTGCTTCGCAGGTTTGTGTTCGGCGGGTGGGATGGCCATGACACACTGGATGATCTCTACGAGTTTTCCATCACAACGAACCAATGGTGCGCATCGCGCAGCCTTGAAAAAATCTTCGGGAGACTTCGACACCTTCTCTTGCTTGACAAGGTACGCCGTTCCTGGCCGGGGCGACGTTCCTCCGTCCCCGGCCTCCGGTTGGTTGGAAGGTTGAGACATGTTGAGACAGCAAATATGAGAGAGTTGGTTCTTCCAAGGTCTCGCTATCGTCACAGCGCGGTGGTCCACGGCTGCTGCATGTTCGTTTTCGGGGGCGTGGACAAACGCCAGGTGCCGCGGGGGCGGGGTGGGCTGAATTCGGCCCCTGCGCTCGCGCCGCACTTGTCAGCTGTGGCAGCTCTGACAGGCACGCTTCGCCGACTTATGCGAGTTCAGCTTTGACACTCGGCCAGAGCCCGACCAGCGAAGAGATTGAAACTTCCCTGGAATGCCAAACGTCGAATGAGCGTGGAAGTTGCATGAAGCATAGGTCATGGTCTCGGGTGAAGACTGTCGAAGCCTTGGGTCTGAGTGTCGGTGCTTGGACGAGACGGGGGAGATGTTAGTGACCTTGCCCTCAGTCTGGTGATCCACCATCTGCGAGAACCTTCCATCGCGCCTGCATGACCCAACCTCATTTTTTTCCCGGTTGCAGTCTCCCGCCTTCAGTTTTAAGCACCCGCTGATACGTGTCTGATCTGAGGTATGGAGGCTGCATGTACATCCTCGGCGGGGCCTCGGCCTCGGTTCAAAGGCTGCGAGAGGAGCCTGGCTCGGACCTCGGTGCAGCAAAAGCCCTTACCTCCTAAGTTCGATGGCACGCGACGGAACGACATGTACAAGATTGTCTTGGGCCCAGTTCTTCATTTTGCAGCTGTATCCGGCCGTGTGTGTGTGTGTGCGTGGATTAGCATGCCTGTTTGTCCTTGGCAACTTCAGGCCCTGCCCGAACAGCTGCCGCGTGATGAGAAACGCAGGTCGAGGGACGTGATGCTTTTCTTTGCAACCCCTGCTCGATGTGCAAAGTGTCCCTGCCTTAGGCGGCGCTTGCAGGGAACTGGTGAAGGTGATGCAGAGGCTGTAAACTCCATGTTGGCACTCGCGGAGTTGCCTGTGGTTTTCCAAAGGCCGCCGCGGAGCCGGAAATTGGAGAGGTGGAAGGACCGGAACCGCAAAGACGCAAGACAGGCCCCGCACGAGACGGCTGATGGTGGGTTTTGAGCAGGTCCCCAGCCAGAGAACATCAAGGAAGTCACCAGGCTCCGGCTGCAGGCTCTGGGAGAAAGCGTTCGAAGATGAATGCGCCTGTTATCCTTTTTCTGGTGCAGGTTCTGGAACTTCAGAAGCGCCTCGAAGCCGAGCAAGAACGCCGGATTCCAAGTTTACTGTGTTCTTGAGAGTGCCGCCCCAGAATATGCTTGTGGACATGTTGTTTGCGGTGTTCCCAGGCCATCTTTGCAAAATTTGTTACGAGCGCGAGATCAACACGGCCAGAAAGTCAGAAAGGAACGAGCCATGGAAGAGTGGCATCCCTCGCCGACTCGCTGACGGCACCCAGGTCATCCTAGATTGTCAGCACCGTGCTGTGTGTTCGAGATGCCTCGACCAGGCGCACCAGCTTGTAGAGCATTGGGGATACATGCCCAAAAGAAGCCAGCGAGAGAAGCGGCTGTTTAATCCAGAAGAGCAGCAAAGCATGACAGTCACTCATATGGGTGGTTATCAAAATTAGGGTCCCTTTTTGGGTCCTTATTATAATACGGCACCTAATATTTAAGGTACCCAAAAAGGGACCATAATTTTGACCACCACCCATATTATGAGTGAGGATCAGTTCCCGACAGACATTGTGCAAGTGGCAACGACATTCTATGTGTAACTGTGTGTGTGTGTGCGTGTGTCAAGGAGCTTGCAACTGCTCAATTGACTTGAACTTTTCGTTTGCTCACCACTTCATACGCTTCACGACAGTGCTGTTGAGGTGAATAGCTGCCCTTTGTGTCGGGCGTCCATCAGTTCGACTGTCATCACGTGAGCCCAGGTTACATTATGTGTAAGAGTGGATGCAGCGCCCTTGAAGAGTGACCAGGTACAATGCCTAGGCAGGGCTGACTGCAGTCTCTTCTCATCGCAGCTCTCGCTTCAACCGCCGGACGTGAGTCGTGAGTGCCACCAGGCTTGTCCTGAGCCAGCTGGCCTCTGTTTCAGTCATAGTGTAGCTGTCAATTGCAACAAGCTGCGCTTCGTCCTTGACACGATGTTCTTAAGTCTCGCAGCCCGCCGAGATTGTAGACTCCAACGTGCTATTGCAGCTTAGTTTTGCAGCTGCACGTGCCATGTGAGACGAAGAGCCAGGTCTTGTGGCTTTGAATTGTCGCTTTTTGCGGTCACGACAGTGACTCCAGAGCTTGTAGTTCTGTTTCTTCGCGAACTGGCCAGCAGCTTTTCACACTAGGTTTCTAGGCGCGGGGCTCAGTGTGCAGCGTCTCGCTGTCGTGATGGAGATCATATGCAAGACAACTTGCAGTGAGATTTTGCACTCTTCAGCTGAGGTAGCAGCTTTTGGCTGCCAGTGGACGAGCCCAGGCCCAGCGCTGGGGCGTCTGTTTGATGACGGCCTCCGCTTCCGCGTGTCTGGGTGGAAGAGACCACGCCAGACACCACGAGACGGCGGTCCAAAATCGGCCTGCGGAGCACGCACAGCGTCACAGCCTGCAACACGCACACTACACAGAGGCACAGACACAACGTCTTCGGCCAAGGGCTCCGCAAGCTGGTGCAGTTTGGTGCAAGTCAGGTGAGTCAAGGTATGCGGTTTCGTTATGGGTCCGACGTGTTGTTTCTGCAGTCGAGGTCATCATCAAGCCGTCTTTTACATAGTCACCTATTCAAAGCTTGGACCATGCGAAACTCGAGCTCTCAATCTCCAGGTCGTGTTGCCCATCCATGTTTATGCTTTTTGAGAAGTGCGAGACTCTGATGACGAGATGGGCTTCCAGCATTCGCAAGGTTTCACTGTCAGGCTCAGGTTGTAGAAGCCCTGGCACGGCTAGGTCATGGTTCCCCATCCCGCGGCACTTGTTGTCATTTGTTCGAAGCACACTGCGACTGAAGGCCATGCCAGGGTTCTTCCTCGCATCAGTTGCAGGTTGTCAGGTGGGGCAGGGATGCCGCAACGAGCTGATACAACTCTCCTAGGTGAGAGGTAAGGCTACAAGGCCATGTGAGGCTCTGGCAAGCGATCCCTGCCCAACGCGCAGAGGTGGCAAGGTGTCAGAACACAGACTGCAGCTTCGATTCAATCCTGAATTGCTTCTCATAGTCGAAGTACTAAATGCCTGGAGTAGCAAATGGAAGCTGCAAGCAGTCCGCAGCTGTCAGGCAGGTTTCCAGTTTCAGTGCGCAGTGCAAGGTACAAGTAGGTGTCAGTCCAGGTCTGCAAGCTGAGTGATCTCCAGCTGTAACCCCATGTCCACGTTCCAGCGCAGACCTGAAATCAGTGCTTCAGGTCCATGTCAAGGTGGCCAATCTCAGATGCATCCAGACAGCTTTCCACGGTTTGAGCCACGCAGTCCTCAGTAGAAAACCTGGCAAAGCAAGGCCGTCCCAACACTGTCTGGATGATGTGTGCATTCCAAGGAAACTGCAGAGAAAGCGCAAATAGATTGCGAAACAGACAGTTTGCCTCGTTGCAGTTTCCTTCGACAGGCAGGTTAGATTCCAGGTCAGGTGTATCCAAGCTCGCAACAGCAAGCTGGGCAAGAGAGCATAAGTTATACATAGTGCATTCCAGCGACTCCGTAAATTCTGAGTTCGGACTTGACGACAGAAGCTTCTTGGACTGCAGATCTTATTGCCCATCTTCTGAAGCATCAATCGGGTGTCTCAGGTGGCTCTGGCACACTTGTGCAGGCCTCCATTTCCAGTCAGGTGCAGTGTGACGCGGTTCTGAAAATCTCGTAACCGGGTCCGTGGCGTTGCGCGAGCAACGATCAGACTTGTGTCAGACTGCAGGCCATGCAAGGTTTCGCCCAGGGGAGGCCGAGTCAGATCGCCCGCAAAGAGGATTAGATCGAGCAGAGCAGCATAGCGATCGAAGATTGTTTGGGCTCGGGCTCGCCTCGGCCCTCTTTAACTAATTCATGTCTGGTATTCAGTACCGAGGTGGCAGGTTTTGTCCAAGCTTGACCGAGCATTATACTTTCGGTGAGGCCCTCCATTTGGCAGGTTTTCAAGGTTTTCAAGTTTCCAGCCGTGACGTGACGGCTTGCATCACGCCTCTGTCCTCAATCGGGTAGGTGCCAATTCTAGAATTAACAGAGAGGCTTTGGCAAGATGATGCAAGCCGACGTGGCGCAGAGTTCCCAGCTTTCAGGTTCAAGCGTATTGGGAAGTCTTTTCAGCCTTTCAGACGGTGCTGTCGGCCACTTGGCAGAGAAGCTTAGAGTTCCGTAGATCTGAGACTCGAAGTTCTGTAGGTCCCTTGCAATGCAGGAATCGTCCTCTAAGTTTCTGCAAGCCGCTTTGAGTACCCTTCTGACCATCGCCTGTCTGGGAACTGCGAAGTTGCCCGCTTCGAGAAAAGGCGATATGCATGCATGTCGATGCCAAATCACTGAAATGCAAACAAAACACTGACAGTTCTGAGCTCTCGAGTGGCATTTGGACCCAAGCGTTGCCACATGCAAATGCAACCTGATTGTCATGGCATTTATTTGTTTCTGGTATGCATCTTTCCATCCAAGACATTCGGGGAAACTGCGGAGCGAGGTTGGGACATCTGTGGTAGTAGCGCCGATGGATGAGTTTCATGATAGGTACGAAAACATCGCAGAACCGAATTGTAGCATGATACTGGTAGGCGGACTCCATGCATGAGCGAGGTCAGTGCATGGCATTGTCGATGCTGCGCTTCATCACCGTGTCCCTAGCTCGCTAAGGTGGCATAGCATGAAGGCTCCCCTGACAGCTCGAGGAGGCCAGGTGGAACGCAGGCGCGGATTCCTCGACATGTGGCAGCTTGTCTCTGTGGGAAAGGTCTGCAGAGCTCCCCTCGGGAACGTCCTTGGAACGAGTCGGACTTGGAGGTCGGTCGCGCAAGTCGGTGCGCTGGCTCTGGCTCTGCAAGTGACGTCCCTGCAGGGCCACAAGGTTCACGGCCGCAAGCCCTTTGGGAAGGCACAGAGCGCTTCACCGCGCCCGCAGCGCCGGGAACTCAGATAGTCGCGTGTTCTTTTTCTGCTCTGAAGCCGATCTTGTTGTGTTTTGATGCAGGGTTTCGAGCCGTCGACGCGGTCAAGCTTGCAAAGCATGAGCTTGAATCACAGAACGGGTCTGACGCTCAGGGCCACACCTGCGTGTTTAGGAGGGCTCGCTTGGGCCGTCTCGCCCGACTGATCCAAATCGATCAGCAATTTTTGAGACGACTGCGGGCTCACAAAAGATAATCCATGCCAACCAAAACCAGACCGAAGCCGAAGCAACGTCTTCGATGAAGAGCTCAAAGAACCTACTTGGGGAAGAGGCCTCTGCCCATGCAGGTGCATGACATTCGGCCGAATCAGAATATGTGCGCCTCGCCAAAGCCAGCCCGCACAGCAAAAGGCATCCGGAAAAGCAATGTGTCCACGAAAAGCCGTGAAGCAACATCGTGGGCAAGCAGCAGCAAGAACACAAATCCTGATGCCCGATCTCGAGCTTGTGGAGCTGAACTTCAAAGCCACCAGACCAAGCCGAGCGAACGGGAACTCGGCCATGTTGAGGGAGGGGGCGAAGGGGAGACAGAGGCGAGGCAAGTGGCATGCGGGGATATGTGGGCGCATGATGTGTTATTGGCCAGATGCTTCAGAAGCCTACTTAGAAGCCTGAGATGCGACTACCTAGCGAACAGCTTCATCCTTGGCATTGGATACAACATTGGCTTTGCTATGCTTGCCCTTTGAGGCCTTTGGTCAAGGCGGGCAGACTTCGGCTTTCCCAGTTTTCGGCCCTGGACGAGTGTGCTTCTCAGCCATTTCATGAAAGAGCAAATGGCAGAGATGCGCAGAGCTATGCGGAGCTCAGCATGCCAGGGATTGCCTCAAGCTTAAGAATGCCCTCAGTAGGATGCCATGTCGTTTGCTTGGTCCCCGCGGTCGCTGCGGCCGCGGAGGCGAGAATTTCTTTCAAAGGGATTCGTTGATTGGCTATTGGCATCTATTGGCTATTGGTGTTATCTGTAATTTGACCATGGAGGTGTTGCAGGTGCTGTCCTTGGCGGCCTGTGGCTCGGGGCTTCGAGCGCGTGGCTGCTACGGTCTATGGATACCTGGATGATGACGATGACTCGGACTTCAGTGAGGATCCAGTAAGCCGCAGTTCGCAACAGAGGACGTCCGAAGAGAAGAAGGAGGAATCGCGAAGCAGGACCGAAACCATGGACGAGATGTTCGAGCAGTTTTTCGATGCGATTGATGACCTTTCGGACTCCGAGCTTGGGAACAGCTGCGGCACAGGTTTGGGGCTCGTGATTCCGAAGCTAAGAAATGACAGTGAGATTGCTGCTCATTACAATGTGCCTCTGCAAGCGATCAATCAGCTCAAGGCCTGCGTGAAATCGGTTCAAAGAATCTGATTGGTAGGTTGGAAAGGGTGTGGTTGAAGATGCTCTTGTTCAGGCCGACTTCCCAGAGTGTCCGTCCGCAGAACTGGCTCGCTTCCTTGCGCGGAAGAGTGTTTCTGGAAATCCCGAGAAGGCCGCGAAGCTCATCAGTGCCTACCTTGAGTGGCGACGGGGCATCCCCAAGTGGCCAGCGCCGCCAAACGACTTACCCAACCCGTTCCGATTCAACGGCTTTGCCCGGGACGGCTCGCGCCTGCTTCTGCTGCTGCCCTGTTGCATCAATGTGGACTTCAAACCGGATGCCTACTGCCAGCAACTGGTTCGGCACCTGGACACGGAGGCTGCGTGACGGGAGCTGGGGAGGTGGGAAACCGGGCAGAAAACGGAAGCTTCTCTTCCGAACTGTTCAGGTCGAGCGCGCGGACACGTTGCGCTTCACGGTGCTCCTGGACTGCCGGCCGCACAAAGCGCTGGGTTACGATGCGAAGCCGGTCTGGCGACTCTGGACTCACATCTCCGCCATGGCCAAGATGTTCCAGGCGGCGCCGCTGTGATGCCTCTCTTGTCGCTTTTAAAGAGGGAGAGCCTTGGCAGTCCTACTTCCCGGAGCGCCTGCAGAGATTTGCTGCTTGGCTCGAACTCCTCCGAAACCTCCCGGCGAACCCCGGACTCCTCCTGCTGCTCATGATGCTGGCTGCCGAGGGGGTGGGGGCATGATGCCTTCAGGAGCTGGAATCCTGTTTTGCGGATCGCAGTTGCGGCTCTCTTGATTCTTGTCGGACCGCATTGATTGCAGTTTCCTTCCGCACTTGAATTGCCCGTCGTCTGCCCTGCACCCTGCGTCTTCCGCCTGCAGAGCGGCTCTCTTTTTTTGTGCACAAGTCTTGTGAGAGCCGCCTTGCGCTGAGGTCATCTATCCTGCTGGGGACATCGAGATGGGTGCATTTCGGATGTTCAAGGGTCTGCTTTCCACCGAGACGTTGAAGCGCGCCACATGCTCAGAGTGAGATGTGCTGATCGTACGGTGCTTTCTGCGCCCACGGCCCTGGATCCGCGTTTCGCGTATGCTTTCCGAGGTTAGGCTGCTGTACAGCAAGCTAGGCTACGCGGCGCCAGCTCCTCCTCGTGAGCTGCTTGAGATCCTTGACGTCAAAGAGGTCCGTCGAGAGAACAAAGTCTTCTTCACCGGCTTGGAGGACTCAGAGTGACTCCTGCGCTGATGTACAGTTTGGCACAGGAGAAAGTCTAAGTACCGGTGTATCTTGTGTCTGCTAAGACACTCGGATACCCCCTTTCGTCTCACCGTGACCAGCGCACAGGGGCCCAGCAGTGAGCTGAGCTCTGGAGCTCTGGCTCAGAAGCAGGGAACCAGCAACCCAAAGGAGCACGCCGCGTGCAACCCTGCCACCGTGACCAGCGCACAGCGAAGGGCCAGTCGAACTTGATACCAAGGTGTAATGGTGATCTGGGTCCTGTGATCCATGAGGGCTTCTACAAATTGTCGGCGGCTGTAACAAGGCAGGCAGACCAGGCTGCTGATCTCGAACTGTTTCTGAGAACTCGTGTCTGCAGGCCTGCTCCTTCGCTCCGCCAGAAGGTGTGGTTTGCAAGAAGGCATGCACCGGCTTCCTAGAGCTTCCCCGATTCCAGGCGGCGACCTTGAAAGACACGTTCGAGAATCGGCTGCAAAACTTGCGCCGCCAGAGCCGCCGCCCAAGCCCAAAGACGCCTGAGCAGTGCCAGGCGGCAGGGGCCCAAGCTGACGCACGCTGAACATTGTTGAAAGGACCGGGAGAAAAAGAGAGGAAGCGGCCAGAATCAGGACTCCAGCATCAGCAGGGACCATGACGCACATTTAAGTCCAGGATGGGACTCCATGTAAAGCAGGCAAAGCAGAGGCAGAAGCGACTCACCCACGAGCTCCCGAAGTGGAAACGTTGCTTGCCTTGGAGGGTGCAGGCATCCGCACCGCAAATGCACAACTTTTCGAGGATTTTCAGTGCTTGCGGTGCCAAGTAAGCCAGGCTCTCAGTACGCAGATGCAGGTGACACCTTCATCACCGCGCATGAGGCAGAGCTGGGGCCATGCAGAGCGATGCCCGCACCTGCAACTGTGCCAGGAGCATCCAAGTACCGAACTCGCGGATCCGAGCGGCCAACTTGTGTTGAGAACTCAGCCGTGCGGCCGTGCGTGTCGATGGGGGGAAATCGTGTCGTGTTTTCCTGCTGCTTGGTCTCGCGTCGCGATGAAGTCCGCGCCGAGTCGAGGCCGCTGGCTTCCCAGCCCCCGGAGCCGCCTGAGCCCGACGCGGCCAAAAACGAGGCAGACGCCGCGGCTCTGAAAGCAGTGCTCGCGGAGGCGGCGGCCATCGGCGGCCTGTAGCCGCGGAGTGAGAGAATCACGTAGCCCAGTCTCTGCCTGCGGGGTTCCGTCAGCTTCCGTCGCGTAAGCTTGGAACAGCAACGGCCCCATTGCATCAGGCAGACTTCGCTAAGCAGGAGTTAACCTTGTGTGCACTGCCCTGAGCATCTGGGAACATCAAGGCTGATGTGTGCAACTTGTGCTAGCTAAGGTTGACACTTTACATGCTTATGCATGCGAAACGTCTTCCGAGTCGCGAGAGTCGAAGCCTCAGGGATGTTCGAGGCTCTGTACAACAGCAGCAGCATGCACTCAAAGGCGTGCTGCTCTAATGGACTCCGCAACCTCAACAGCATCCTCGTCGCTGGACAAGCTGCTGCAAATCATAGAAAGGCACTCCAGTCTCCAGTCAGCTTCGGCGGCTTTTTTTGGCTCGTGGTAACCAGAGACTTCGACGATTCGAGTGAGCCAGGCAGGCCGCGGAAGCAAAGGAAGCAGCTCAGGAGCGACGCGAACTCGAAGCCACTGGCTTGCATGTGCATATTGCGGATCATGCTGTATCATGCTGTTGGCTTGCAATACCGTTCCCTCGTTTTGCCAGAGGCCAGAATTGCCGAGTTGGAGGATGACGCTGAGGGCCTGAGAAGGATGGCCCTAATCTGAGACCTTGATTTCTTTGACGCTTCTGCTAGTTGGAGTGCCCATGCCAAGGTGCAACGTGGTTTGCGGGAGGAGGTTCATGATAGTTGATGCAAGTTCAAGGAGTAGCATCGAGCATGTAGCATGTCGAAGCTGCCCAGGCAGAACTTGAAAAAGAGAAAGAAGAGAAGGTGGCCGAGGTCAAGCTTCTTTGGGATCGCACTTGCGTCTTGTCTCGGCATGTTGGCCAGGTGCTCGAGAAGCAGCAGAGCTTAGTGGAGGCACGGCTTGTTTGAAAGAGTCTTCAGTGATTTCGTGTGCTTCACGCCAGGCGGACAGGAAGGGGCAGAAGCTTACCGCCCAGCTGGAAGAGGCGTCCCTCAGAATCGCGCAGACAGGTTCCTCGGTTCCTCGTCCCACCCGTCGCTGATGAAGGCCTTGGAACGGATCAAACGACGCGATGAGGAGGAACGTCAAGCACAAGAAAATTTACGCTGCCCTCCAAGTACTTTTCCTGCAGCGCATTTCAGTGCAGCTCGAAGCCGTTCTCAGGTGACGGTGCCAACTCCCCAATGATGGCATTTTCCACTTTCGTTCTGGGGCCAGACCAGGCTTTTGCCACTTCTTTGCCCCTGCTGCGACACGGCGATTGCGCACGATATCGTAGGTCCCTTCTGGCCCGGCGACAAGTCTTGGCAGCATCAGCCTAGGGCTTGGATTCACGGTGCAGAAGCAGAGCTTTGCATGTTTGGACACGGAATTCAGGTGGCGATGTCTTGAAGGAGAAGACTGAAGCCAAAAGGTGCAACACCGGGTCATGCATGCCGACCTAGCCGATGACTTGTCAGGGTGTTCGTTGCGACGGGTAAGGGCCGCAAGGGTTAGAGTGGTAAGAGCCGGACAGGCTCGAGCGTCATCAGACGAATCTGCTGGTTACCCAGAACAGCAGTGCAGAGGGTAGCCAGGGTAGCTGCAGCCGTGGAGCGCCTTCTCCGGCCGTGAAGGAGCGGTGCCAGCTCCACGACGAGGACTTCGCTCCTCTTGACAGCGGGCGCGTCGGCAGGCTCCGAAAGGGAGCACTTGGAACTTGGCACCTCTCAAGATGTGGTTTGCCTCCTGAAAGGCTTGCACGTGCCTCCCAGTGGACGTCAGAGTGGGCGGCTGGACACTGTGCTTGGGTACTCAGAACTGGATCGACTGTATGTACGGCGTACGGATTTTACATTTTGCAACTTTGCTGCCGATTCACGACGTGAGCAAAACTTTCTCAAGCTGTCGCGATCTTGAAAGACATCGGGGTGGTTGTTTTTGAGTCGCGAGGCGCCGACTGATGCTACAGTTACAGTGAAGCTGATGAAAACTGGTCTGGTGCCACATCTCGAAACGAGTAGCTTGCGGTGAGTATGCTGAAGTCTACAGGCCCCTAACTTCATGCCTCTTCATCCGTGCTTACGATACTTGAAACAAGACTCAAGGCGATGACATGTACCTCAGGAATCTCTTGTAGACTTGCAGTGTCGTGCCCGATGCAACCTGAGCATTCAGGCCGTCCCAAAACTTGTCGAGGCCGGGGGCTGGTTCCTGGGAGTTTTGTGAAGTGAAGGACAGGGCTCAGGGTAGTTGTTGAAGGCGCTGCTTAAGCTGCTTAAGCTTGTCCGACCACAGCTGCAGCAGCTTGGCTTCGAGTTGCAGGGGCCATGGCGAAGTGCTTCGTTTGTGGCTGTGCCGAGGTGAAGTATCGGTTTCCCTGCTGTCGAGAGAGATATTGCTCTTTGCCATGCTATCGGGTCCATGCTGCCGGGCAATGCCCTGCGCGGCCGGAGACAGAGATTCCAAAACGAGCTCGAAAGGAGGAGCCCGAGGCTCCGGAAGACTTAATCTCTGAGGTTAGGCTGTGTGCGCTGCGAGGTCACCTTGGGGTCAGAAGCGCTCTTCAGAGCGAAGCTTTTCAAAGTGCCCTTTGCACGCTGGATGAAGCCCAGGATCGTCGCCAAGCCCTCGAGCGGCTGCTAGAGAAGGACAAGTACTTTGCCAAGTTTGCGGAAGATCTCATGGAGGCTATTGACTACTTTCCACGTGGGGACTTTGCGAGAAGGAGAAGCTGAGCAATGGACGCTTGGATGTCAAGAGCTGCGCGATTTCGACCTGCGTCCTTCATCAGATTCAGTTGGGAGTGTCGAGTGATGCGAGCTCTTGTAAGACTCCACTCCGTTCCTGCTTCGTCATGCCTGGCTTCCCTGCTGCGCTTTAGACAGCACAGTGGCCGTGTACAAACTCTCAGCGCAAAAAAACATGGCCACAGACTGTGATGACTCACCATGACCGAAGCAACGGACGGTTCCGTGCAGCAGATGTTCTGCTGCTCGATAACGGTTGATCGAAGATGCCAGGAGTGCAACACCGGACGGTGTTCCAACACAGGCGGACGTCTTGCCGTCGGAATCCGTGTACTATCCACCCCGAACCTGCTGCAGGGAAGCTCCAATCACAGTGACCAGGACCCACTAGCCGAACTTGGCTGTGCGTTATTGTGGAGCAGCTTCGGCAGGACAGTTCTGCGACACCACCGCAAATAAAGAAGGTTAGCACGCGAAGGCGTTCAGAGGAGGACTGACGTGCTCCGCTGGATTGTCACGAAGATGAGGCATGAGCACCTGAGAAGGAAGACAGCACGGATTCCGAAGCAGAAGCTGACGAGCCGAGGCACAGTGTCGACTGTCAGCTGGCATTGGTGATTTCTGCTCTGGTACTCGTAGGGCCTCACCGCTAGCGTCTTCGTTTCCAGCGCTGGTGCCATATCTGGACTTCCAGAAGGTGCGTACCCAGCAGCAGCACGAGATGCCGTAAGAACTGTACCGGAGGCTGACGTGGAAGCGGAGAAGATCAAGGCTAGCTGCGGGGTCTGCACAGGCTTCAGGCTTGGCTGGTCACTAGCATGCATATACCACCGGCAGGTTCAAACCGCGTCCCAGAATCACGAGCACTTGGAAAAGCACATGGTCATGCTGCAGGCTCGGATGATGCAGATCATAAACGAGCAGCGGAGACCGAGCTCTCATGCCGGAGTTGTGTGCTGCACTGTTGTATAATGTTGCATGGATGCTATGCGTGCGGCACGTTCCAAGGCAAGGTCCAGGCAACAGAAGCGAAACGTGTCGAGACATGATGTCAGACTGTTGCACAACGTGCCACGAGCTTTCCAGCCCTCGATCGTAGAGCCTGTCTTCCTCCGTAGTCATTCGCAAGAGTCCATCCTCTGCCGCGACAGGAGGAGAGGCAGCAGCATCTGGAGCGGAATCAGCTGTTGCAGCACGCAGTCGATGCGTGGCTGCCCGAGCGTCGTTGACAGTGTGTCTTGCACATTGTTGACAATCTCGCAACGCGAGGACCCTGGAGCGTATCCTCGTTTGGGTGCAGGAAGCTCCAGAGTCAGAGCTGTTGCACAAAGAGGTTCTTGCCGAAAGTCGTTGCAGATTGAAGGCAGTGTATGACTCTCTGCACGACTTTGGTCCAAGATCGGTGCAGCAGGACCCGGTGTTTTTTGGAATTCGGATCTCGCGATGACAGATGCAATCCCAGTTATGGTGAGCGTGTCTTCCTTCCTAGTCTGCCGGTTCCGAACGGTGAACAGATTCAGGATGCAGAAGCTCTTGTGGCAATTCGAGACATGCTTGCATGGCAAGATTCTCAGCTATATTTGGCTGCCTCTGTTTCTGCAAGTTCTGTCGCGTGCCAAGGCTGGCACAGCGCTCTTGCAAGGCGGAGTGGTCTGAAGCTGAGAGTGCAGTTAGAGACTGATCTGGTCTTGTCCTGTCACCAGGCATGGGTTGACCCGCCTGACAATCTGGAACAGGCGCGGGTGAAGCCAAGATCTCGAACTCTCTGCCACCTGGATAGAAGAGGCCCTGGCCAGCCACGAAGACCGTCTGCGCTCCGCATTGGCTCTAGCCGAAAGCCAATCCTCGGCCGGGGAGGCATGATTGTGTCGACGGCAGTCGAAGGACTAGGGGGAATGACGAAGTGGGGTCATCTGGCACTTTGTGAAAGGTGGAAGAGCTACGCAGGGCCCTTCAGCAGCAGATGAAGCGAGCAGAGGAGATGCCTTGCATTGCACTTTCGAGTCATTGCCCTCTTAGAACATTGGTTCTTTGCAGGAGCTGGAGAAGCGCCTCGAGGCCCCGAAGCTCTGGACTCTAGCCAAAGCCGTTCTCTCTTCTGTTTCCTCCTCCAGGCTATGCAGAGCGACTCAGTGCCAAGCAAGAAGCTTAAAGTCGTCTCTGGGAATTGCCGGGACTGCACAGGGAGCGGATGGTGTTGTTTTAGGCCGGACGAAAGCTTCCGAACCGCGGGCCACCGCGCGGAACTCAATCGAGAGACGCCCGAAGCGTGTGACTGGGAGCCAGCAAGGCGCAGAGTGGCACCAGTGCTGGCCCAGATCCCCAGACCACGAGCACCTCGGTCCATGGGCCCGCAGAGACAGGCTCGAGGTTCGTAGTATTGAAATCAGCAGAGTGCACCTGACGAAGTGGTGTCGGCAAGCAGGCTCCGTGGTTGTTGCTAGCCCGCGCAGCCCTAGTCCAAATGTGTCCCTGCGGGAAACTTAGACTCCAGACAGAGTCGTTGCTTTGTTAGCTTTGCCTGCATCGACGCTACTACTTGCAAGGCCACCAGAGGCTGGTGAAACTGCCCAAGAAGAGGAGGAGCCATCTCCAATCAAAACATGCAGCACTTGGTCTCGCCCATTGAGTTTCGTGGCATTCGCACAGACATGTCCAGCGTTCAAGACACCAGCTTCAGAGTTGATCTTGTTCTTGGACCGATACTGAGGCTCGCCTGCCATTTTCCCCACTTGTCTATTTCTGTGCGCTAGATGGACTTACTTTGGCACCCGATGCTCGCATTGCGCTCGCATGACTTGTTTGCCGCCCCTCGCCCGCGCTTTTTTCAATGTGTTTCTCAAGTTCGGCCCGCAGAACCCTGCAGCCGTCCCACGTACGGGAATTACATTGATAGCTAGGCGGCCTTCAGGTTCTGAAACAGCGAAACGGCTAGCAGATTGCTTTTTCTCTGGCTTTTCTCCTCATCTAGAGCTTCGACTGTATTGCATGTGGTTTCTGACGAGAACTTAGTGTATACGCTCCGCTCCAACTTCATGCAATCCTTTTCAGCCAAAATGGCCGGGTGCTGTAGTCTGAGTATCTACAGGGCTACGTCGGAGCTGATTTTTTATTGCTGTCAGACCCACAGAAACCATCAACCCACATTGGTCAGGAGGCACAGGTGCTTGCGGAGGACTTGGAGCAATCCGAACCTGAACAGGCTTGCGGCAGCTGTTGTGCTTGACGCTCTCCAACTGCCAAAAGCTTGCATAAGGACCGTTCCGCTTCTGCTGGCCAGGTGCTCTTTCCTCTTGTAGTTAGATATCTCATCTTCGTAAATCTGCAGTGGGCTCCGTGTGTGGGTAGGATGCAGCCACAGAAGCGGAACAGGAGGCTTGGACTTCTGCGTGCTATGCCTCTGTGAGAGGGAAGGACGGCCACCGAATCGTTCCGTGCAGGCACAGAGGATGAGACTCTTCAGGTGTCCGTTTGCCCAGGCTTGTGGTTCGGCGCTAGGTTGTTCATGTTCATGTGCCTGGCTACCAGCACAGGCGATTGATCTCACAGCCGCCAAGAGGCCAAGGTGCGATTCAGCTCTTGTGTCGTTTCATCGTTGCAAAGCCCGACATCGAGCTTGCTGACCTTGCTGGAAGTGTGCATATTTCTCGTTAAGATCTTATAAAGGAAATGAAACGCCGCGCATGGTTCCAATGGAGCCACACGGGTTCGGGAGCATGCAGCTGAGCGGTTGAAGCACGGCCACTTGGTGGGTTGCCGTGCTCAAAAACTCTCTCGTTCTGAATCTCGCCTGGGCTCTCTTCGCAAATCGGGCTCCTCAAGCTTCTGACCTTCAAGCCGCCTGACGAACACTTCTTAGAGTCTTGGCATCATGAATCTCGGCCGCACCGCAAACTCAAACACAAGCGTTGTCGGAGCGCATTGTACTGCTCAGAGGTTGAGGCACTTGCCGAGGAAGCAAGGTTCCAAGCAACGTCAGTGCTCTTGAAACGCTGCCGCGGCTGCTTAAGCAGCGACACCTGTCTGTGTACCAGTGGCAGCGAAGTCTTTACGATGATCGCGGAGGCTCGCGAAACGTCCTCGCCACAGCACAACTGTCGGGGTTGGGGCCAGCGGTGAGCCCTGGCAAGGCCCAGGAGTTTGGGCTTAGCTAATAGCCTGTGCTCGGGAGATATTCTTGTCTTTTGATAGACCAAAGTCAAAGCATCGGAAACCTGGAATCACCCACTTCAAGCCTGCTGATGGATGTTTTCTGGATGATGTGAGTGTGTTGGATGTTCGCATGCTGCTCACTGCTGCGATGCAAGCGAC
This sequence comes from Symbiodinium sp. CCMP2592, assembly GCA_905221615.1. Lineage (NCBI taxonomy): Eukaryota > Dinophyceae > Suessiales > Symbiodiniaceae > Symbiodinium > Symbiodinium sp. CCMP2592. The sequence continues at coordinate 77,923 of CAJNDT010005947.1, forward strand.
GCCACGGCAACAATACTCCCATCACATGCAGCACATACGAACCCAAGCAGGCTCAAAGCCCAAGCTCCCGAATCACCAGCCCGAAGAGCTTGGGTGCAAAAGGACACCAAGGAGGGGAAACAGCGCAGCCGGACAAATCTTAAAGTTTTTAGAACCCTTCAGCCCTAAATTAAAACCTTCAAACCTTACAGACTGTCAACTCAGGGTGCAACATCCGAACCCTGAGCACAAAGACATGCGACGTATAAGATTAAGCGCCATCTTGAAGAGCTTGCATGCAATAAGCAAGCAGCAAAAGTAGAGCAAGGACTGCGGAGGGTTGGCAGAGCGCGTGGAAGAGAAACACCGCAACTCGAGCATATCATCCGAGATCTTGCGCTGTCAACAAGAGTTGCATATGTGAGCAACATGTACTTCACCCAAGACCTTGTCGAGCATTGGTGGAAATCAGATGCACCCATTGGTATCAAGCATGATCTGTCATGTTGTTTCTGGAGATTTGTTCTACTTGGGGCCTGTAGGTGCCGCAAGGTCGCCTTCCGGCACCTTGTTCTTGGATTGCATAGTCAGGCCTTCTCTCATCATTGTCGCACCGCTGCATGAATCTGCGGATCTTTGGCAACACACGAAGCCAGATGGATTGCAGAAGAATGGCAAAGTTGGAGCCGTTTTTGCCTTGATTGCATACTTACTCTTCGTGCATGGACATACATACAAGACAGACAAGAGAGTGGAAACATGAAACTATTCACAGGGGCTGAGCACAAGCTATGCATTGGCGGATGCAGGGCAGCGGAGAGACTGACCGAAGATTTCCCAATTCCTCGGGGCGGATTCCGTGACGGATTCCGGCCATGGCAAGAAGCCGAGCTCACCGGGATCGGAGCATCAGCTCAAAGAGAGAAGACCGGCCTGCTTTGCTTTGTTCTTGTCTGTGGTGCTTGGGCGATTGATGTGCAGCCATATGCTCCCTGTTCGTTCTGTGAGGCCGTCGTTTGGCAATGCCGCGGTCTCTGAGGTGCCACCCAAGTTTCTGCTGTGCAGTGTCCTGAAAGCATTTAGCATGCATCCGTACATCCGTACATCCGTACATCCGTGCATCCATCCATCCACCCACCCAGCCAGCCAGCCATCCATCCATGCATCCAAGCATCCACCTACCCAGCCATCCATCCATCTGTCCAGCCAGCCATCCCTCCATCCATTTGTCCATTTCACCTGTCCACGCAACCCCTCGACACGCATATCCTGGACCCTCCATAAACCCTTCTACGGACTCTCGTATGAACCCGGCTCCTGCTTCCACCCGGTACTGGCAGGATTCAGGATGAGGGCCGAATGCGGCCCTCATGTATTGGTCTGCCAGAACACAGCGAAAAAGTTACCCCAGGCGGCATTCAGAGACATGACCAAGCCCGAATCGTGTACCATCCACGGTGAAAAAGGGCTTCACCGAGGCATTACATTTCCAGGTCAAACGTGGCACGACGTGCTGCGTGCTCTTACCGGAGGATGCATGGCTCCTACCGGAGGAAGCGAATTGTCACCACGCGCAGAGCCCCAGCGCCCCTTCATGATGCTCGGCGACTCCCGCCCTGCCCATGCGTGCATGAGAAGATCGTAGATTGCATTCAGAGGATTGCATTCAGAGACACCAACTTCACAACAACTCAAGGCCAACCTTACTGAAGCTAAGGGCCAACCTGTCGAAGAAATCATATCACGCCATTGCAATATCACGACAACTTAGGAAAGCTCACGTCAATATTATCACATCTTCACCTGCACGGAAAACCCTTCGCCGTGCTTTCGGGCAGAAAGTTCGCAACTGATGCAGCGGCCACTTTCACTCGGCGAGGAGGAAGACAACAAGCACTTCGGACGCAGGTGGGGGGGGGGGGCTGGCCTTTGAGCAGGGAGAGATGCTGTTGGGAGTGACGGAGACTTTTCACAGAATCGTGGGTCACTGCTGGGAGGCAGCTGCGGAGCTTCATTGCCGAGGTCTACTCCGCCAAGCGCCCCTCGGCCGAACAGCGCCGTTTCGTGATAGACACGCCGTTGAGTGCCGCCGTGCCACGTATTGGGCGCTTTGTGCGCTTCATGATTTTTGTATGCTTTAAGCTTAACTGTTCCTCCCTCATGTTTTCAGGTCTCGAAGATCGCCGGCGTGACAAGACTCAGCAGCCAAGACGGCAGCTGCATGCGGTCATGCAGGACTGAGCGCGGACTCTCTCGGTTCAGCTCTGGACACGGGGCCAATCGCTGGTGGATCCTGCAATATCCTGCAGGAAATCTTGCGAAGACAGCATGGTGTGAAGCGGTTGGTGCATCAGAGATCCTGGCAGTCACCTGGCTGAACAACACTGGGTTCCATCGTTCGATGAGACCTCTTGATGCGACAACTCACCATGCGTGCAGCAAGGCTGTTGGAGTCTGTGGCGCAGAATGCTTCCAAGGCCGTGCTCTGTTTCCGTGAAATCTGCAGTCCGATGTGAGAATTACACCTTCCAGGACGCGACGGTAGGACTCTTCGCTGACTTCCTTGATGGCACACGTGATTTGGAGGAGTCGAGACCCTACAGACAGTACGCAAAGGCTTTCCCCACTGATTTTCAGAGCATGATCTTTCTCCCCGGTGTTAGATATGTTTTCAACAATACAGACGGCAAAGCGTCTGGAACACTCGTCGTACACTGCACCTGTTGTCGGTTTATCAGCAACGAGCTTGCCGTCCGGATCTGTCCTAGCGGAGTTGTCAAGTGCCTCATGTGTGGTTGAAATGGTGCTTTGTACATGATCCAACTCTGTACCCTGATCTCAAAACTGTCCCAGCCTCAAGCCCAACGTAGTTTCATCGAATGAGGGCCTGTGGCCAGAACTTCCCGAGAGCCTGGCTGCAGCTGTTGCTCTCGAATTGCGGAAGAGATGTCACCATGTGCTAAGGCTCTCTTTCTACTTGTACTGCTCTGCGTTACTCTCCTCGAGCATACCCGAAGAGTCGCAGGCTTGACGCCACTCTGCATCCCTTTTGCCTCTAGGGAGCTTGCACCGTAGAGCACCACGAGACGCAGCGAGGCTACTGCCCCTTCCAAGTTGCCTCCTGGTTTTGCCTGAATCCCGGACTCTTCCTGAGAGGATTTCATGGAGAGCACATCCGAGTGTCCGAGCCTCTGAGGTCAGCAAGTCGCGCTGCACTCGCCTAGTGGACCTCCTCTTCTCCGACATGCCGAAGGTTCATGTTAGCGCAAGTGCTCGAAAAGCTTCACGCCCGCGCGTCACAACCCTGGGTCAGGCACTGTCGGTTGTAGAGGAGGAGATCGAGCGATTGGCGCGAGCCTCTGGCTCTGAAGTTTGTGGGCCGGATCTCCAGCTAATTGAATTAACTCGGAAGGTGTCACATCTGAAAATACTGATCTTCTGGATCCAAGATCGGCGTCGACCACCACCTTTAAAATTTGACTGAAAGCGCTTGTCTCAGGTCCACTTTACCCTTTCCTTCCTTCCCCTTTGCCTGCTCCCCTTGCTCCGTTGTCTCGCTCTCCCTCTCTCTCGGTGTGTTCTCTCACTCACTACTCACTCACTTAGGCGGATTTGCTCCTGGGTCGCGCAATGTTCCTCTTCAGTATGGGATGTTTTGAGGGCACGAGCCCAGCTTTGCTGGTCAATTGCAGACGCTCGCATAATGGGCTCCAAACCTGATGGAGAGCGAACGCGATGGGGTCGCAGACCTCGGAGTGAAGCCTGCGGCCGGCAGCAAGCACAACAGGTGCTGACGACACGCTGAAGAAATCTTCTCGCTTGTGCAGGAAACCAAATGCGCGTCATCAAGTGAAGATATGTGCAAGGGCTCTCCGACACCGACAGTTGACAATCGCGTTGGATTCCCTGCCAATGCCAAGGTCAATTGCAACATTGCTTGCGAGGTTGTCTTATCTTCCCTTGAATCCCTCTCAGGGCAAGTGAGCCTCGTTGAACCTCGTGGAGCAAAAGTGCTTTGCATGCTTTGCATCCTCCTTTTGGCACCGAGGTCACCAGCTTTGCAAGTCCAACCGGCCTGAACCCGTCCTTCGAGGATGCCGTTCTGTTTCCGGCTGGCCTTCAAACCTTCCAGAATCGCAGCTTGTGAGTTTAGGCGCCACGCTTGTGCAGGGCATTGGACTTGCCACATCGGAACTGGCATGGTGGCTTCAGGAGTTCAGCCAAAGCGGCAGCTTCTACGGGGGCTTCGTGGGTGGGATCGACGCCGATAACTTGTCGGGGGCCCAGGGAGGGAGGGAGGGTTGTGCTGACCGGAAATTGTGGAAGCGAGATGGGGACTACGGGGTGAGCTTGCGTCTCTCCCTCTCTAACAATTCTCGGCCTCAAAAGCTCGATTGTTCAGCCCAGTCCGAGAGCCTGCAGTTGCGAAGTAGTTTGGGTTCAAGCTGAGGTGCAAAGCATTGCTGGAAGGCTGGAGAGTGCATGGGACACAGGAACATCTGCAGAGACGGTGCTTAGACAGCGCATGCTCCAAATCTAGCTTTGCTCCAAGGTGCAGCCTTCTGTTGAGCCAGGGCGCTCCACAGTTCTTGTGGCCCTGACCTTCGTGATGGATTAGACCAGAGTTAGCTTCATTCCTGGCACGAAAGACCTAAGGCAAGCGGCGGTGCTGGCCTTCACCAGAGCGGACGTGCATGGCCGCGGTTGGCTTGATCCCCACGAGGCACGCACCGCCTCACCGCCCCGAACCAAGAAGGGCGAACCTTCGCACTTCGTAAGGTGAAGTATGCGGAAATGACGCCGACCCTGGCCAAAACAAGCACCTGACTCAGAGGAGCAATGAGAGCATTTGCCGCATGTGAGCCAAGAACCCAGGACGTTCCGGTGACCTGCCGCTTGGGGATCAGACGTCGTTGGGGCCTTCCTGATCAGTCAGATACGGGAACATGACTGTAAACATACTCCGACACTGCGCTGCTTCTTTTACTTACTGGTACAACCCCTGAACACTTGGCCAGAGCTTGCGGCATGCTGCCTTAAACTCACGCATCGAGGCTGGGTGCCTTCGTCTTCCGAATATTGAATGGCCTTGGTTCTGATGCCGCGCGCCGGCTGAGTGCAACTGCTCCGGGTCTTTTGGTGAACGGGCGCCAATCTGGTAGACGTTACCCGACAAGGCCCAGCTACAGGATGCCAATGCCACGTGTCTGCCCGAGATTGCCCTTGTACGAATGGTTGATGGGCTGCGACGAAGACTTGTTCCTGCCAAGGGTTCCAAGTGACACCGGGAGAGGCCAGAACCAACCGGAGGCCATCTGAAGTGCGCTGAATGCCCTGCCGCACTCAATTCACAGCCCCCGTGTTTGGAGGCGCCCGCCGTGAATCGTTGCCTGCAAGTATGCTGGGCAGCCCAGATCATCCGGGGTCTTCTCTTTCTCACTCATGGCCTGATGCCGTGTTGGCCGGGATTCGGTATTGTCTCGACGATGTTTCTCTGCGTTCCTTCAATTGGCAGGTTCGGCAGCATTTGGCTCGCTGGAGCGCAGCCTGGGGGTGCCTGCATGTTTGCGTCGGGGGAAGCTGTGCAGGACAAGTCCCCGCAGCAGGTTTACTTGTCATGGGTTTTGCACAGTGAAGAGCCTCGAGATCGAGTCGTGTGACCCTTGCTGCAGAAAGCAGAGCCGAGATTGCCAGTACGGTTTGTCATAGACCTGCCAGGGTGGACTTGCAGCCGAGTTTCAATCCTGCCCTACATGTCACAGGTACCAGAGTGTGAAGTCGAGGATCTTCGGCTACAGGCAGCGCAGAAACAAAAGCTTGTGAGCGCCTGGGCAGTCAAGGGCACCTCTGGAAGATCTGCCCAGGCGTGCAGACAGCATGCAGGACACCTGGCCGATGATTCACAACTTGCGGCTGGGGGCCCCGGGGACTCTTGTTGGTTTCATGCTGGTGTTTGCGGCGAGTCGCCTACTCCTTGAACCGAAGATCCAGGTGCCTCCTGGTTCTCCTCCTGACGCACCAGTTTGATATGCAGCTCGCTCGAGAAGAGGTGCCCGCCGTCCGCTGGAGCCAACATGCGGTGGATATTGCCGGACCATCTTAGCATCGGAGGCATCGCCTGAACACCTGGCGTGGGAGCTCACTGCCCACTCCCTGGAACGCAAGTGGCAACACCAGGGCCGTCGCTCTCGGGTTTCAGGCTTTGCTGCAGATCCTCAAGGAGAGCTGGAGGTGACCGAGGGACCGAGAAGCGAGAGAGAGAGGTGTTTTAGCGTGTGTTTTTGTGGATTTCCAAGGACTGGCGCCAGCCGCGAAATGGCCGAGAGTGGGCCGGAGTTTGGGCCGGAGCTGGAAGAGGTCGGGTTCCATGATGCGCCGGTCACAGTCACTTGCCTGGCACCGCTGCGTTGAGACAGCCCACCGTGAACGTTGCATGCATTTTGTGTTGCAGGTCGGCGAGACCTATCGGGATCAAAAGGGTCCTGTTACTTTCAGTGACGCAGCATGAACTCTCCACGTGCAGAATGCACGGCGACTCGCGAAGCCACAGTAGACGGTTTCGCTTTGGTTTCACTTCGTCAGAGTTCCAGCCTGGTGGCCTTGCGCCCCGAAGCAACCTGTCTCGCTTTCAGAACCCGAGAAATAATGTAAGTTTGTAAGGTCATTCAATCTCGGCTGGCAACCCAAGCGCTTCTCCAGACGCTTGTACAGATGGAATTTGATCGGCATATGACACTCATGTGCTGGAGATGGCAATGGGACGGACGGTCTCCGTATGCCTTCAGCCGCCCTCAGCATCGGGTCAGTACAGACAGTCAGAGGCCGATTCGGGTGTCTGAAGCCTCTACAGATTTCTGGCTGACACATGCCGGGTTCAAGCATGAGCCGACAGCCGTTATTACGTTATCAACACGATGAGCAGCCCAGCCCGTTCATGTTGTGGTGCTATCTTTCGTAGAAACTTCTTGTGTGCGCCTGAGCCACACGCTTTTGTTGTGCTGCAGCTAAAAGTGTCCCCAAGCGCCCTTTTGTCTACTGCAGAAGCGAGGTCAGAAATTATAATGTAAAGATAGACATTACTTGTTGCTTTAGGATGCGGTTAGTGTGCATTCTCATCTTCTTCGCAATCGACAAGGCGCGACTTTCTCAGGAGGGATATTGTGTCTCGTTTTCTGGGCAAGCCATCCGTACACGTCCGCCTCATGCGTGACGTCGAGGCGACGCGTGTGCTGAGCAAGGAAGTGAGGCCGCGGCCGCAGTTATTTGTGTGTTCTCTGTTGTGGATGATGTCCAGCGTGAACATGTCGAGTTTCTGGAGACTAGGACGAGCACCACGGGTTGAAGCCGGGACTTGACTGGCTGACTGACTTTGACGTGCACACACGCAGACTGAGAATATGTAAGGCAATCATTGGATCGATCGGGGAACTGGTTATTGGTCACGTGCACAGCCACTGCTCCAACTTGTGGCACCTGATCCTTAACGGTTTCTGAGCTTCACTCGGTCCTTGGCTTAGCCCCTGGCCATTCCACTCGAATGGCAATGACAAAGCAACACAGGTAGTTGTTCCAGGAGGATATCATACTAAGCGGACAGGTGTTTTTGTTTGCATGAGCCCTGTCTGTGAGCTTAAACTCCCTGCAACAGATCAACAGCCTGTAGTCATTGAATCAGGGTGTACGCGCGCACACGCATGCATGCTGGGGTTTCGGGAAATTGGATTCGCAGGATGAACAACTTTGTGCCTGGCATGCCGCACTGTGGACCTGCGACTTTCTGGCTTCGTGAGTGGCGCAAAGCCCGCTTCTTGACTACATGAGATCGTGCTTCCGCTTACAGATTCGGACCACTGCGGACAGAGCATGATGTCAGCATAAGCTACTCTTAATTCTGACTGCACGTGACTGACCACATCTTTTGAAGAGCAGCCCCCGCCTAGGTAGCAAGAGGTAGCAAGGAGTTAACAGTGACCCAGCACATCTTGGCCGATCAGTTGCTCTAAACAGCAGAAACCATGACCTTGCTGTGTCCTTCCGCTCATGCTCCGTGCGGAGGGTGAAGGAGGTGGGTCGGAATTTTGGTTGCCTTGCCGAGTTGATGCATGTCGCCATCTGCAAGGCCTTATGCCGACCGCTTAGAATTTTTGCGCAGCACCTGGCAGTTGATGACAGATGCTGGACCGCTTCTAAGTGGGATTCATGTTGGCTCCTTGTCATTATGTGTGTCTTGGTGAGATGGAGTTCGCTCGCAGGAGACATCCATTTCGGGCACATGTCTTCGGGCCACACCCAGGGCCCGCCCGTTGCTCGGATGTCTACAAAGCTTGCTTGGTCGGTTTAGAAGCTTTGCGCCGAGGGCTTGCTTCACCTGCTGCGAAGGCCACCTCCAACTCTCTAGCACACTCTTGCATGGATGTGCGCAGCTGTCATTTGCTCGAAAGTCGCACCAGGTCAGCAGAATGCCAGGCCGACCCCGATCCAAACGGGCCATTCCTAGAGAGAGGTATGTGTTGCTTGGGCGGAGAGAAGCCCAAGCCACGCACAGGCTGGATCGTGTTCCGGAAGAGCCGCTGGCCGAAGACTTCAAGTCAGACCAAGGCCCCACCGCGGATTTGACAGTACCTTCCGAGTACCTCTGTATCAGAGTTGAGAGAGGACTTTCGGCCTTGGAAGACGCCAGGCCCGGCCGTTGCGTCGTTTTGCGTCGTGAGAGGACGAGTTATCTTCTTGTGGAGGCGTCTTGAACAGACGGAGCCGCCTGGGGAGGCTTGAGCCCATGCGAGTTCCAGCTGAGATGCTTTTGCCTCGACGTGGCCATACCCAGGCAGCCGGTGAGGCGTCACAGCCACGAAGAGCCCTTGTGGAGGCCGTCTGGCCGTGTAGCGCAGCGGCCAGGATGTGTCCGGCTCCCGTAAGGTGCAACAGGTCCGCCCGATTTTCGAGCAGGAGCCGGAAGACGAGGCCCGACGGCTCGGCTCAGGTCGACGCTTGTCGCGTTTGCAGCAGGGCTTTGGCCATGTCGAGGTTCCGGCACCAGCTCCAGAACAGGAGCCTCGAAGAGCCGAGTCTCTTGGACAAGATGTTTTTGCGCAGCTCCGCAAGGCAGAAGACCAGGTTTCCGTCGAGTGGGTACCGAAGCCGCGAGCATCCATCGTGCAGGCCACAAGCAGCTTTTCCACATTTCTTTTTTTTTGGGGGGGGGCGAAGCGCTTCGTTCGGAGTCTCGGCCGCGAGGCAGTTCCAAGAAAGAGGAACTCGATTTCCGTGGCGCCGCAGCCTCGGCGCAGCCTCGGACCGGAGCGTGGAGACGTCGCTTGAAACGCAGCCCGAGGCCGCCGCCGCCAGTGCGTGGCTTCGTGGCGCGGAAGCTCGGAGATCGGTGCCCGGCCCCGCCCCGCCCCGCCCCGCCCGGCTGTAGGCCCGAGGCTTTGCCCCTTGCGCCCCCTTCAGGTACGATTCGAGATTTATCAACTGCACCCGCAGAGTCATCACGTCACGAGCGTGGGACGTGGCTTCCATGTCAGCCGCCCGGGGTGTCATGTACCGTAGCTCCACATGCCCACACTTGACACCTGTACTTTTGCCAGGCTGGTGGTGCTTTGCGCGCTTTTCCTTACCGACATCTACGGCGTGGCTCAGGAAATCTCATGGGGTTGCAACCCGTGTGCAGTGTCAAAGCTTGCAGATCGTGGGGTACAGTGATCGATACATGCTTGCATCGTCATTCTCATTGCAGTCATTCTCATCCATCGGGTTACAGAATCATCCGACAAGCATGCAAGACCCAGGTGTGGGTTTCTGGGAATCAAGGTCACTCGCTTGTAGCCGCGTAGCCCTGAAGCAGGCTCCTCAGAACACGTCCCTGGATATCGTGCTGATGGCCTGGCTCCTTCTTGATAGTCTTGCTCAGCCAGAGCCGCTCATTCTGCATTGTGCCTGAGGGATGCTTCCTTTTCTTCCTGGCCGAACTGCTAGCGAATACACTCACAATCGAGTGGGGAGCTAAAGATGGCTCCAATAGAGATAGACGTCAACAGAACTCTGAGAGGTCGTACCTCAGCAGCTTCTTCTTCTGGATGGACATCATAGGTGCTCCGACATGCTCCGACCCTCCGACGCTTTGGCGGCTGCCTGGGCAGGCACTGCCTCGATCATTTTTGACATCTCGGTCTTTCTGGGCAAGGATGTCACGCAGAGAGAGAGGTGCGACTCAAGGAGAAGCCGAGAAGCCCCGGTTGTGTTGGCCCTGACAGGTCCGGAGAGCATTCTGTGGGAAGCGACAACGTTTGCGCACCAGCTTGTGGATCCTTGGTGCAGCGCAAGTGGCATTGCTAGCGCCAAGGCCGTTTTTGCTCGTGCCTCGCGGGCAGCGAAGCAAGCTGCACGTGCCGGTCGAATGCTGCGCGCCTGGAGTTTCATTGGGTATCAGATGGTCTCAGAGGTACCAGCTGCAAGATAGCCGTAGCCTAATGATCGAATGCCGAAGTCTCTGACGGTCAGCAAATAGCTGAACCTCGAGGAGGTCGTGTGTACAGAAGGCGATGTAAGGCTTGTGGAGTCCTGGGCAGTCCAAGTGTGATCTATGATGGTGTGGTGACACCAAACCTGCATTGCGAGTCAGACTTGGCTGGTCCAGCACTTAACCCGCCAGCTTGAGGTCGCGGCTGTTGAAGCTGCTCCGCTTCCTGCCTTTCCTGCAGAACAAAGATCAAAGTGCTCAGCAGGCGAGACCACCGTGCAGAAAAGTCAGTGCCTGCGCGGCTCCAGTTGACTCGCCATCTTCCCAGACCTCCATTCAGGTTGCCAACGCGGTCTCCAACAAGCTGACGGTGATGCTCGCCACCAGGGTCGGCCGTGCGCATGCTTGCATCCATCCGTGCAAGCCAGTCTTGTAGCTCCGTCGCAGGTGGCCTTTCTTTCGGTTTGCATTGCCGGGAACCCGAATTCACCCCTCAGTTAAGCGCACCTCTTGCCTGAACGGCCATGGAACAGGCTAACTTACACATGCACTTTTGCAACCAGCAGAGTTTGTTGTTCCGACTCTTTTTGAGGTCATTCTTATCCCAATTGCCAGCACGTTCATGTATCCAGAGGCCACGGGTTTTGTCGGTGGAGCGGTCTATCCGACACGTGACGTATCTAGGTTGCAGCCTATTGGTTCCAGGCAGAGGATTCAATGAGTACCTGGGCAATACTCTTGTCCGGTGATGCCACGGCCGCAGAACACGTGATTCAAGAAGCGGGTCGTGCTTGCGTCTGCTCCAATAGGTTGGAGCCTATCTTGCGAACCCAAGCACTGATGCGATGAGCAGGATCGTGGAAAGCCGGCAGCATGCCTTTCGTCTTACCTTTCGGCACTGACGACTTGTCTCCAGGATCAACGCACAGTTGCAGCAGTTTACCAGCTTCTACGTGAATCTGCCGTACGGTGGCCACCCCAATGTTCGGAGGAAGGATTGCCAACTCAAAGCACTCGGAGTTGCTGGGAAAAGATTGAGTTCAGTATGTAGTATCGCTAGCACACCCACCACTGTGTGGAGCCGGAATGACGGGAGCCCAGGTCCTTTCGGGATGTGTGTCAAAGCCACCACTTCCGCCGAGTTCGACTGTTCAGGTCGGTGTCGGAACGATCGGACTCGGTTCAGATGTCAGTTCGGAGTGCAGATCATCGCAGGCTCGATGTCTGGCCTTGTCTTCCAGAGCACCTTCGTCGAGCCAGTGCCGCTTGACGGTTTTTGGCTCTGGGTTGTTGATGACAGAGCTGCAGAGTACAGAGTTATGCAAGCTCTGCAGTTTGATTCCGAGCAGGCGCCAGTCGTCCGTGTTTGAGGCGGCCTTTTACCTTCTAGCGGACCGAGCCCCATGATCAGACGGCCCGGCCCCACCAGGTAGAGGCCGCGTACGTCCTTCTTCTCTTCTCCCTCGGTGAAGTGAGGAGGCCTGAGCTTAGAAACGTATGAACAAAATCATTGCCTGACAGCGACCTGCAGGTACGAGGCACTCTCCAACCTCTGCTGTATGCTTGTTGTTCTTCTTGTGATGTTCCTCGGCTGTTGGGTGCTTAGAAGTGCCACATTTGCCAGATCTACCTCTGCTCTGCTGGGCATGTTCCTCAGGTCTCATGATGAGCTCCAGTGTCAATTCCGTTGTCCTCAAACCGCCGAGACCTCAAATTACCCTGCGCCCAGTGAGCGTGTCATGATCGTGTCCAGGCTGCAGCGGGTGGTCAGCGTCCTTCGAGAGCACTGCGTTGCATTCCCAGTGCGAGTTCTTCACTGCTTTGCCGATCTTTGCACAACGCCCTCTCGATCATTATGATGTGCGAAATTGAGGCCGAAATTATGAACATGTCCTTCCAGATCCGAGACAAGACTGATACCGACAGCAAGGAAAGCAGCTACAAGCGAACCTCACGGAGAGGTAGGAGGGATTGCCATGGCTGTTTTCTTACTGCTTGAGGAGATGCAAACACGTTTCCCGACAACGACCGAAGCAGACGCTGAGGATTTGAGTTTTCGAGTGGCAGATGGCTTAATAGTTAACTTGGTGCTGCCTCTCTTCATGACGCCTGTGCAGGAAGGTGAGCTGGAACTGCTGGAGAAGGCCTCCTTTGAGTACAACCGAGTGAGCTTGGCGGAGTCATGTCGACACAGGTGCTGAAAAAGATCGTCAACATCTGCGAGGTGGTTATTCCGACCAGGAGGCGGGCTTCCAACCAGGACGCCAGCAAGACCTGTGACTGCTGCTGTGAAGGGTAAAGGAGTTGAGGGTCGTTCTGAACATGACGAACAAGATAGCTGCAGGAAGAGTTCGTGTTCCTCGTTGATTACGGAGCAGAAAGCTGTCGCCTGAGAATGCGAAAGCTGCCAGTTCACCCTTCCGCTGTCCGCAGAACTTCTGACCGCCGCGACAAGGCCGTGGAGGTGGAATCGTCGCAGCGCCCATCATGTCGGAGCCCTGGTAATCTGTGGAGCCGTGGGGGTTGCAGCTCGGCAGCTCGCTGTAGGAGTCAGACAGTCTGACAGTGTCTGACATGATGGACAGGCGCTTGGAAACTGCAGATCAGATCGAAGATACCTCGCGGCTGACTCAGTCGCTGACGCTGGCCGTGCCTTACTAAAGAGGCGGGGGCTCTGTTTGACCTAAGGGCTGGAATCGACGAGGACATGAAGCAGATGCTGGACAACAGGGTGTTGAATGTGTTCGAGGCTCGCAAGGTTGTAGGGTTGCGGAGAAACATGGGTTGCTGAAATCAGCACTGGTGGACCAGGTGTCGCCAGAGCAACAGCTCAAACTAGCTTTTCATCTCATGGCCAACACGCGAAGTTGCCGGCGATGGGTGAGGACTTCCGTGTTGAAGTGGCAGATCTGCCGCCAGCACCAGCCGCTTGCAGGAAGCAGGCCTTGTCGGAGAAGCTTATGAACTTCATTGCTGCCATACAGAGCTTGGAGCTGAGAAGCTTTCATCGTCGGGGAGGGGTGGCTTGAGCACCAGCGAGGCAGATATTTGAACAACCCGTTCCACAACTTCTCGCATGGGCCGCGGCCCCGGGTTGTGGGGGCCGGGCAGGATCCTTTGTCTCGATGACTCATTGTCTCTTTGACTGTTTTTTCGATGTTGATGCTCTCTCTTCGGAGGCTGGATGTGCTTTCAGAAGCACGGCTGTATCTGCACAGCATCAAGTCCTACACACTCCTGTCGGAGGCGCTGAAAGCAGAATAGTGCTTGTGAAGGCTGTTGCAAACAACCCCTCGGTAGGTGACTGTATTCTGGTTCTTAATTGCAGCGCTGGGGCACGATGTTGGTCACCTGGGCGTCAACAACGTGTTTCTCGTTGAAGCCTCAGCACTTCACTGCGGAGAGTTGTGAGTTCAAGACGGCATGGTGGATGGCATTTTGGCTCAGGTAGAGACGTCTCATGCACTGGCATTGAGGCTGTCTTGGTAGCGGTCGGAAATGGTCGGAACAAACAACAGTCAAGCTGGATCAAATCTCTGCAGGTACAACGACAAGTCCGTCCTTGAGAACATGCACTGCAAATTGGTGTTCGAGGCGAGACAGGGCATTCGGTCGTGCTTGGTGTCTTGTTCGCATCTCGAAGGTTCTTGGTGAAGCCAAGACCAACGTGCTGGAGGTTACCGCGGGTGAGTCTTGAACCGTGGCAGCTTGTTACTCGCCAGCTCCAGCAGAGGTCTTGGACAAGGCCGATTACAAGCTCGCCAGGTCAGGCATTGCAGAGTCCTCAGATTGGACTAATGGTTTGGTTTAACCCGCCCATCTTTTCACGACCACAGGTGGAAGTCATCCTGAGCACCGACATGGTGCGACACAGCGAGGACGTCAAGGCCAGCGTGGTGTCTCTGCTGGGCTTCACCGTCTTGGGACGGACATCGACGTGCCTGCAGGCCTTATCGATTGTGTACGCGATGCACCAGGAGGTGCCCGCTCCTAGCTGTTCGCCTTTCTCTTGAAGTTTAGGAAGGCTCTCCGGATCTGTCAACCGTCAGGTCTTCGAGTCGGCTGCGGAAGATCCGAGCCAGCAAGAACCTGAATTTGCGGCATCGGTCATGTCCAAGAGTTTGCAATCAGCACATCGCAAAGGAGCTACAAACGGCCACACCGATAACCAAAGTCCGGGACATCATTGAAGAGCTCTAGCGGTATGTAGGCGTACAGCTGTGGTAGAACTAAAATGCAAACAAACTGACGCATGAGTGATGACATAGGAGATAAATTAAACGCATGATGGAACGTATAAATCAGTAAATTGCGGAATAAGTAAATGAATGAACAAATGAAGGAAAGGCATAAGCATGCTGAAATACACCAGGTGATTAGCTAAAACAGATAAAACGATGGATGCTTTGATTTTACCTGTCTCTGTCTCTCTGTACACATGCATAATCGTGCATACATACATACGCATACAGATATAAATACACATTTGTATACATGTACGTCTCCTAATTATCGGTCTGGTGGGTAGGAATTAGGAGATCAGTTTCGCGATCGTTGGAACAGACGTGATTTCTCGTGGCCATTTTGGCGATAGCCGATCGGGCCATACCGAAAAATTTCGGCGTGGGAGGTGGAAGTGAATAGGCTCGCTCGATTGCAGCCATGTCGTTCCCTCCTGCTGGCTTCCATCAAGGTCGGCAGATGGCGGCTCCGATGGCCCCACAGTTCGGGTTGCCTCGCCGGCTTGGTCAGCCTGAGAATCCGGGAACCTGGGGATTCTACACTCCAGGCGAGGCAGAGGCTCCCGAGAATCCCGCGGCTCCAGCTGCCGCATCCGGTGATTGGGGCTCTGGAGGCTGGGGTCGCGACGATCGTCGTGGACGTCGTGATTGTGGTGCTCCTGCTGCTCACAACCCTTTCGCGGTGCAGCGACCCGAGTTCGTTCGCCAGCTCGTGGTTGAAGAGGAGGACGAGACCAAGAACTCCCTCCTCATCATCGACAATCGCGACGATCGGGTGATCTCCCCGTTCCAGAACTGGCTGGCCGAGGAGATCATCTCGAATGCCGCCAGTTCGATCAACGTGCTCACGGAGCGGGACCTGGTCATGCCCCCGAACTCGGGATACCACTGTTTGCTGTTCGCGAACTATACGCTCGACGGTCTCAAGGCAGTTCTGCTCTTCTCGATGACTTCGAGAACAGGGGGCCCATGTGCTCAGTGGGACTCCTATGCGAGTCGGGCGCTATCGCACCCGGCTTTCCAGCCCTTCACGTGGCCGGTGATGTTCGACACCTCGGCCACCTATGTGGATGTGAAGGTCTTCAATGGAAATGAGGTCCTCTTCCATTGGGTCTTCAGGGGCTACCGCTCGGACTCAGATCTCTCTGTCCAGCAGCAGTTCTGTGACGAGGTCTTGATCCGGTCGGCCAACGAAGGATGGTTCCGACCCTCGATCGTCATCTCGGTCTTCGTTGGATGGAAGGTCTCCGTGACCTCGTTCGAGGTCGGAGCCCGAGTCTACACGATCGGCCCGAGAGGAGCAGTGATGGCGAGTGATCATGCCATGAGCACTTGCGAGCTCAGGGTGACAGATCGCTCATCGCGAGAAGGTTACGGGAACGATGCCGATCGTGTTGAGTTTCGGTTCCGGGACGCCAACAACCGGATCGATCTCAAGTGCGGGAGGACTTCGGTGCCGGGCACGTGGCTCACGGTCAGCCACATCTCGGGCCCCGCCTTGATCAACACGATCCAGGCCTGTCGGAGCCAGCGTGCTCGCGTGGAGGGTCCAGACCACATTCAGCAGTTCGCCCAGCTGTCTGCGGTGATCGCTCCCTGGTACCAGCGTTCGCCGGCGAGCAAGAGCAAGTGGGAACTGCGACAGACGAGTTCCCCGTGGATCATGGGAACTTCCACGTGAGGGCTCGATCCAAGCTCAGGGTCTGCCCATTGGAGTTCGTCCGGCAGGAGGCGCTCGCCCACCGGTCGCACGACGAGAACAACGCCGTTCTGCAGGCTGTTCAGCAGTTGGGCTCCTCGGTCACCTCGGCGATCACGAACATGCCCACCTCGGCTCAGCAGGTGTTCGACCAGAGGGTGAGCACGGTTCAGGTGCCGACGTAGGGCCAGCTCGGCGAGGAGCAGATCGCCGGGGAGGTCGTCACCGATGCCCGCGATCGCATGAGGGCTGACATGCGCTTCTCGCGCACGTCGGCTGCGATCACGCCTCAGGTCTTCACCGACGTGCTCCAGCACCGTGAGCAGGCGGAGTACGAGCGGATCAGCACGGTCAGGGTGGAGGAGACGGGCCAGGAGATCACCGCCTCGGCTTCCACCCCGACCTCGGTGCCGAAGGCGTTCGCCCCGGCTTACCCGCCGGCCAGATCGACAACGGGGCCCTACACGATGGACACTTCGGAGTAGTTGTCGATCGGGGCTCAGATGACGGTCGGATTTTGTGCACGCTCCTAAGAGAGTGGTGCGCCGCGCGACCGAAGCCTCCTGGCTGATCTGTCGGGCTCTTCCGCGGAACAAACATGCCGAGCGATCCTCTCGGCGCGCTAGATCCCAGTGCATGTTCTGCCGGAAGTGAGTGTGATCATGACCTGTCTCAGGCACGGCGCTCGGTTGCCATTAGCAGGCACGTGCGATCGTCTGTGCAGCTGTTCAGGCCAAGCATGGATAGGTCCGTTCGGAAGATCTTGTCCCTCCCCTTGTTCGGGGATGAGTTTTGCCAATGGTTGGTGGATCTTCGGATGGCTCAGTTCGAGAAGCTCTCGGCTGTTTCGGACGGGACGATCGCTGAGTGTGTGCAAGCATTCGTTGATCTAGTCCCTGCTCTCGAGGAACTCCACACGCCAGATCGGCGAAAGAACGAGGAGGAGCTCGGCAGGTGGGTCCCGTCGATCGAGCTGTTGTTTGTGCTGGTTCGTAGCACGGCGGCAGCGGGCTGGGCTGATCTGGCTACTGATCTGGGATTTGGCTTGGCTGAAGCTCCGGTCGTCTTCGGGCGATCGCCCCTGAAGTCGAAGGGGACGGGCAGAGAGCCTCCTATGCCCCTGCCACTCGCTAAGAGGCCACGGTCGATCGAGCCACGGGCCGAGGATCCACAGGCTTCGCTCAAAGCTCGTGAGCTCGGAGAGGCACGGAAGTGGGGCATGAGGCTGAAAGCGATCGTGGAGAGGTGCGGCGAGCACGCAGCGATCGCTGGCAACCCGAAGCCTGGATCTCCTCTTTCTCAAGATGAGATGAACGCGCTGAGGGTGATCGTCTTCGAGAGTGGCGGTTTCCGCACTATCCAGCAGTGCGTTCGTCACTGGGAGAGGATGGAGACATGGGCGAGGTCGCAGAACATATCGGCGATCCCGCTGACCACCGATGTGCTCGTCAAGTATCTCTTGAATCTCTCCGATCGAGGATGCGGCCCCACGGTCATACCTTCGGTCCGCGGGGCGGTCAAATGGATCTGCAAGCGGATCGGTATGCAGCTGCCAGATCTCCTCGATCCCCGGATCATGGCCTTGCAGAAGAAGGTGTACGGCGATCGAGGGAAAGAGACTCGGGAAGCAGTTCCTATCCCTCTGGTCTTGGTGGCGGCGCTCGAGAGGTTTGTAAGCGCTCGTTTCAAATCGAGCCAGTTCCCCATGGCGTTCTTCGCATGGTGGGTGCTCGTGATGATCTACTCGTCCCTCAGGTTCGACGATGCGCTCCACGTCGTGCCTGAGGCGCTCGCCTTGAAGGACGAGGCCCTTTATGGGGTGGTGTGGCAGACTAAGGTCGAGCGGCAAAAGAAGGGGACGCGATTTGCAGCGGCCAGAGTCTCCGTCTCCGGATCCGATTGGATGGAAGACGGATGGCACGCAGCTTCGTTCGAAATGGACGATCGCGACTACTTCATGAAAGAACTCGAATCGGCTGAGCGATTCGCCGATCGACCCGCCAGCTACCAGAGAAGCATTCTGTGGCTGCGGTATGTGCTCACTACTGCAGCCTCAGATGACTTGAAGCGGGGGCATATCGCACCCGAACGGCTCAAAGAACTCTTGAAGATCGTGCCGGAGATCACCTGGCACTCTTGCCGAGTCACGCTGCTCGCGGCGGCGGTCCAGGCGCAGGAGCCCGACAAAGAGATAGGGCTCCAGGCGAACTGGAAGGATCCGAGCCAGCTGGTCCTGAAGTACGCTCGGAGCCGCAAGGAGATCTCGATCGAGATGGTCAAGCGGCTCACGAAGAGGATAGCCTCTGACTGGAGATCCCCGCCCGAGTTCGAGGCTGACGACACCAACCTGGTCGACTTCGGAGATCTCGCTCTGACCTATGTCATCAAGGCTAGATCGGCCTCTGGATCCCCTAAGGATCTGAGCCTTAAGTACCATGCCATGTATATAGATGGCACGGAGCGAACGCTCTGTGGCCGGTATGCGATCACCGAGTGCGAAGACCTCGGCGAGATTCCGCCGAGCACCCAGATGTGCTCGTTGTGTTCCGGTAAGATCTTTACGGAGCCGTGAATACAGCTGCTCGCCGGCCCGATGGTCTTTCGAAGCTGAGCCTCTCGCTGACCGAAGCTTTTCTTCCCAGACAGCTCGTTAGCCAGCCATGGTGGATCGCACCGTGTACGCGGACGAGGCGGCGACCCCGAAGTTGAACCTGCGCCAGATCTTCGGAAGACAGGGGCTGGATCCGGCCCTATGCAGGCTTTCGGCCGACAAGGGTCTTCTTACGGTCGAGATGTTCGCTATGCTAGGGCAAGATCTCACTGCGGCAAAGGCGACGATCCGCCGGTTGTGGCAGGACGACCCCGCTCGGGGCGGACGCGGCTGCCCAAGAGCTCTCCGTGATGTCCCTGGCAGCGGTATGGCAAGCGGCTCAGGCTTTGCAAACGCAATACGCCTCTCGGCGAGCTCGCATGGAGGAGGACCCGAACAAGATCCCGGAGCTCTCCCAGGAGGATCACGCGGAGTTTCGCGATCGCTTTGTGAGGGTCATCCTGATCGACGCCAAGGAGCCGCACAAGAAGTTCGTCGAGCGACTGTCTCGCGATTTCCTGATCCACGGGATAGTTCCTTACTATGAGCCGGCCGAGATCAGGACCCGCTCCGACGTTATAGTGGTCAAGTCCGGGTTGTCCCGAAATGCTGAGGACTTATTGTCCATCTCCAAGGCTGATCAGCCCGAGCCGGTCACGGACGTCACGACCCTGTTCAATCGACTGCACGCCTTCTTCATGGCGCTCGAGTACCTGAACATTTGTGCGTTTTCACGCGCTGAAGGTCCTCTGAAGTACTTGCAGGAACTGGAGCAGTTCCGTTCGGAATGCCCGGGTTTACCCTTCCTCATGGCAGCGGATCGAGCTATAAGGAAGAAGATCTTCCGCCTGCTGTCCGAACAGAGGGCGACGTACATCTCGTTCTCGCAGGCCCTGGTCGAGGTGCTCACCAACCACAAATACCTGTGGAATGACGCTCGTACTCAAGCGCGACAACCGGATCCCGGAGAAGGAGTGGAAGCTCATCGCCGATGCGGCCAAGAAAGTCCAGGGCGCTCGCCGGTGCCACTACTTCAACTCCTCGCTCGGGTGCGTCTCCGGGCAAGCACCTGTGCATGGTCTGTGGGGAGCCGCATGCCATGATCGGTAACCACTGATCGGCCCCCACTGAAGCTGAATGTGATCCTCACCTCACTCTCTCTGGCGCGCGAGGGGGCTGTGATCTGGAGTCCCGCGCGCAGGCTCTCCTGCGAAAGAAGGCTCCCCTGCTACGCGAGGAAATCCTCGAGATGACGATGGAGCTTCCTGCTCAGGGTCAGCGCAAGGCTGCCGACGAACGGGGTGGAGCTTTCTTCGCAGGAGCCTATCGACATGGAGGCATCACGAGACTTCGATCGTCTTGCCATTCCTGGCCGTGGGCGATCAAGGCGATCACCAAGTACATCGCCCAGCAGGCTCCTGAGGCGCTCTTCACGTCGTTCGCTGTCCTCTACGATCAAGAGGCGGAACCTCACCGTGACTCGGGCAACGAACCGATCCCGAACATCGTCTTCAAGCTCGGATCGTTCGAAGGAGGCGGGCTCTGGATCGAGAACCCGCTCGGGCCAGACGTCAGAGAGATCGAGGGACGCTCGATCCCTGGCTTCAACACCGACTTCGTCGACAACAAGATCCTCTTCAATGCCAAAGAAGCTCTGCAAGCAACCTTGCCCTGGAAAGGAACTCGGGTGGTCCTCGCGGTGTACTCAGTGCAAGGGGTCGGTGCACACAGGCGATCACGCTGATCAGTCCTGGCAGACTCTCACGTTTGCGCTCGAGACCCCGGACTCCGATCGAAAACGGCCCCACGGTGCCCCGGTCAAAGCCAAGGAGCATCGCCAACGATCGGCTGGCAAGAAGGCAGTCGCCGCGGGCTACCAGATGAAGAAGTCTGTGGTGGCTCCGCTGGTCGGCACTGAAATGCACCCGGGCGAAGCGATCGCTTTCGCTTTAGACGCCACACACCCGTTCACGCAGGATGCGGATATCGACCAAGATCTTCTGGCGGTCCTTGAGCAGATTGTCCGCGATCCTGCTCAAGTTCGCGACCGTCGGGCTTCTCTCCTGCAACATTGGGAACAGCGAGCTCATGATTTGCTCCCGTCCTCTGATACCTTGCTCAAGCAGATACCAGATGAGCATTTGCGCTGTCTTCTTCGCGGCGCCCCCGACGATCGTCCACTGGAGATGGGTCAGTTCTTCCACGTCGCCCTCTGGCGAGAGCTCATGGATGCGGCCAAATGCAGCGACGTCGACCTGGTGGATCAGATCATGGCTGGCATGCCGATCGTCGGCGACATCGCCTCTTCGCACAGATGGAAACCTGACCGCAAACCGCATGCGGAACACCTCTCGGTTGATGCCCTTCGCTCGAGGGCCTGGGAATTTCGATCGAAGGTGTTAAGTGCGATCCGGAGATCTCCGGTTACCGAGCACTCTCCTAAGGTCTGGGAAGGGACCATGGAAGATGTTCGAGAAGGGTCGGCGATCGGTCCCTTCTTCGACGAAGCCGAAGTCTCGGAGCTTGTGGGCGATGATCACTGGATCCCTACTCAGCGCTTTGAAGTGGTCCAAAAGAACAAAGTCAGGGGAGTTGATAGTGCTACTTCAAATGGGATCAACATGGCGACGATCGTCACCGAGAAACTCGAACTCCCCTCGACGGACGCGAACGTGGCGGTGATCAAGTGGCTGCGTTCGCGGCTACCGAAGTCCCCGCTACGTGGTTGGGTTCTGGACGAGCGGCGGGCCTATCGGCAGGTACCGATCTCCCCGGCCCATCGCAAGTGGAGTGTGGTCGCTCTGAAGGATCCGGCCACGGGAAAGGTGGCTTTCTTTGTGATGGTCGGGCACTCCTTCGGCTTGGTCTCGGCCGTATATAATTACAACCGCCGCCCGGCTGCGATTACCGACATTCTAAGGCGCGTGTTCATCGTGGCTGGCTTCAACTTCTACGACGACAAGTACGGCTTCGAGCCGGAGGCCACGGCAGATAGTGCGTCCGCGCTTGCCGAAAAGGTCCATTGGTGTCCCACGATCTTGGGCGTGACCTACGACCTCGATCAGTACTTGCTCAAGATTAAGAAGTCCAGGAAGCAGGAGCTCTTCGACGAGATCTCGGCGATTCTGGAACACGAAGAGCTGTCTCCTGGCCAAGCCGGGAAGCTCAGAGGGAAGCTAATGTTCGGCGCCTCTCAGCTCTGGGGAAAGATCGGCCGAGCTTTCTGAGATCTCTGTCGGAGCGGCAATACTCTCGGAAGACGGTCAGCACGAGCCTGTCGCCTGCTCTCCTCTACTCCCTCTACAAGTGGCGGACGCTCGTGATGCATGGGCCCCCGAGGCCTATCCCCAGTTCAGGGCCGCGGAAGTCCGACGTGGTGATCTTCACGGATGGGTCGGCGCCGAGCTCGAACCCCAAGGATCCCTCTTCTGAGATGATTGGAGGGGTGATGTTCACTAGGGACGATCAGCCTAGGCAATTCGCCTCGGGGGTGTCACGACAGATCATGTCGAGATGGTTCCCCCGGAATACCCAGATTTGCATGATCGAACTTTTAGCCGCGGTCGCTGCGATACAGACTTTCAAGGAAGAGATCCGTGGAAAGCTGGTCCTCCTCTTTATCGATTCTGAGCCTGTGGAGGCAGCTTTGATCAAAGGCTACTCTGCCAAAGAGGACGTCTGCGAGCTCGTAGGAATTTTCTGGGAGCTTGTTCTGGAGCTTAGGTGCTCAGTTTATATCGATCGGGTACCGACCGATTCGAACCCTGCGGATAACCCCTCTCGTGGTGATGTCGCTACAGGTCTGATGTGCGGTTGGATCACTGTCCTCTCGGACTTTCCGAAAGGAGTTTGAGGGCCTGGGAATATCGCTTGTCTGATGTGTCCGATCGGATGATGTTGCGGTCTGTGGTGAATGCCATGGCGCACCCCTCGGTGATCGGGGGTCCGATCGGACTTGTGAAGATCAAGTGAAATTTTGATGATCCGACTTGTGGCCGACTCCCACGTTGCGGTCGCATGAAAAAGGTGCGATCGCCGATCGTCTGTTCAGTGAGGGTACCGAGCGTCTGCGATCGTAGTAACTGGTCTCCTAATTATCGGTCTGGTGGGTAGGAATTAGGAGATCAGTTTCGCGATCGTTGGAACAGACGTGATTTCTCTTTTCCGTGGCCATTTTGGCGATAGCCGATCGGGCCATACCGAAAAATCCCACCCTCTCCGCCCTATCTGTTCTTTTCGGTATGCGGGATCCTCGCGGTGACGTTGGCCTTCAAGCGCTCGCTTTTGGCGCAACAGAGCAGCTCTGCCGTCCCTGCGTAGATTGCGGCCTGTTCACCGGCTGCTTCTGCGACGGGGACGGCAGCGACGAATGTTACGCAGCCGTTCGGGTCCCCCGCGAAGTGTGGGCTCCCAATCAACGCACTCCTTTGTGCACGGCTTGCGATCGTCGCTTTGATATGTGCCATTTCTGCAGAAGGACCCCCTGGGTGCCTCCGCCGGCTCATCGTGATCGCGATCGTCACCAGCCGGCCGGATTCGATCACGGGGCGGATCCTCCCCTGAACTGGGATCAGATCGCCGGTCGGCCTCCTTTTCAGCGGCCGCGGCCAAAGGCTCCGCCGGCTAAGGCTGCTCCGAATAGAGGTTACGATCAGCCGATCCTTTATGTGGATCCCAAAGCTGGAGCGCCTCGTCAAGCTCGCGCGCCCCCAGCTGAGCTAAGACCGATGTTCGCCGAGCCTGCTCAGTACGTGGTTCCAGGACAGCCTCCCAGGTCGCTCGATGAAGTGCCGCCTGATGTGCAGATCGCAGGTCCTGCTTACTACGTGGTTCCCGGGCAGTCACCTCGGCGGCTCGATCTACTGCCGCCCAATGCGGAGCTCCCTTGCGGTACCGAGGTCATGGTGCCTACGAGAAGTTCGACTCGCCCAGATCGCGGCGTACAAAGCTGGTCGCGCGGCTCCTGCTCGCGCCACGGCCAAAGCTGCCTCTTCTGAAGCCTTTCGGGTGGCCGAGCGGCAGATGATCGATCTGCTCGGTGCGGCTCCTCTCGATGACGACCCGATCGAAGAGCCTTCACCCGAGCCCGAGGATCTGATCGAAGACTTTTGATTTTCTTCGCGGGGGAATATCGCTTGTCTGATGTGTCCGATCGGATGATGTTGCGGTCTGTGGTGAATGCCATGGCGCACCCCTCGGTGATCGGGGGTCCGATCGGACTTGTGAAGATCAAGTGAAATTTTGATGATCCGACTTGTGGCCGACTCCCACGTTGCGGTCGCATGAAAAAGGTGCGATCGCCGATTGTCTGTTCAGTGAGGGTACCGAGCGTCTGCGATCGTAGTAACTGATATATGTATATGTATATGTATATGTATATGTATATGTATATGTATATGTATATGTATATGTATGTATTATGTTTTTGGAATATATATATATATATATGCACATATAAATACAGTATACAGATACACACAGTATATGTAGGTGTACATACATACATTACAGTATCATGTCACATAGTTCGAAGCAAGATACTAAAACGCAATGTAATAAAGTTAGATGTATGTACACAAACCGGTTATACGGTATTACCATATGCTATACTCGCGCACACACATGAACGCAAACAAGACACGCACATGCACGCATGTGAGATTCAGCATGCCTGCTGCAGGTATGTGTGGATGCAAGTATGTGCGTACATGCTTAACGAGGGTATGCACGCATGTATGGACGCATGCATGCATGAATGCATGCATGCATGCATGCATGTAAGTACTTGTGTATGTATGTCTGTATCCTGCTATGTTTGTCTCTGCGTATGTACACACGCGCACGCGTACGTTTTCATTCGCAATCGACAACACATGGAGATTGAGATGTACATGGGTTTCTGCATGTTTCTGCGCGTACTTGCTGCATGGGCCTGTGCTGCCGACTCAGGCGGTGCTCGGTGGTCCGATGTACTTACATACCTACACATGGGTCTCAACATCTGACAGAATGATGCCCGTGCCGAGGCTGAGCCAGGCATTGCAAGAGGACTCGAAAAGCCGCTTGAAGGCGGATTGCATCGGGGCTTCAGAGGGCCTCCCAACTCTCAACTCCGTTTTCAATACCATGGGCTCGAATCGGTGTGGCCAGATAACTGACTTCAACAATTGTACCTTAACTGACACTGTTAGTACAATGACTCGGCGTTTCGAGTTTTGGTTGGTCTATGACTTCTTCCAGTCTAGATTGCAGCACGGAGGGGAATAGACTACTACTTTGGGCGGGACCAGGTCGAAATAGACTACTACTTTGGGCGGAAACAGGTCGAGGCGTGTGGCTACAAAGTAATCTTGGTTTGCAGCTAAGCGCGAACCTAGTTGTTTTTGTAATTCCTTTGAAACCTTAAACGTTTGTTTCTGTAGCAGTTTCACAAACACCTCCATCCCAGCCCCACCCACCCCACCTGCCCCAACCAACACCCCAGCCCCTCACCCCTCACACCCAAACCCAACCGCAAATTTGATTCGGATGTTGGCGCGAAATCCAGCACTCCAAAAGCCTAGTCGAATTTCGGTTGACAGCAATTTTGATTCAGTTAGACTGGGCGAAAACACGGAATTCCATCGTTTCTCACCAAAAACCTAGTCGTTTCGCTCCAAACGCCTAGTCTATTCCAGTTATAGACTAGGCGGAAACATAGAATTCCCTCGTTTCTCTCCAAAAACCTAACCCATTCCAGTTAGACTAGGCGAAAACACAGAAGCGTGAAGCGGCCACATGAGAATTGATGGCGGGACGCTCCATCTGATCAGCGTCCTGATTTCTCCAAAAGCAAGTGCCTGCTCCTGCCCCTGCGCCCCTGCAACCCCCCTGCTCGTGCTCCCTGCCTGCCCCTGCCCTCCCCCCTGCCTGCCCCTGCTAGATGGGGTTGAACCCGCAAGAGAAAATGAAGGGGTTTCGCCAAAGGCCCCAGCACCAAAATTGGACTCAGCCCCCCTGCATGGGGCAGGCAGCCGCCTTCAGTTTTCATCTTGGCTCTAGAGCCGTTTCAATCAAAATTGCAGGCTTTCAGCCAACACCCTTCAATTTTAACTCAAGCGGGTCTCTCCCGTATCTGGCAGGCGGGCAGGGGTAGCAGGCAGGGGCAGGGGGCAGGGGGCAGGGGCAGGCAGGCAGGAGAGGAAGGGTGTGGGCAGGAGGGCAGGGAGGGGCATGGCAGAGGGGCAGAGCCGCAAAAAGGCAGGAGCAGGGTAAGGGGCAGGGCAAGGGGCAGGGGCAGGGGCAGGGAGCTCTGAGCCATCAAAGTTTTTTTGAGAGACTGACATCGAAGGTGCAATGCTACTGTTGGAAGCAGAGCCTGCCCTGGGCAGGTCTTGTCAGCACTGTCGTGGGCTCAGAACTTCCGGCCTCGGCTACGGAGCGATTGTCCGAGCAAGGCTTCACACAGCAGATATCTCCAACCCGATGAAGCCTTGGGTCATGGCCTTGGCGGCCGTGACCGAGCACCTGTGTTTTAAGCAAGCCGCAAGCGTGGCGTGAGAGTCGAGCTCTGAGGCCATCTGCGAGCATCTGGCTGACCTTTGCTTGGAAGAGTTCTTCGCCCAGGGAGACAAGGAGAAGGCCGACAGACCTACCCTTGCTTGGGTTTGCGGGACGCGTTAGGACCATAGGCCGCCACCGCCGGCAGGAGCTTGGTATCCCGGTGCAGATGCTCAACGATCGCGAGAAGGTTAATCGACCAAACTCACAGGCTCAACCGACAGCACCCTTCAGTCGTCTTATAGTCGATCGTATTACCTTCTCACGGAAGCATCCATTGCAGACATCACCATCTGGCAAGGTGGGCTTCATCGAGTTCGTAATCGCACCTCTCGCGGAGCAGATGGCCCGTTCCTCAGCCATGACAACCCCGCGGAAGCGGCGCCATGATGACACATCCAAGGCCATGATATTCCCGGGACTTTCGTTCCTGCCTGCGAATCTCAGCACGCGACTGACCAATATCAGCAGCATTCACAACTCCAAAGCAGCCGGAGCCTCTTTGCTTTGAGCCAGGTACCAACACGCAAAATTGGGCTGAGATCTGGAAACAGGCGTCGGTGGCCAAGTGATGGACGACCTTATGGTTGGCAGCCTCAATCTTGTGATCCCCGATCTCATATCTAAGGTCAAGTGCATCCGCGGAGGAAATCGAGAAGTTCGACGCGCGCATAGCCAAAGCCGTGTGCCCAGAAGCGCAAAAGAGCAGAAAAAACAGCCTGCGCGCTGAAGTGAGCGGGGTCTCCTTGAAGCCTTCAAGGTCACTGGTCGCTTCAAGGTGCCTGGCTCCTCTGAGTGAGCACCCTCGGACCCTCGGTCTCCTTGAAAGGCCTTCAACCAGAGACGGGAAGTTAACGTGAGGCAGTCACTTTCGGCAGCTGCCTGAGCTTCCGAGCTTGGCTTCGTCACACTCTCGGCAAGTCAAAAATCGCCTGAGGTGCAAAGCGAGGTATCCGGCTGAAATGTAACTGTGCCACTGGAATCAGCGATGAACACGCAGGGCGGTCCTTGAAAAGGTCGCTCTGCCATTCGCAGAAACGTGCCGAAGGCACACACCACATTTGTGTCATTGCGTCTAGTCGTGTTTCACGCGAGAGTACCCGATGTGACAGCAGGCATGACGGTCAGTTGCTAGCGACATCTGGTGGAAAGTGTCAGGAAATGATCATGCCTGCTGCAGTTGGGACAGTCAGCGTTGACAAAAACCATGAAAAGCCACAGCGGCTGTGCTGTCCATGATTTTTCTCTACCACATGGAGCCAGCTCTCACAGCAACATCCGACCGACGCAGTGATTAGCTTAGGAGAGCCACGTCAACTTGCATTGCAGATTGTCAGCGGCAGCAAGGTATCCTCAGGGTGTGAAGCCCGGCGACCAGGTCTCCGGATCCGAGCCGTGCTCAGTCGCAGGTAATTCGAGCTAGGCCGAATCGTGCAGAGTGGAGTTGTGGCGCTTGTTTGCAAAGGAGGGGGAGTACTTTCGGCCTCGGCCCGAGTTGCTGCCGTTGCGGAGAAGTGAGTGGGCATTGGTGGCATTGGGTTGAGGTATAAGCACGTCTTTGTGAAACCACCGGATGACGAGGAGCTGAGGGCGGGGACTATGAGCCTGAGAGATTGCTAGAACAGAGTGGTGGGGAGTCGTTGTGATCTACTAGAGGATCGTGTGGAAGCACTCAAGATGGCGGCAGACTTCAAGTGCACTGCTTGCGAGGCAGCTTGGGCAGCAGAAGCACAAGATGGTACAAGATTCCCATCCTCCCCCTCCTCTCTCACACTCACACGCACGGAGTCGTTAGTTTCTGTCTTTCCCGTCTGCGTCTATTGGCTGATGTTGGCTGATGGTTGTTGCCTATAACGGATTCCATTCCGGCTTCGGCAACTTCGTCTGCCAAAAGGTTCTCCTCCAAAGTCTGCTCCAGCGTGCTGAGTCCATGACGGAGGCAGCCCAACTCACCGAGAGCGCTTGCAATGTGGTCGAAGCGTTTGCAATGCAGGACCACATCATGGACCAGTTCGACGGTGAGCTTGAGGAGCCCGTAGCAGGCGCCTTAGTTCGGAAGCTCTGGCCTGCAAGCGTAGCCGCGTAGCCCTGCCAACAGGAGTTATCCGACAATCCCCAGGACGGCTCAGCCGTGCTTGGCAGAGCGTTTTTGGCATGATACCATCATATAGCAAGCCGTCCGCTAGAGTGCATGGGGGATCATTGCTCATTGCCCGATTCTCCGACCCAGACCGCGTCTGGGCTCAAGTCGTGACCGCGAGCTTCGAGCACTGGCTCGTGGGCAGAGTGAGCTCTCATGTAACGCCCGTGGAGCAAGAAGTGCTCCGGCCTGAGTGATCGGCAGACTCGCAGAGCAAGAAGTTTGAAGCTTAACCAAGGCAGATGGGACATGCAATGGTGTGGTCCTCGACCAGGCCACGCTTCTCTTTGGTGGCTTTATGCAGCTGCCGCAGCTGTATGTTCGTGCGAGGCAGTGCCCTGCCAAATGTGACAGGCGCGGTAGGCCACAGCACCAGCACGGCAAATGCTAGGGCCAGGGATCAGAGCACATCAGATCCCTGTAGCTCCCCACCCGAGGTCTGGGTCTCCCAAGACGGACAGTGCTTGCCAGCAGCTCAGGATGTGCCTCGTTGAGAGAACCCGACGGCGTCTGTTCATGAAAGGCAACCGTTGTTCTGAATCTGCGCGATCTGGCGCTGTATCGCAGCTGGAGATGCCATGTCAGGTGCGGCACTTGAGGCTTCGGGCTTCGTGATGCTTCGTGTGAGACTTTTTGCGCATGTGCGCAAGGCGGCTGGGTGCAGCTCATGTGGCCGTCAGCAGGAGCCTTGGTTTTACAGCCTACACAGCCTCCAAAGCTTCGACGTCGCCTTCCATAGAGGCGGACATCGTGCAGCCTTCGCAGGCCTATGCAAGGCTGGAAAGAAACTCAGCTTGATAGCTTGAGGGCTCAGCCTTAGCTCAGTTCATCTGAGAGGATCAGAAGCCCGGCGAGCTGGCGGGCTTGGCCGCCCCTGCAGGCTAAACATTTCTTCAGTCTAGACACTGTCACACCACACTTGCGCTCAGGCGAGAGCGGCTCAAGGACTCGTTCTTGGCTGCTGGTGCGGCTTCTCAAGGCTTTTTGGAGAGTCAAAGTGGCCATGTTCGGGGTCTATCCTCTCCGCATCTGCCGATTCTAGGCCTTGCCAAGCTGGAGATTTTTCTATCTGGCTTTGGACACTGTGCTACTACAGCCGCTACAGGGGCGCAGGAGCCTCAAACGGGCTTTCAACAGTGCAGCAAGACGCCGCCGCAGTGCTTTTGGGTCTTGCAGGCTGCGGGTCTTGGAGGTCCGCTGTTCGGGTCACGTGGTTCGACGTTCTAGAGGTTCGTGATTTTTTTACAACAGTTTCCGCCATGTCAATTTGGCGGTTAAATCCCCTGCCGACATCGGTGGTCCATTCGACACACATCACTATCTCCATGTATCTCCATGTCATCTTGTGTGATTGAGGCTGGAGCATGGGCTCAGATGTCGTGGTCGTTGGAAGTCGGCGAGAAAGGGACGAGCTGTGCAATGTCTTCGGCTGGCCTGCGCCAAGCAAGACGCTGGCGGCGGTGTGGTTGCCCCGTCCTTAATAGCACGTCGGAGCGAAATGGGGGCTCTCGGTGCAGCCATCCCCGATTTGCAGGAAGCCCGTGCCAAGCCTACTAGCACTGCTGGGGGAGGCTAGTCGTAGTGTAGACTTCGTGGCATCGTTGCTTCTGAAGTTCCAATCTCAAGAGGTCGGCGACTGCATGGAGAAGTCCTCTCTTCTGGGTTTGGGTAGCCTGGCGGAGGCAGGCAGCGGAGTTTGCCCAGTAGCCGTTGTCGTTCCGTCAGTAGGAATCCGTCACATTCCATATGGTATTGAAGCTCGGCGCCAATGCTGGCGACGGCGACTCAGGTTGAGGGAGTTTTCTCCGAATTCGCATGCAGTGCATGTCAGTGCGTCGGATCTGAGATCAACGTCTCCTTCCACGTGGCTGCTGTGGCCAGCTACGAGCAGTTTACAGGAGCGTCACAGGCCGAACAGTTCTTCACGCTTCAAGTTGACTTCGGTTCATGGGAAGGTCAGGGCTATGCGGGCAGCGGGCCACTGGTACTCTGCACATGCAGAATTTGCAGATGTTGCCGGGACGTGGGACCGCGTTGACTGCTTTGTTCGCTGTGCTCTTTGACCGCTGTGCTTGCCCGCCGCTGTCCGCCCGAAGTGGCCAGGACATCTTCTATCACAATGGCTTTCGCACCACCTACGAGGTTTCTGAGAAGGGAGAGGCGGATGGCGGAGTGGCAGAAGCAGCTTGAAGCGGAGTCGCGGAGCCAAGCTGAGTAGGTGCGAGCAACAAATGCTGACGGCCCGGCGACGAGCATCCTCCAGGCCGGGCGGAGGCCACCGGGGCCGGCACAAGTGACGCATGGGATGCAAACTGACCCGAGATCTCAGGCTGTCGAAGCTGGAAGGTTCAGTTTCTCGGCACACTTTGGATGCTTTCTCCTCATAGGAGCATCACTGCATTGATCACTGTCGCCGATTCCTGCTTTGGCTCCTCAGACATGCTGAGGACAATCTTCTGCTGTGTACCGTCAGTTGAGGTCACAAGTTGCTTGGCATCCACCGCCCCGGAACATGGGAGCGCTTTCGCCTCGACGGCGTCGCCCTGAGCTCATTGCAGCCGTGGTATTTTAGCTGGGAGCCTGCTTTCGGAGCCGTGAGGCCCAGGCAGATTACATTTGGAACACTGGCAGCAGGCCCGAGCCCCAAAGCGTGTGGCCTTTCCGTCGGCTGGGCCGCTGGGCCGCCTGGGCCGCGGCGAGGAGACTCTCTTGTCCATCGCGAAGGGCTTCCGGAAAGAGCCGCCCCCCTTGCCAGGCAAGAAGGTTTTCTTTGCGACCTGTAACACCTTTTCAGCGAGAGGTTGCGGCTGCCCGGAAGATGAAGATTGGTGTGCCTGCGACTCAGCCTGCTAATTGAAGCCGGCCTCCGTCACTGATGCCGAGCCGTGCTGTATCCGTGCCGGAAGGAAGCATCATTGTCCTGCACATCTCCGAGCACCTGCTGTGCCGATGGCGAGGGCGAAGAGGCTACAATCTTTAGTTCTTCAGGTGCGAGTAGATCCGAGATTTTTGGGAGGCCAGCAGTTCGGGTTCGGCCAAGGGAAGCCTGGCTTCAAATCTGAAAGATGCACGCATCCGGCCATGCACTCTGTGCGAACCATTTTGCCATCCCCAGCAAGGATTTCCTGCCTTGCAGGCATCTTCTCAGAACCTCGCCGAGATCTCCCGGGCAGGTTCCGCCGAGAAGCTGAGAGTGAGAGGATGTGAGAAATCGAAAATCCGTTTCGGAGGTACGCGCGGTTTCAATCGGTATTGGAGGTGGCTTCGGCTCTAAGCTGCAGATGACCGTGGCAAGAGCCGCCGCTTCGCATGCAGTGTGAATGCAACTGCAGCCGTATTCTGCGAGACAGGAATTCGGCGGAAATCCCCAGCTGTTCTCCCTACGTAGCTGGCTGAGGTCAAGGCGATGCACTTTGGCAAACGTGCAGAATTCGTCGGGCATATGGGAAGATACACCAACAACTCGAAATGCTTCGGCCTTGACCTAGACTTGATGAGTTTGAGCGGTTTCACGTGAGATCTTGCAATCCCCAGGCCTGGCATTTCTTGGTGAGGCCTCCTTCGTGCTTTGCATCTCACAAATCTGACTGGGCTCAGCACGCTTGCGGGTCCGCATGACCATATAATCACCTGACCGACTGAAACAGAAGGGTCATGTTGCCGGTGTTGCCGGTGTCCAGAGGTGCAGTTTCGTCAGGGTGGCTGGGCGTGCTTGTTCAAGGTCGGCGCTGCAGCTCGGTGTGTTCCAGAGACGGGCTGGCGCCATGAAGTGAGACGCGCCGCGCCGCCGTCGGCAGGAGATGCCAGGCAGCGGAAGCTTTCGCTTTCGGCTTTCGCCCGGGACCGCTGCCCGGCAATCCAGAATCAGGATGCTGTCTGCAGGCTCGATGCAGGTGGGAGTGCAACGTCCGCGAAAGTGTCTCGGCTGTGCCTGCGATGACCCGTTGCAGGCGGCACTCTGGCAGCCCAGCAGATTGATTTTGGAATTCTTCGAGCGCTTTCAGCCGAGCCCGCAGAACGTGAATGTATGCCTTGCTCCCGCTTTGGTCCCAGTGCTGCAGTGCTGAGGATGCAATTGCAGCAGGGTCAGGAAGGTGCGCTGCTCCGAAGAGTTGCGATTTCGGGGCCCAGCTGCTACCGCTCGGCAGGGGTTCCATCGTCCCTGCTGGCCTTGCATGTTCGCCGCGGAGACAAGGCCAAGCGGCGCCCAGCCAGCGCTTGAGTCTTTGCGGCTGATGCAACTTTAGGTGACGAACCCTTTCAACAGATATCATGCGGTCGAGGACTACGTCTCCGAGGCGCGTCCAGACGTCCGCAGACTTTTTCCTTAAGCGACCCTTCGGTTCGGCAGGTCCTGCGTGCGGCCGAGGAGCTGCAGCTCTGCAGGGCAGAAGTCTGCAGGCACCGGATGGCACCAGGTGCCAGGTGTGCTTGTGTCATGGCATCAAAGCAGATGCTTCAGAAAGGCTTTTTGTGGCATCAGACTCTGCAGACATCGTGGACGAGGCGCAGATCGCGGGGTGACAAGCCTTTCCGATGCGAGTTCGCTTCATCTTTTGGTGCAATCATGTGCAGCCGGAGGTCAATGGCGTGATGCAAGCGAAGCAGGGTGCTATGCAGGTGCATCTGCTGATGGTTTCGCGCAGACTGAAGGGTGAACCAGCCAGACTGACGAACGGGCTGGCTAGGTCATTGGGCTTCGTCACTCTGAGACCCAGCGTCGAAGTGCTGTCGGCGTCGAGGCCGGAATGAGCTGCATGGCAAACCGTGTCTGCACCGAGGAAGGCACTGGTATATCCACGTAGCACCACAGGTTGCCAGATGCGCTTGTGCTAAAGGCTGCGAGTGACAGAGTGACATAGCCAGGTTTTTCGTCAGGGATTTTTCACTGCTGCGGCGACACAGATGAACCCAAACACACAGATGGCGCCACCGTGAGGAACTCGTGTCGCAACTCTTGTGTTGCTCCGAGCTTCGAAGAAGTTTGCAAAGCGGAGTGCTGCGTAGCCTGTCAGCCTCCGACAAACCAGCCATGGAGGATCCCTATCAACATGAATCCGGGCTGTGCTTCCCTCGCCCCATGTCGGCTGTCCTCATGCTTGCAAGCCCCACCAGTTCCTGGATGAGCACGAGGATCCCGCAACGCACGCTGACGATCGTGCAACCGGCTCCGCGCGTGCTGCGTGATGCCTGCATGAAAAAACTGTGTGGACAGGTCCTGACGAAAATCGCCCCCTTGTCCGCCAGCATCCCTGAACCCGTACATTGGCGACTCTAAGCCCCAGCCCGGCAGGTTGCGAGATTTCTGCCCGGCGATGCCACGGCGCTACAAATGGCCGCTGAGGCAGCCGCAACTGCTCTACCTGCTCTAGCTGCCTGCCTCACGACGCGGACTTGTCAAAGGTGATGTTCGACGTGGACATGCTCAGCCGTGCGCAAGTGGTGGCAAGCTCCCCAGCATGTCACTGTCGTGCCGAGTCAGGCAGCGACTTATATCTCCCCCCCAGCGCCAAACAGATCAACAAGCCATTTCGTTCCTGGCGTGGCGCACGAAGAAGCGGACCGATTAGGTTGATCTGTTTCGCCGACAAAGGATCACAATCTCGTTACAGTGGAGCCATCCGAGTTACGACAGTTAAGATACGGGAGTTTCGTCCGGGCAGATACTCCAGAGACATGCATGTTGGGCGGCAGATGTCAGCTTCATACCTCTGTGACCATTGCTCAAGTCGGAGACACGTCATGCGCCTACAACGGCGGCCAGGAGTGCAGAACTACTCTCGCAGGCAAATGCGTATCGGATCATCTACCAAACAGATTTGCCAAATTTTGCGGCTGCTAGGGTTCGTGCCGAGACCAACTCTTGTCTGAGTTCGTTTTGAGGTTGGAACGTTGGCCTCGCAGGTGGGTCGTCACGTCAAGAAAGACAACACAAGCCTACAATTCTTGTCGGTTGTGGCAGGTGACACGAGTGGGATGCAGCATTGGATTTTCGAGGAGGATCACTGTACCCTGAAATCGACGGTTGAGCTCGGTATGCAGGTAGATCACCGCATTCTATTGTAAATTGAAACCAACATGGACATGGACTGGCAGGATGCTGCGCAAAGCCATAGCTTTGGATTTTGAGCTCCTGCACAGCCAACGGGAGCTGCACAAGCAATGGGGCGTCCGTCTCACACCCAGACTGAGCCGCTGTTTGGTTCAGGCTGGTGAACTTTGCGAGCTGTGAGGTGTGGACGACGTTCCGTGGTCGCCACCGTACGCGCTGCGGAAAGGCAGAAGGTAAAGCCGCCTTGCGGTACAACTGCAGGATCTTGAGCGGCAATGGTCGCCCTTCTGGCGTGGCAGTTGTTGCATGTCTCACCGGCCCCGTCTTTAAGCTTTTGATCTCAACCCTAACCACGACGAGCCAGTGCTTGGGAGAGGCCAAGGTGCCTGGCAAGCCACAGCAGTAAGCAGCATCAGTGCAAAGACAAGCTTGCGCATCGGGGCGTTAGTTGCATCTGTTGGGGGGATCCGGAGAGACTTGGCCGCGTGCATCGGGCCATACCAGGTAGAGTGTAGAGGCTTCAGGCGTTGATGCGAGGCGAGGCTTTGCCATGTGATTAGCGTCGGATTGGCGAGGGCCAGGCAGCGTGAATGGGCCCGTCTGAGCACAGCTTGCAGGAGAATCGCGTCAATCGCAATAGGCGAGGTTGCAACAAGCACTTTAAGGACGCGCGGCAGAGTGCAGTCACTTCTGGCTGCTGTGATCTCTCCCGGTGATCAGGACGAGCTGCTCCTCAGGCTTGCGCCTCTACGTGTGCTTGCGATGTTTGCAGCTGGAGGTTCAGTCGGGCTGTAATGCTCACGCATTGCCTTGACTCCTTGACAATCTCGCAGCCGTTTCCTGGCATGAACAAGCCTGATATGCCGCACAGTGGTGCCGGTGGCGTGCTTGGACTTGAGATTCGAGACCTGAAGACGGAAGGACCGTCACAGAATCAGCCACGAGGCTTTAGTCAATGGGGCAACCTGACCGGAAGAGCTTCTGGCCTGGAGCCGAGGAGGGCCGCCATGGGCCGCCGAGGGCGCCCTTCGAGTCCGAGATAGTCCGAGCTCTGAGGTCCTTGTCCTGGCCATGGGCGCCTTTCCTCATGGCCTGTGTTAGCCTGTGCCACGGGTTCCAAACTGCTTATGGATGGGGAGCTGCAGACCTCGGATTCTACCCAAGGTCGAGCTGTGTTCAGCTTGTACATTGTCTTCCTGATCGAGGACAAGGCTGGCTACACTCTCTCTGCTTGCTGCGCATTGCTGCTTCGCACTTCGCACCCCACCTTCCACTCAGGTCGTCGGTTTGGTGCGGGACTCGGCACGGTTCATTGTCCTGCGCTCTGGGTCCCAGTGCCACTGGAGCCAGGCCCCTGTACTGCTTCGCTCCATCTGCTTCTATGCAGCCTGAAGCCTCAAGGGGGGGGGGCCGAAACAATTGCACAGAAGGCGGAGGGGCTGGGGCCGGGCTGTGTTCAGCCGGCCAGTGCTGCAGGTCGCCGCAGTCCTCGCTACTTGGATACTGCGCCAGGCGGCTGAAAGCTGAACAAGTAGACCGAACGTGCGGCAGTGCGCCCCTGGCGAAGCAGGTGAGCTCCCTTTGCAATGTGCAGCCCACGCCCGACTTGCGAGTTTACGTGGAGCCCAGCACTCGAAGCGCAGTTCAACTTTTCCCCTCCATGTTTTGCCACGAGCCTTGAGGTCTGGCAGCTTCCGCGACAACTCCGTGTCGTGGGTGTCAGCCGAGATGAGGGGTTGGCGCGAAAATATGGAGGCGTACAGCACTGCCGCAAAGCGCCGGACGATTCTGAAGCACTGGAAACCCACAGGATGCGCACGTGGCAGCCGATTTCTGCAAAGATGCTTTTGAAGGCTTGCTTGGGAGATCTGCAGTCATGCAGCTTGGAGCTCGCACCTTGACCCTGCCAGATGCGCTACTCTTTGCGGTGCTGGATGGCCATGGAGGCAAGAACCTGATCTTGCACGCAGGGGACCAGACGAAGCGTTTCGACAAGGCAGCGACGTCTCAACTTTGGCCTCGAAGCTGTTGACCCGAGAAATGGAGGTGCCGATCTTTTGTGTTTGTGGTGTCTGAGTCTCGGGCCTTTCGACGTGCAAGGCCTGCAGGAGAAGAATCCACACTAGCAAGATGTCTCAAGCGGAAGTGCTCGCAGAGGCAGTTGTGGATGGGAAAAGGGCAAAAGCCCAAGAGCTCTCGAATTCCGTGTGGAGGTCGTTCGCCACTCGCTCCCGCGCTTGGACGAGAAACTGCGAAGCGGTTCCTGGGGTAGTTGCCTCAGAGCCGGAGCTTTCTTCGGGCTTTCGGGATCTGGATCTGAGCCTTGGATGAGGAATCGGTTGGCTGTTCCCGGGTGTTCTGCACCCGTTTGCAGCATGCGGCTCAACATGTGTGACCGCCGCCGTGGACCTCGTCGGGCGAGAGGCTGGAGTAAGATCCTTGTGGGCCTTAAAAGCGAAGAGCTTTCAGGTAATCGTTGGCAATGTGGGTGACTCTCGTGCTCTTCTCATCCGGGATGGGAAGGCCGGGCATTGTGACCGCTGTGATGCACATCTGCAACAGTGGCTATGGAATGCCGTGCCAGGCAATCGCTCTGTCCGAGGATCACAAACCTGAAAATCCCATAGAGCGAAACCGAATCCGGGCGGCTGGTGGCCAGGCAAGGCACTGGCAAGTGTCTTTCGTCCTGTCTCTTGGACCCTCATCGCTGGCCAAATATCATCGCATTGCAGGTCATTAAAATTGGGCCTTGCCATCGCGTGGACGGAAACCTGAACCTTTCGAGGGCGTGCAGCTTAGCTCCAGTCTGTACATGCAGTCCCGCACCAGAACAGGTAACATATTGACATCGCAGGCATTTGGTGATTTCAACTACAAGTCAACCGCTCACCTGCCCGCAGAGAAGCAGAAGGCAAGAGGGCCGGGTTTGTCGCAAAAAGACCGGAGTGGCATGCAATGGAAATGTGGCGGGCTTTCTCCAGACGGGACTACTGAGTTCGATCTTCAACTCTCGCCCGGATGTTTTTTTTGCACGGAGGTGATAGCTTATCCAGATGTGACGCGGACCGCCTTCCGCGGCTGGCTAGGCCCTTGGCACTGACGCCGCCGTCATGTGTTCCGAATCTGTTGCGAACGGGAATCTGTCGCTCGCATTCCCCCATCCAGAGTATCGCGGAGAGTATTTCTGGAGATTGGTGTGCCCATCGTCAGAGCGCAGACCAGCGGAGTGCCAAGCCAGAGCATCCCGCAGAATACAGTCACGCCAACAAAATACACCGCACTGTATCCATGGAACGAGAGTACCCCGCAGTCCACAGTGTTGTGTAGAGTATCCTTGGAGCGCCCACGCTAAGAGTGTGCCGCCCTTTGCCGGCAACATCCGTGGTGGCCAGCAGGGATGTTGGGCGGCATGGCCACCAGAACGTCCCACACTAGATTTCCGACGCTCAGCGTTGCTTGTCAGACTTTACGGCTGTTAGTTTCCTCCCTGCGCTCATTTGTACTGATCCTTCGAAGCTGCGCCAACCTTGTATGCTGCAGTGAAACCCAGATGTTATCCGTTGTCCCGTCGTTTTCGTGCCTGCAACTCAGGTGACTATAGCAAGGCAGGAGCATGGTGAGAATGCCCAGCCCGGCGACTCAAACTCCAGATGATGACGAGTCCTCCTTGCATGGAAGGATGACAAAGGAAGTTCTTGCACCCATGCAGCTCCAGTTTCCCCAAGGATCGCAAGGAGGATGAAACCTTGCGAGGCGGAAGGATCCTCAAGCAGCATGCAGAAAAGCTTAATTCAACAATGAGGCAACGACGGCCGCAAACTTCCTTTGTCGTAGTATGCGTTGTCATGCTACTCTTTCATACTCTTTCTCCGTTTGCTTTTTCGAAATTGCTTCCTTTTCAGAAAGTCAGCATTTCGAAAGAATGCCCTGAACTGCGAGCACGATGCGCTTCTTTGATTTGGGGGACCCATGCAGGTGTGTAATGCAGCTTCGTCTAAACCTCGTGGAGGCATTTCGTGCTGAGTTCAAGCATCATGACCGCTGCGGCGGGAGATGAAAATGCTTCCCTGCAGTAGTCTTGCACCCAGGCGCTGCGAGGAAAGATTCGGGATGTTGTGGTGAAGCTGCGTTCGAGCTGCTCTCAAGCAGGACGAATCCGCAGGCATTGATGGCCTCGCCCATGACCTGTTCTTGTCCCTGTCATGAAGCCTGATGCCACCGGTTCCACAACTTTCGTTCGTGCTCGTCGAATGCTTCATGCGGGCTGTGAGTCTGCTGCAAATCTGGTGCACATGAGTGGAGCCGGACGAAACGGCCAGCCGTTCTGGACATATCCTTCGTGTGGAGTGCAACACTTGCTGTGTGTGCCGATGACAGCACGTACCGCGCTGACGCTGACTGGGAAGCCATAGATGCCTTTGACCTTGAACTGATACCCTGCGAGACACCCTTGCTGAAGTTCAATCATAATGAGCCCTTCGGGGTGGAGGCGGTTTCCGCCGCAAAAGATTCGTACACAGTGCGCGGCAAGTTTGTGGTTGCCGGTGGATTCGAACATGTCGGATGGTCACTGCTTGTCTTCGGACCCGAAACCCGTCAGCCTTTCTTTGGGATTTGAGTTGCACTGCCTGCGGTATGGGGGAGTGCGGGCAGATTTGCTGCGACCCGGACGGTTTCGCCAAACTGACTGTATGCAAAAGCCCCCATGTCTTGGGGTTTGGGCTTTGTGCGGGCCGTGGCAGTCCAAATCCGGGCCTACGCATCCACTGAGCACTGTTGCTCCTGAATGAGTCTTGCACGTTTCGTTTGAAGTATCTTGAGGGCAATAGTCGGGAGAGTAAGAGCTTCATCGTCTGAAGACCGCCTGAAACAACACCGAGCATGATTGTCATTGCGAGGCTTGGAGGTTAGGATCGGGCTAGCAACAAATGCTTCTCAAAAATTGAGGCCGCAAGAGCTTCTGGTCCTCGCTTGCGACGGCCTCTTCGAACGATGTTCGAATCAGGACGCAGACCTGACTTGGTCATGTTTGACAGCTGAATGTTGTAAGCAAGTGGACATGGAGGACATAGCGAATCTTATCTGGCCGCGGCTGAAGATGGCAATGCCTTTGGAACAGATAGCGTGTTTCGCCTGGTGAAAGTGTGCTGCATTGCCTGTATCACGGCTTGCCATGTGCGGGAGCTGTGCTTTAGCGCCCACGTAAGGACTGAAGTGCTCCATGCATGCTGTGCTCGGTCTGCCGCTCAGGGTTCGCGAAGAGACTAGAGTATCCAACCTTCATCGAAGTCTGGGCAGGTCATCACGTGGCAGACCGATCGAAGAAGGCTGGGGCACACTGCAGTGAACATCATCAGGTCTGCTGTCCTGGCAGGAACAGACAACGAGACGATCATCTTGATCCGACTTCCGGACAGCCGGGCGCCGGCTGAAACCCCTCGCTTGAAGCAAGGTCTCGTTTCTCGCTCAAGAGGTCGGGCACCGCAAGAGGAGCCTGCTGGCACCAACAGCGCCGCCGACCCCGCCGGGCCCGGCGCGCCGGAGGCGCCGCAGGAGCCTCTTCCGCCTTTAGCACCGGGCCAAAGGGTTCGCGCCCGGCGCTCAGCGACGAGCCGACGAGGGATTACGAGTCCTTAGACACGCTGTGTAGGTTCAAAACCTGGCGAGCCGGAGCCTCCTGACACGGCTAGCGGCTATACCCTGACAGCTGCACAGCTCTTGAAGCTACAGGTGAAGCTGGTCAGAAGCTGAATGGACTTGAAGGAACCGTTGAGGCCAGCATTTTTTCATCGGGTATCAGTTGAAGAGGACCATGTCAATGTAGCTTCTCTTGACCCGATTGTATTGCGAGGGTGCTGGAAGCTGCGATGGCCGCTACAGCGTGCGCCTTCCAGGCCTTGTCACCCTGTTTTGTTGCTAACATTCGGATTTCAGGGATGGGGCTCAGAGAAGCCCAGTACAGGGCCAACGAAGCGGACAGCCTGCTGTGGCAAAGCATGGCCATCATACTGTGGCCAGCGGAAGATCAGGCAAGAACCGGAATGGTGACGGCTATGTACCGATGTCAAGATGTACCGCAGCGCACTGGTCCGAGCAGCGGCAGCGGAGCTCCTTGCATCGGACGGGACGGGGAGCATGTGCCCTCTCCGGTGGCATCCCGGTTTCGAAGTCCGCGAAGTCGAAAATGGTCGCATCGATCCAAACACCTCGAAAAGCCATCCCAAGCCTGCTTGCGAGACGAGCTCAGTTCGGTGCATGTTGAGTTCGGGAATGGCCGTGAGGAGCTCTGAGTTTCTTTGAGCCTTGAAGGCGCAACTGCGACCAAGTCCTTGAAGGCCGAGAATTTGACGCCTATCCAGGCCCAACGCTCGAAGCCGTGACGCGATGTTTCGTTGCCGTGTTTGCAGCAATTGAACCAGGCATGCTAGCACTGTCGAATTCTTAGCATGGCATTTTCATGCGTCGGTCAATTCTCGTTGCTGCTGTTTGGATGATCGAGGCAAGTGCAGACTGCGCTCAAACTGAGAGCGCTCCATTATTCTGCACCAAATACTGGTAGCTCGTGGCACTCTCGCGCGGACTCGTGCCGCCAGATGCTTGCACCCTGTCCTGACAGACGGCCGGCTGGTGAAGGTGCCAAGCCGGATGTCCGTCAGACCTTATCAGGAAGGTGCAAAAAGAGATCCTTCAGGTTGGACTGGTAACTAGTCTTAGTAGCTGCGAAACCGCCAAGCTTGCTGACTTAGACCAAAGCTGCCAGACTTTTTGGCATATCCTGGCATTTGCAGCTCCGCAGGGGATGGTCCGCGCGAAAATGTGCCCCAGCCGCCGTGCGCTTCCCAGAATCTTGAAGATGTCGGGTGTGCCCGGTGTTTTCTTCGGCATCCAGGAGGAAGCTGACGCTACCGCCGGCGCAGGGCTGAAGACTTCGAGAGCAAAGCGCTTCGGCTGTGATGGCTCGGGCTGCCCCGCTGCCCCGTCAGGTCCGGCGTGGTGCCTGGAACAGAGCGAGCGCTTGCACCTGGCTTAGACACTCTATAGAATCCCTTCTTGGCCTTGAGAGTGGCAGCTGAGGCCAACGGAGAGGGATGTAGACACCTACCATGTGCGGAATGAGGCATCGGAAGTGTCGCATTAGCTCGTTCCTTGGATTCCCCTGGACACGACGGTGCTGAGAAGGCAGTTTTCATTGCCTGTGAGAGTACCGTTGGTCGCAATGGCGCAGAGATGGCTGCGCAAGCCGTGGAGATGAAGGAGGCTGGGGCCCGGGTGAAACCTCCCGCTCGGACCTGACGGACGTCAGCATTGCAGGACGGCGCTGAGTTCTCCGAGATCATCCGAAAAGTCTGTATCTTGGTAGCACCTGAGGCATCTGGATCCGCTTGCGATGGCGCTTGAAGCACTTCAAGCGCCTCAGGCCGTGAGGCCGGGCGCTGCGAAGCTCCGAGGCCACGGCATCTGGCAATATCTGGCATCTCATGCTGTCGGATTGATGCTTCAGACTGCTTCAGGAGGGGCAAGGGACAGAAGGGCGAACTGTGAGACGAGCCAGCGCATGGACTGTTTCACAGGTCTCTCGGAGAAAAACGTTGCGACTGCTTGCAATTCTGTCGGAACTGCAGCTGGCCTTCGTCTTGGCTTGCGGGGCTGTACGAACTGATCCTGTGCGCTCTTCGGCTCAATCTCTCCATCCCAAGCCACAGGGCAACGGTACGTGGCTTAGCAGTGCCTAGAGAAAGGAGCAGTCACGTTCACGTTGCGTCGCCGAGGCACCCTGTGCCAGCCATGGCAGAGACAAACGAGGCGGGACGCCTGCCTGTGCGCAGCATGTGCGGCAAGAGCGGTCTGAAGACCTGGGCATGCGGGGCGTCAGCTTTCACAAGCCGCAGGCAGCGGAGCCTCCACAGGGCGACCCTGAGCCTTCCGTGCCTTCCGCTCCAGCCGGCAACGAGGTGCGTTTCATCGCGTCGTCACGGCTACCTCTTGTTTTCCTTGCAGCAGGCTGAGACCGTCACTCAGGAGCCCTCTCAAACAGCTGGAGCTGCCGAAGCCTTGTCCTTTGAAGGGATCGGATAGAGTATGGCGAAAGTGTCGATGTGGCTGCTGACAAAGGCTCCGGAGACAGCAGGAGCCGAGGCATGAACATGATCAGTTTCGATGGTTCGGATGTAAAGTCTCGCGCTGCTCCTTGCCTCGCAGGCATCGCAGGCATCGCAGGCATCGGCTTCGCAAGTGGATCCGGTCGCAGAAGGTGCCCCTGGTGAGCCAGCGGAAGCGCCGGCAGAATCTGCACAGGCCCCGGAGCTTCCTGTAACAACCCTAAGGCGACCTTCCAACTGTAGCGCCCCAGGCATGTGCATGTGCTGCATGTGCCATGGCCACATCCGAGAAACATAAAGCCGAAGAAGGATTAGGATAACACCGCTTTGCTCCATGTTCAACTAATCTGGCTGCGAGGCAGATGGGCCTTCTGCGACCGAGGAAGGGAATGCAGAGAATGCAGGGGTTCCTGGAACTGAATTCTTTGTCTTCTCGCTGAAGCTCTGCCCAGCCCTTGAGGTGGTTCAGGAAGCCCTTGCCGAACACGCAGACGCCAACGAGGTGAATTCTGTTTCGTTTGTTTTCACGTCTTAAGTCTTAAGTACTTGTATCCGTTTCGAGGCCGACAACCGCGCGACGGTTTCCGATGCGCTAGCAGAGCATGCCTCTCCGCCGGAGGTGCCAAGTTTGGGATCATGGGCGGCAGGAGCAGATCTTTCTGCGCTCTGCGAGGAGTCGCCAGCAGAAAGCTCAGCAGAGCCTCCAAAGCCCCAAGAAGCAACCGAGCCGGTTGCCGATCCAGTTCCTCAGCAAAATCCAGCAGAGGCCGGGTTCCTTTCACTTTGTTGTGTTGGTCAGCTTCAAAACTTCAGGAGCCACAGTCAGCGGAGCAGGCGATTGGTCATGCCTTGCACACATTCCCGGAGAAGCCATGCATTGTCGAGGACACTGCCATTGAGCAGGCGCTAGCAGAACATGTTGATGCTGTGGCTGCCGACCATGATGAGGCGATCTCGCAGGCCGGGCAATACTTAATGTCCGCAGGACACAGAGCATTGGAGTGTGCTCCTGCCACGGACAGGCACTAGCAGAGCACGCGCAAAGCGCAAGCCAAGAAAACGAGACGTTGCCCGGAGCTGGGCAACAGCCAACTCATGATGCTGCAGCAGACGGCCCACCTGATGCACCACCGGACGTTCCGCATCGCGACCCATCGCATGCTGACGAAGCTGATGCAGAGGCCGAAACGTCAAGCTTGGAAAGCAGATGCAAAACAAAGGCTTGCTCCTTTATTCAAGCCACCTCAACACGTTTTGACGAAGAGGACACTGCTGCGAAACTTCTGAAGGATGTCCGGGATGTCGTATTCCCGGACTTCAGAACTCTGGTGGTGATAAGCGCGTGCTGCGTGTGATGCTGAGGACATGGGAGAGCCATCGCAGGATCACCAAGACATGCATCATGACCAGTCTTTCGCCCGGGTCTCAGAAAGATCTTGATTACATTGATGCGGAGGAGCACCCATCTTGCCAAGGATTCTTTCCAAAGTGCCTCCCCAAAAACGATGAACCGGAGCATTCGAAGTTCGTCGGGCACTTTGAAGGGGTCCCTGAAACATAAGAGGTTGCCTCGCCGAGTTTTCTGTCAGGCCTGGCTTCACTTCGCATTCATCAGAGGATCTGAAGAGCAAGCTGCAGTTCTCCAGCATGACAACAGATGGCGCCGCTAACTTACGCTTGGAGCTTCGCGAGTGCGACTGACGGTCCCATGTCATAGGAGTCGTGGTATTCGAGGTGAAAAAAGGGCCCACCTTCATGCACACCGTCTCAACTCACAAGACAGGACAGAGGCCGAACTTGTCTTGAAGACATTCAGCCGGCGAGTCGTGCTGCAGCCAGGTGGTCCTTTGGCCAGAAGGGGCCGGAGCCCCAGAGCTCGGAGCCGTGGCGCAGCCGGTACAGTGGTGCGTTACGATGCAAGATGCGAGGCCGAGCACGTTCATCGCTAGCAGCGGTACTCCGGCACCGGGATCCTACAACCTGCCGCCTCCTTAGCTCAGCATGCTTTCGCTACCTCTTTCCATTGGAGAGTCTGTATAGGCACACAGGGCATGGTGGAGGCCGGTACAAGG
This sequence comes from Symbiodinium sp. CCMP2592, assembly GCA_905221615.1. Taxonomy (NCBI): domain Eukaryota; class Dinophyceae; order Suessiales; family Symbiodiniaceae; genus Symbiodinium; species Symbiodinium sp. CCMP2592. The sequence continues at coordinate 122,793 of CAJNDT010005947.1, forward strand.
CAAGGAGCCGTGAAGCAAGCAGTCCTTTCTGATTGATCATGCGTCCTGAGTGTCATACTGCAGCGTAACTTAGAGTCGCCGTAGAGTTTAGCTCGACGTCAACACGCAGGCAGCATCACAGCCGACTTGGCTCAAACTTGCTCGCGAGCCTGCGAGCTTGCCTAGTTGCCCACCAGGCTCTTGTGCGCAGCGGCCACTTGGGCCGAGCAGAGATCCTGACCGCCCCACGACCCGGGGTCTTGCGAACCGTGCGCAGCCAAGGACGCACAACGACCTCGCACCTCCTCCAGGCTTGCAGAATGAGTATGATTGACGTGTGGCTCGGAGTCCCGGAGTTAAATTGGAACAGAGTGCCGAGCGCAGTACTGCCAGGTCTCCTGCAAGCCGTGTCGCTTGTGACTGACCTCGACGCAGCCATGATGAACATGAACATGACGAACGTAAACATGAACATGGCGACAGGTTCAGGACGATTGGATCCAGCCACTTGTGCTCCAATTTCCCCGCATTCTGTAATGTTGCCGGATGCTGGAAAACGCAGTGGCGACGACAAGGAGCAACAGGTCTCCTAACTCCGCTGACTGCCTGCAGGATTTGGTGGATTTGCCGTCCATCCAGGGTGGGTGACGTTTCCAAAAGCCCTCGTCCCAGCTCTTCACAAGAGAAGGCTTCAGAACTGTTGCTGCATGCAGTGCCATCAAGGTGTTCTACGCATTCCCGGCATCTGCTGCACCCACGGCATGTTCACGGGCTCGGACTCGGTCCGCTCCTCTCTTTTTTCCTTTTCACGCCAGGCTTCGACTCCAACCACTGCATCGACACCGACACCTATGTCAATGTCCACATTTACTGCATCGACACCCATGTCCAGTAATTCCACGACCAGTTCGCCTCCCGCAACTCCCACAGGCATCCCAGGTATCCGCATGGAGGCAGGAGTTGTTGGGAAGGCTCGTACTTGTGTCTTCATGGATTGGACTGCAGGTCTTGCGCAAAGCCAATGACAGCGCAGGCTAGCTTGGCACTGCAGCATGAACTTTGACAAAGGCATGTGCAACTCCGCGAACGAGCGCTGCTCGACTAATGCAGGCTGCCGCGAGCTCCAGCAACTGCTCCAGGCACGATTGCTCAGGGCAAGGAAGGCAAAGAGCGAATGTTGAATGACGTGAGTGTCGAGCACAGAACGACTGCTGGTGCTTCGTCTTCTGTTCGGTTGGAAAGCTTGCGGGATTTCAATCTGTTCAGCAGGCTGGCACCTTCGAAGAGCAAGAGGAAATCCTGCGCCAGCTCCGTGGCCACGTGGCCGAAGCCATGATCTCAGCTTTGAGAGACTGCCAGTGGAACGGGAGTGTCCAGATCTGGCCAACAAGGTTGCCCAATCACCTCACGGGAACTTCGTGCTTCAGCAAGCCATCCGGGTGCTCAGCTCCGAACGTTTGTATTTCGTCTTGCGCCCAGCGGTTTCTCCACCTCAGCCCTCAGCCAGCAGCCATGAGTCCTGCATCTGACAGGTGATCGAGGAGATGCTCAGGCCGGGACCAGGTTGAACTCTCTGTGGACTCGCCTTGTAAAGATGTTCAAGCTCTAAATGACATCACACCTATACGCTCCTAAGCTTCGGTTCGTCCGCTTTCGTGTCACCTGCTCTGGCCAACCGAGCTGCGATTGCTTTCCTGTTTGGTCAGGTGGCGCTGCCCGTCTGAGATTGCCAAGCACAGGCGACGCTATCGGAAATATGACCACGCAAATGAGCTAGCTGGCAGCCGTTCAAGGTATGCATGCCGTGTGCTGGAGCGCATCATTGAGTTCTTTCCGATGCAATACTCCTTCCCTTTCATCGAGGAATCTAGTGTTTGTGGCGAGCTGTGCAAGACTACAGGCGAAAGGCTGGGGCAGACCCGAGAACAAATCAAAGCATCTCTGAAGGATGTCGTTCGCCACACGGCCGAACTTTCATGTCACGTCTGGAGCCCAGCTACTTGAAAGCCTATGCAGCTACGGGGTTTCAAAATACGCGAAGGCAATTGGAAACTACTCCGTGCAACACTGCGTGGAGTACGGCGGACCCAGCTGCTGCCAAGAGATCGTTCTTGCCTTACTGCAAGTGAGCTTGTCTCTGTGAATGCAAGGATTTCAATGGGCAGATCTTGAAAGCTGAACAGCTATCTAATCTTAACCGTGAGGTTTCTTCCTCACCCGTTGTGACAGCTCAGCAGGGTATAGCAGGTTTGCAGGTCTTTGCAGGTGCCGACGCCGTTGTCCAAACGATAAAGCCGGTCTCGTGAGTCGTTGCGTTGTTGCTTTCGTCGCCGGCCACCTCGTCTGGTCAGCAGCTGAATGTGATTGGCTTTTAAAGTTTTCCTTGATCAATAAAGCTTGGTCTTGGCGCAACTACATCTGTCGAGTGTCCTCAGGTTCTTTCGCTGTTTTGCATGTCTTGCCATAGAGAATGCAGCAATAAGAACTTTCAGGCCAACGTGGTCTTGAACCACCTCCATCAGTTTGCCGTCGACCCGAGTGGATGCGGGGTGCTCAACAAGGCCCCTGCCTGGGCAGTCCAAGAGGATGCAAGCTGTGGCCTTTCAGAGAAGTGCATGGTGCGCAGGTTCTCATTCATGCCAATGCGTATCAAAGCACTCTTCTCGCCGTGGGGCTTGCCAGCCACCCCTACACATTTGGCCATATGGCGACCATGCAAAAAGGCTTTGGTCCGAGATGTATCGCAACATGGTGTTGTGGCAGCAACTGTTGCAGTCCAGGTTTCGCTGCGTGCCAAAGCCTCTTCCACGTCACTCGGCAGGCTGGATAGGCAGAGACGGTGGCTAGAGGGTGGTCAAGATCTGCGGGGCCGCTCCGTCGACGCTGTCGACGGGTGGCTGTCATTTTCGAGGTTTGTCAGCGTCATCCTATCCTGGAGAAGCAGGTGCGAAGCCTCCTCAAGGTGCGTCGGCTTCAAGTCTTGTCAGTAGGCTCCCACAAAGCTTCGGACCGGGTACCGGGTACCCTGAGCCTTTACGAGGAGAACATTGGCCCTATCTCGAAAACCAAGCATGGCCAAGCTTTGCTGCACACACTGCAGCGGTCTCAGCCGCTCACAGCATGGCAGCTCTTGACTTTCGGAGTGGAGCGGTGTCTGAGGGCCCCAGACTTGGGAGCTCACCGATTCTACAAGAGCTGGCCAAGTCCGGACCTGAGAACTGGGTGTGAGTGTGGAGGCATGAGCCTAAGCCTGGACCCCGCATGAGAAGTCGAAGCCGACCGGATTCATGCGGTCCTGTGCCTTGTGTTTCCAGCACTGAGGTGAGAATCAGCAGTACCAGCAGCAGTACCAGCAGCAATCGCCCCAGCAGTACTACCAGCAGAACTGCCACCAGCAGTCCAACAAGCAGAAGAAGCAGCAGCAGACAGTGCCGCCGCACCGCCAGCAGCGTTTCCGCGGTGGCCGCAACCAGCGCTACCAGCGATGAAGCGAAGCGCACAAGCGCTTGCGGCAAGCTCAGCTTCAAAGGGCTCAAGACTTGACCTACCAGGAAGCCGTGAAGAAAACTGAGGTGACAGAGCTCGCACTGGCGTTTAGCGGCGGAGATGGCTGCCCCTATCTGAGTGCACAGATGGAGCTGCAAAGTACGGCGCCTCGGACACTGCAGAGGGAGCCAGCAAACCCCCCCATGCTTCGGTAATCTCAGGTACCAATCCAGCAGGGTCCTATAAGGCCAGGCCTCAAAACCCCAGTCTCCAGTCGTCCCTGCATGGAGTCTTCTCCATTGTGGTTTCCACTCTTCCATCTTGGCTTTGAGCCAAGTCAGAGGTGTGCTCTCCTCTGCCCGAGCGGAATGCTCCAACCGCCCATTGCCATTAGCCTTTTACTTCTTGGCCGCGGCGCTCAGACCATGAGTTCCACGGCAGCAGCCTCCGATGAAGCCCCAAAGAAAGCAGACTTCAGCTTCAGTCACTGCAGTCCTGTGTCTTCTCGTCACTTCTAGGCTTCATGACTTAACCTCTGCAAGTCTCTATGCAGACACTGACACTACCTTGTTGTGTTTCATAGGGGCGCTGTCCATGTACAGAGCCAGCATTGGTGAGCCTGTCTGTAAATAGTTGCAAGGCAAGGCCAGGACTCTGGTGCACACGATCTTCTTGTGCTGTGTTTCTGTGACCATCTATCGCACTATGATTTCCCACTGTCTGCCGAGATGGTTTGAGATTTGTTTGTATGTGCGTATGTGCCAGCACGCATGGCCTCAGTGCTACCCGCACGCCGGCCCACCCGGGGTCGTAATTACAATCACTTAACAACCGCATCAGCAAGCCATTTTCGTGTCTCCTTAGTTTCAAGGGCAGGGACTTCCCAAGCTGTGCAGGCAACGAACACCCGCTTTCCCAGCTCGCGCAGCTCGAAAAAGTGCTCTGCATGGAGTCAAGTGGATAGATGTCAGACTAACGATGTGCCGTCAGTCGCTGCCAAAGTTCAGCTTCGGTGGTGCAACACGCTTTGCTGTTGGTCAGGTCCTCGGCCATGACACGTCATGAGTGTGCGTCGTGGAAACTACAAGCGACAGGCGAAGTGCCCACCAAGAAGCAGCCAGGACCCGGAGCGCACCCTGGCGCTGAAGTTTGACAAGCCCGCAAGCACCAACTTTCAAAGGACGTCATTTCGCTTTCGCAGGTACAACCCGAGAGATCCTCTCGTCACAGCTGGCCCAAAGGCCCTGTCAGGATCATGGTGACGCATGACCACGAGCTGCTGAGTTGCTCTTTGACAGGTCAGCTTTGCCGGTGCCAACGCCGGCCGTGGCCCTCCTCTGCCTGAGGCGCTCCTGCTTTCTGCTTTCTCACGAAGAACTCCGCTCAAAGCCATGTTTGCGCACAGAACGCTCCTGGACCCGGTGCCTACGAGCAGCGGAGCACTCTGGGAAAGTCGAAGATGTTCACTGCCAGAGGGCGCGGACTGCTGCCTTGTGGCATCTATTTGCTATGTCTCTTGATTGAATGCTTCTCTGTCCAGGCGCCAAGCAAGCTCGTACATGAGAAGCAGATCGCAGCCAGGCCCAACATGTACATTGACGATTGCTGCTCATGCTGCTCTTGTTTGTTTGTTTGGTTGGTTGTTTGACTTGATTTGTTTGTGTATTCGTGGTTGCTGCCGGTGCGAATGGTAAAAGTAGTAACAGTTGCCATGCTGAGAACAAGAATGGATGATGGTTACATTCATGGTCGTGGTTGGTTTCATTATTTTCCTCCTGAGTTCGCATAGTTTTTCGTTTCCGAACTGGTGTTGGCGGGCAAGGAGGGAAAGGGACATTGGGGCGGACATAAATCGTTGTGGGAACTTTTTGTTGTTTGTGTCATAGCACCCCCTCTTCGTAGACATGGTTGGTGACGATACTACTAATGTTACTAACAGCATCTCTAGCTGTATTTGCACTAATTGTTCGATATGGCAATTGTTTGTCTTATCCGTGTTCTCATTATTGTTTCTTGTTCAGATTGTTGTTCTCAGTGATTTTATATTCCTGTCCCGATTTTGATCCATATCCTGACTCTTATTCTCCGCTTGGCCTTGTCATGATTGTCAACTGTAATTTAGTAGTTCTGCTGTTGATGTTTTGTTGATGATGATGATTCTTGTTACAATTCACAGCAGAGCAGCAGCAGCAGCAGCAGCAGCAGCAGACGAGCACGGCCAGTACTTGTAGCGTGTTGACACTTGCGATGCTGCGGACGCCAGGTCCTGGAGCCTACGATCCCAAGTTGGGTGCTGTGCTCATGGGGATTCCCAAGCCAGATCCTTAAGATAAGGAAGGTGCAGATGCAGCATCATGCTTTTTATTGACCCTGCCTGGAATGGAAGGTGTGGCTTCGGCACTTCGATACGGAATGATATCACGGGGGCTGCAAGAAGCCTCATGCTGCCTGGACCTGGAGCGTCTCCCCGCCCTGGGATTGAATTGCGCTTCTTTCTCTAAAGTTGTTTCGTGGTGAGAGGTACGACATGCAAAGCGCGATGTCGGTCGGCAAGAACGGGCCGAAGTACTCTGCGGCCTCCAGGCGCCGGGCGCCGACCTCAGCTGCCGATGCATTCCTCTGCAGCATCATGCTAGGGTCTGCATGTTCCTAAGCGAACTGTGTTCACACACCTGACGCTGCGAATCAAGTCCTAGGTCCACGACCTGGACAGCTATGTCACGCCTGGCCCTGGAACATACAATGCGCACACGACATCTTTCGTGTATTGAGGCGGGACTCGGCGGCAGCGTGAATAGAAATGCATCATGTGTGTTGCTGGGCAGTCGGTCCTTCGGAATGGCATGCACTTGGAAAAGAAAATGCTCTCCAAGCTCTCGTAAACACCCTGGCACATGCAGACGTCCAGCGCACAGTTACTGTAAAGAAGCCAGGCTCCGGCTCCAGCATTAAATTCATCAACGATCCACGGGGACCCTATTTTTTTGATTTTTTTTTTTCTTTGCACTTTTTTTTTCTCTCCCCCTTGTGGGCCTCGGTTAAAGGCGGTGAGAACGACGCTTGAACAAATAATTCAAAGAAGGCACCAGATATATGAAGTAATAATACATACGTAAACATATATATATATATATATATAATATACATACACACTTACAGTCATGAATATATACATATATATATAGACACACACACACACACGCATGCAGTTCCCGCAAATCCTTTAAAGGGATCCATAAGGGATCTGTAGGGCTTAGGGTTTAGCTCATGTCGTGTCAGGTTTAAGGCTTCAAGTTTGAGGCTTTAAGGCTTCAGGGTTCTTCTAACGGTACCCATAAGGGTTCTATAAGGGATCTATAGGGTTTAGGGTTTTGGGTTAGTTTAAGGCTTTGCCCGAGGGCTCCTTAGTAGTTCCTTTTTGGGGTTCATATATAGAATCCTATAGGGCTTCAAGTGTAAAGACTTTAAAGCTTATGGTTTTGGGTTTTAGGGTTTCGGGTTTAGGTTAGTGTAAGGTTCTGAGGCTTCAGGGTTTTGGGTGTTAGGGCTTTAGGGTTTTAAGTGCTTTCGGGCTTCCTGCGTCCCAAGAATGTCTAGATGATAGGTCCACCTGCCTAGCCCGCTTAACCCTAAGGTCCAAATCCTAAAGCCCCTCAGCCCCAAACCACTTTTACCCTTGCCTCCAGCCCCGGACGGTGCCAGAACCGCTCGAAGTGGCAAAGCCGAGCACGGCATGCCGCGGTCGCGAGAGCCTGCTTTGTGTCTGGGTTCTTGATAAAGGATTTCTAATGAAGAAACCCTATTACTTAAGTACTAGAGGTCCCTATTATGGTAACTTACAATAGATTCTTTAACTAAACCCCAGTTTTCGTGTGTCTCTTGGTTGTGTGGAGTGGAGGTATGTCATTTACTATAAATCCTGATTATTGTAACTCAAATGAAATCCGTAACAAGCTTCAGGTTCGATCAAACTCGCACGCCAACCGCGCACACTGGCTACTACTGCAGTTGTTGACGGAAAGACTACATTACTACATGTGCATGGTCAAGAGTCTGGAGTCTAAACGCAGGCCCAACATCTTCAACAAGCTTGTGAGCCTGCCATAGATGTGGCCAGGATGTGGCTGCGCGAGTGCAGCGGAGAACTTTGTCACAAGCCTTGCGTCCACCGGACAAGCTGTCAGCCAGGTCAGCATGGTTCGTGATGGCGCCACGACTATGCAGACACATGAGTGTTGCTCTTTTTGGCTGTTTGACGTGCAGCTCTTTGCTCAAGCTCCTTAAAACTACAGAAAAGAATTGTTTATCTAGGGGAATATACCGAATCTAGAAGTTTTCCTAGGGAACGTAGGCAACTCCCTCCTAAACCCGACACCACCAGTCCCAACCCCACCCCCCGCCAAAAAAATAAAAGAAAAGAGTTGTTCATGTAGAAAAAAGATTACAAAAATATACAGAATTTAGGGGCTGCGCCCAGGTGCGGGCAGCGCGAGCTGTTGTCAGAAACCCGCGGTATATAGATAAGTGCAACGTAGGCCCGAAGTGCGCAACTTGTGGGTGATCGTAGGCTCTCAGCCCCCGTCGGCCCTGCATGTAGCCCGCACCCCCCGTCCGCCGGACCCCGCTGATGCTCATGATGCGCGCCCTTTGGCGGCTTCCGCAACCCACTCAAAAACTTGGGAGTTATGACTTCGCGCCCACGTCGCGCCGCCGGCGCCGGTTGCGGGCGCCCGAGGGCTCATGATGCTCGCCGGCTCGCCTCCTGGCGTCGTCCACGGCGGCCCCGAAACCCGCCACACCGCGGGGAATGGCTGCAAAACGCGTGCGCGTTCCGAGACGCCTTCGGGCCAGGCCCGGCGCGGCCCGAGGGAGAAACGAGAGTCCGATGATGCGGGGTCCGGGGCGGGTCGGCGGCACTGTCAGTCGTGGCTTCTGCTTCGCAGACGAAGCTCATTCGTCTGAGCCATAGCTCAGTCCATACAGGGCAGCGAAGCGCTGCCCGATTTAAGAGCCTCCGGCTGAAGCCGCCGACCCCGTGGGCGACAGACCAGAAGCCGAATGCACTTGTACAGGCAAAGTCGTTTGGTGTCCGCGAGGCCCGTATGTTTAGTTCTAGAAGGAGACGCCAAGATGGGAAGTGCAAACAAAGCCTTACCGCAGGACCTAAACCCGAAACCTAAACCGTCCTGACACCCTATGTTCAACACCTTTAGAACCGTTTAGTTTAGGGTTAGGGTTTCAGGAACATCTTCTCAGTGGCTCGGTATCTTATCCCATAAAAGGTTAACCTTTTAATTGTGGGGGAACCTTCAAGTTGACAAGCTTCGCTGGTGCGCTTTTAAGATTGTGAGACAAAACCGGGGGAAGAGGCGGAAGCACGCGAGGCTGCGCGACGATCACGCGAAGTAGGAACAAGGAGCACTTTGGAGCGGAGATGCCAAGGTTGAGAAGGGGGCCAGGCGGATGGGGGGAAGGGGGAGGGGGGAGGCGGGCAGGGGGGGGGGGGGGGGGGAGGGGGGGAGGGGGGGGGGAGGGGTTGGAGGCAGGAAACAGGAGAAATGAAACCAATGGGCTGGTGTGATGCTTTTGGGGGCTTGGGTGCTGCTTGCAAACAGCCATGGGGTACCCCCCCTGGAGAGCGGCCGGTGTGCGGGATTTTGGTGTGGGAGGAGGGAAAAAGGGAGATTAACACCTCCAAGCCCATCGAAACCCATCCAACAGTTTTCGCATGGAACGTAGGCAACGCCCCCCTAAACCCGAAACCAGCAGGCCCAACCCCCCTCGCCAGGGCAAAAAAAAAGGGCCAAAAAAAAAAAGGGTCAAAAGAAAATCTCCACCCTCACGATCAACGGTCAGCACGGAATTCCTTGACTCCCGTAGATACTCGTGCGTGAGTCGTTCTTTGTCCTAGTGGTATTACCTGTGGCTGCGCAGCCTGAGTAGCCTGCCGCGCGCAAATCTCTGGTCGCATCCGCATATTTTCCAGTCCTTGAATCCACGCTCGTCGGTCTTATCAGTCTTATCCTCCAGAGTGGCTGACGCGCGCGAATTCTCTCCTTCCGCCGCCTCTTTTTGTCGTCTTTTGCTGTTTCCGGATTCGTTCCTGGTCGTCCAATGCAGTCCTGCGTCTTGCTCGAGGTCAGAGCATGACGTCTGGTTGACCTGTATTATACGGTCATGCTTCAGGCTTTCGTGTGCATGGAAATGCGGCGAGGCCTTCTCACCTGCATGCTTCTGGATCGCCAGCCGCTCGCCAAGTTCAGACTTGCGGTCATTGTTGGTGAGCCACCACGAACTGGCCTTCAGCAAGGTCTCATGAAGTGAGCCTCTGGTACCCAGTGCTCCGGCACAGTGGAGTTCGGATTGAAGGAGGCTAAGCTAAGGCAGATTCAGCAAGACTCCTTGGACTCCATGTGCCTAATTCGACTCCAAGCTAGCACAGCGTTCCATGCGCTTCGGAGGCACGTAGGCGTTGATGACAATCAGACTAGACCCTACCTGAGGAGTTGCCGACCGTTGTGCGAAGGTTCCACTCAGAGGGAGCGTGGATTCATGACCTTCTGGGTGGATCGCCTGTCAGATATAGCCCCTTGCAAGCGGTGAGGGGCCTTTCAGCTTTCACATCGCTTCGGGCACAGGCAATAGAGGTTTTGTTGCAAGGCACATGCAGCATGCGCATTGCGACCAGACAGTTTCATGACTACACAGTGGGCACTGGGGTGTTGCGACCTTATTTGTTTGACTCGGAGAAAAGCATGCACAGATCATGCTCCCCAAGCCTTGCTTGGAGCAGTGTTTCACCTATAGTACAACATGTTCGCCTGCGCTCAAGTACCGTTTGCAGTGTTTACCGTTGTATTGGCTTCCTGCATTGGTGTTGCTTCCTCCACTACGGAAGCACCTGGGCAAGCCCTTCCCAATTTCCCCCTGCATGAAGAGACAGGTGTTTCAGCCCCCGTTGCGCGTGTGCATGCCTGTTTTCGGTGTCCATTCGGAAGCAGAGGATCGTTTGCGCACCTGGCATGGCTCACAGTTCCATCCAACAACCCAATCCAGGCTTTGCAGAGATCACGAGCAAGTCGCAATCCACTCTGGGATGTTTGGAACCTCGTTTGACTGCCCAACCAATTGTTGAGAATCTATGGGCTCTCTAGATGCTAGTATTTCTTAGACACCCAACCACCTCGCATTAGGAGCTTCGCAACACAGCTGTCCTCAATTTAGCCCAGCATCAGCTGGCAGGCAGCTGACATGTCTCGGCAGGAAAGCTGCCAGGGTTGAGCCTCAGCGCGGAGCATGAGCAGAGCTGCCAGCCCGCAGGCACGAGATCCCTCCATCTGCCATGTAAGCATGCAGCGATGTGGCAGGCTACGCTGACACCAGATGCTGAGGCGGTGCACCTGCACGGCAACGGACATAGCATTGCCTATCGTCAATCATCTGCACAGACCCTCCGTATTCCGAGAGAGGATCCGTCCAACCTAAAATAAATCCTTCCGAAGAAACGGACTAAACTACTAGACCTGTGGCAAGAGGCGGGCGACCCCGAGCCGAGCTGCTGGAGGAGTGCGTTGGACTGCCTGGCCTTCCTTGCCGCTCCATCCTCTGAGTGGAAAGGGGGGCCGGGAGGCCGGGACATCGAAAACGGGTTTTTGGGGGTGTCTTCCAAGGTGCATGTGGTGGTGTTCTTCAAGGCAGCCTGGAGAGTTCTCAAGGAATATGCTCTCTGCTTATTTGTGCTTTCCGTGCAACCGAATGTATCCGAGCATAATAGTAGCGTGCTTGGCCTAAGGTTGTGTATCCCTTCAAGGAGTACATCCTGCGAGGCTATGACGACGTGGCTGAGAACCTTTCGCCCTACAAAAAGGGAAGGAAGGCAATGAATGTTGTGATATGAATGCATGTGCTGTCTCTGCTGAAGATTGCTGAAGCATCCGAAAGCTGCTGCAGGTGCCCTTCAGCTACACCGAAGTGCCCGGTTTTCGGGTGTGAGCCAAGTTGAATTCAAGCACTGTGTCAAAACCTGATCAGCCCTGCTCTCCCCTCCGCAGCTTTTCCACATGCCATGATTCAAGTCAGACAGGGCCTTTGCATTGCTTGAACCGGCCTCGTTGCTTCTCGAAATCTCTGTCAGCCACACGAGCTGATGCAGGTTGAGCACTGCGGCACAGGTCGCATGCCGAGAAGCAGAGCATGAGACGACGCGGACGACTTGAAAAACTTGGAGCAGTCGCAGAGGCGCCCGCTTAAAGCTTGCAGGAAGCAAGGAGGTGAAACAAGGCGCCTGTAACGGTGCTATGTACGAAAGCGTCCCACATGGAACGGTGCTTCTATTCGAGCTCTCGTTTCTGCTTCTGCCTCTGTCGGAGAGCGGGCAACTGTCGCACCGATGTTTTTCGTTAAGACGTGCTTGTTTCCTGCCTACTTCTGCTCATGCCGCATATGCTGGCCTCCTCCTGCTTCGGCTCAAGCCATCCTCGACGCCTTCGCTTCGAGGCTGAGTGCTCAGGGGTCAGGTCCATGAACCATGACAGGGTGGAAGGCTTCTGCGACCTCCAGACATACCTCTGCGTGAGGCCATGGCAGATGACAGAGCAGCCGTCGCGTCTCCGGACAGACAGCCGGAAATGGCCACTTCTGGGCTGACCATGGGGCCTAAGGCTCTTGTGCCCGCTTTTGAAAGGTTCAGATGTTCCAAGCAGCATCCACTCTCGGCTTCTTCATGAACTACATGAGAGACCCAGACCCAACACAAACCATGCCACTGCAGGGCACGATGATCATCACGGCACCTGAGCCAAGTCACGCGGATATGCCTCTCGACCTGGTTTATGCTCCGGCGCCGCGCCTGAAGTCTTAAGAGAGACAGGTTCTACGCCACGACGAATGGGCAGTACTGCGGAAATTGGCACAATGGACTTCCAGGGCACCAGGCCGACTGCTTGTATCATAACCTGAGCTACTGTTTTTGAGTCCAAGCACTCGGCCAGTTGGGCGATGTTCCAGCCATCAGCGATATTCTTGGTGCTCGGCCAACAATCAAGAAGCCGGTCCTTGCCCAAGCTCGGGTGATAGCTCTCCTGAGATCACGGCGCAGAACATCGGTGTTAGTCTCCTGTTCCAAGGTGCGGCCGATCCAGACCACGGCAGCTTTCCTAACCCTAGCTTTGACATCATTGCGTCTGAAACTGTATTGACCCAGGCAAAGTGCGTGCTGGCGAATCAGATTGCCGAAGAGAAGAGGTCCATGGAAGCAGATAAGGCCATGACCTCGGCTTACTTTGGAGTCCTCGTGGCGTGCTTTGAAGGTAATGTTCAGCATCTGGCATTTGCCAGGTTCTTTCAGCGGATGTCGTGCCGAAGAAATTCCCTGTGCAGGCCGACAGGAGGGTACGGCGGAGCTGTTAGACACATCAGAACTGGAGATCCTTGCAGGTGAGCTTCTGTTTGTGTTTGCAACACCTCTACTCAGCTCTGGTCGAATGCCTGACGTCGAGATTCCATGCATGCTTGGTTTTAGTTGCTCAGGGCTCCATGACCTAGCAGTTCGGGCCGGGCGGGTTTCCAGTAGGCTATGAGGGGGAAGAGCAGACGCCCGTGAAGCCTTCACGGGCGGCCCTTGAAGGCACAGAACTACTGCTATCCGCCGAGTGGAAAGCGAGGCCACGGAAAAGCGTCGAAGCATCTCTTTGAGATCTCAAAGCCTGCCGCCCAGGTGCCAATAACCCGCTCTACGCTACAAGTGCACAGGCCGCCTCTCCAATGTCCCTGCCCTTTTCTAGAGATCTGGCTTTTCTCAATTCGGAGGCATACGGCAGCGAGATGCCTATGGATCACCAGGCACGCGTCGGCTTCGTCTTGCCGTGCGCTGCTTTTGAAGCGGAAGAGCAGGTCCCCGACCGCTACTTTCCCAGCACCAATCAGTTCACCAAGGCTCCGGGAAGGGCATCTCCTCGATCGGTTTGAAGCGAAGCATGCTTCAGCATGCCTCTGCGCAGGCCTTCGTGGACACAAAGCCTAGATACACGGGGCTGAGCACAGCCCCGACGCCTTCGAAAGCCAGCGCCTCAGGCTGCGCACGGCGCTCACACCTTCAGAAGACTCTGACACTACCTCTGACAGTGTCTGCGTGCTCCACTCAGCTGAGGTGCACAAGGCCAGCTGGGAAATCGTCTTTTGCCAATCCTTTGTTGTTCAATTCCTGTACCTCGGGCCTGGGGTTAGGCATGTGTAGACTTGACTCGGCAAAGACCGCAGAGCTGCGTGCTTTGCAGCAGCCGAAACAAACAAGCGACACACGGCCAAGGTCTTCAAGCTGGGTTCCTCATACTGACTCATACTGGAAGTTGTGAGTACTGCCTTTGCCAGGAGCTGGACATGTTCTACTGATTTCATCTGATTTCATATCGATCAGTGCCGCTTTTGAGCAGTCCAGCGAGTTGAGTTCTGGAAATTGTGCAGCAAGTAGCCGCTCAAGTGTACAGCTTCTAGAAGTTGGCTCGACGAAAAGCCTCCTTGCACTCAAGGCAGTGTAAACGAAGTGTCCTAGCTTGTCGGACTTGCACTTCCAGGGTTTCAATCAGCATGTTTGCTTGATCTGAGCAGAGAGCAAGAGCGTCTCACCGAAATTGCACGTTCTATTGTATTCTTCATTCGGTTCGTGGGTCAGCAGGGCCCATGAAAAACTGATGAAGAGGCGGTTTCACAGCCTTGTACAAGGATGCTTGTGGTGGAAGGCATCAAGTCTTCGACCCCACCAACTTGACAGCACACAGAGTCTTCAGACGCGGCTTGCAGCATTCCATGCCGGGTCGAGGCATCCCATTAATATCGTGTTTCACAGCAGCCGCAATTGGGTCCGCTCAGTGGGAAAGGACATTAGCAAAGGTGATCTTGCGCGGCTCGCCGTCGGGATTAGCTGGGTTGTTAGACCCGATCATGTTACGTACTGTAGAGCTCATGTCAAGACAGTTGTAGTGGTGTCTGCGATTTTCTCTTCAACGCTGTCCGGCGCATGTTCCTCTGCACACCTGGTGGATGTCGCAGTGCATGCAGTGACTTTGCCGAGAGTCTAGAGCGCCCTGGATCTTTGCACCATCAAGGTTGAACTGCCGTATTGCATGTTCGCGGTTTCAAGCTCCCAAGGCCCTAGGCAGCATGGAAATCAATAGGCGCGTCTGACGGAGGTTCACTTTGGGCAACGGCCTCTTTCTCTGAAGCTGTTTGATTGCTCCAGCATCAAGTTGGTGCATAGGTTCTAGGCACAGAAGCAGGGCGAGGACATGCACTGCTGACTCTGGCCCGGCTTGAAGCAGCTCGAGCATACACCAAAATGCAACGACACCGTAGCTGAGAATAGCTGAGAAGCTGGCTGACAGAGCTCTTGCTGACTTAGCCCCGACACCACTCATGAAGGACTTGCCTCTTGAAAGTCTTCTCTTCTTTGCTTCGGTGTGCTCACTGCCTGCCTGAGCATGTAGACAGACACCCGTTGTCTCATGTGGCGGGCACATCGAAGCGTCGAGGCCAGTGCGATGAAAGTTTTCCAGCTACTTTTCTGGCTTGAGTAGCTAGTAGTGACTGTTGTCTACTGTAGCTGCTCAAGCATGGTATTTGCGGCTGGCTGTCTCAGATCGTGGAAGTCGCAGGTGCGAGATGCGATCGCAGTGTGGCACACAGCTGCTGAACAGGCACAATGTCAACGTTTTGACAATGCGCCGTGCTGTGGCATACTGTTTGCGCCTCCAAATGGCAACCATTCAAGACTCAGTGAAACCCGCCGATGCGTCCACACTCGTGCATCTTGCGCCATCGGTCAGCAGAGTCATGGCAGGTGGGATGTCACAGGCGAACCAGGCACAGGACCGATCCTGTGCATGACTGTGCTAAAGCCTAAAGCTTCAGAGCTGTGCCGGGGTTGGTGAGGTGTGTGGGCTTCTTTGGGTCATAGGGCTGTGTCCACCCTCCGCATACCACCGCATTCTCTCAGCTCGAAGGCGAACGTGTAGTGGAATTGTTGCATAATTCTCATTCACTTTGACAGCCCCATATACTTCCAGTAGAACTGCAGACCGTGTTGCCGAGCAAGAGAAACGCAGACAATAGCCACCTCTGTCATGCTTTCACTGCACTCGCCATGGACAGAGCACTGGAAAGCTATTGTGCTTGGTACCGGAAGTTTAGTCACTTTCCTTTGGATCCGTCGCGAAGTTTCAAAGCCCTGGGCACCCCTTTGGGCTGAGTGGGTGCTTGCTCAGATCCTTTGGCAAGATGGAATCCGGCGCATATTCGTTCCCTCGGCCGAGGATGGAACGCTCTCCTTGAGTTTTTGGGAGAGGTTTCGACGAGTCGCAGAGCTCCGGGCAATCCTGGCCCTTGAGAGATTTCACCAGATCGATGCTGCGAGGCGAACTGCTAACGGTGAGAATGGCTGGGGTAAAACGACGGGTACCCATCACATGCAGCACTTGCCTGGCCTCGTTTTCCGCGGTGAAGACCAAGATATAGTGCGAGAGGCGCTTCAGCGCAGCGCGCGGATCTTTCAGGATGCCACAGAAGCTTTCCGCTTACATCAGGATTGGGAAAGGACGCCAATTTTGAAGGATTTAGTCCTCGTGGGTGGAGGCCACTCCCATGTGAACGTTCTGCGAATGCTCGGAATGGAGCCCTTGCCTGGAGTGCGCGTGACGCTGGTGACGCGTGATGTGGAAACTCCTTACAGCGGCATGCTGCCCGCACATGTGGCCGGCTTGTACACTCGCCGTGAGTGTCACCTGGACCTGAATGTTCTAGCACGTTTTGCGAGAGTTCGGCTGGTTCATGCCACGGCTGTGAGCATTGATCTTCAGAAGAAGCATGTGAATCTGGAAGGAGACCGGCCCCCCATTGCTTATGACGTACTGTCAATCAATATCGGATCGGCTCCGAGGGTCCAAGTAGATGCCTCCACGGAGGGCATAACTCCAGTCAAGCCAATCGATGGCTTTGGTGCTCGCTGGGATGACTTGTTGGCCAGAGTGCCTTCCTGGACAGGCTCGCGTCGCCTGCTGGTGGTCGGTGGAGGTGCCGGTGGGTTTGAGCTGGCTGCCACCATGCGTGCCCGGCTGACCAGCGAGCTGGAGCGCTTAAACAGCACAGCCCGAATCACCGTTGGTCTTGTGACACGGAGCGGGCTCTTGCCCCAGCACACGGCCGGTGCACGCTGCCTGGCCGAGAAGGCCTTGAAGCAACGAGGCATCGAAGTCCACACGGGCTACGATGTGACTCGTGCAGAAGCGGGGGTACTGCACTGCAGCGATGGCAAAACTCTGACATACGATGATTGTATCTGGTGTACGCAAGGCTCTCCACAGAGCTGGGTGGCTTCATGCGGGCTCTGCACTGACAAAGAGGGCTTTCTGCTAGTCGATCAGCAGATGAGGTGCAGGCCCAAAGATGCCACACTCGACATCGGCCACGTCTTTGCAGGTGGGGACATTGCATCCGTGGAGGGTCACCCACGGCCGAAGGCAGGCCCGTTTAGTGTCACGTTCAAGGCCCAACCCCAGACCTCACAAAGCCCTCAATCTTCGCTCGGTTGTGGACTTGTGTTGTAGGCTTGAGACATCCTCACACTGCAGGCAGGCGTTTTTGCAGTGATGGCCGGCATGGTTCTCTGGATAAACATCCGAGCCAGCCTGACCTGCGAGAAGTTGGTGACTTACTGGCCGCAACACTCTTTCCTGGGGCTCCTAAACTTGGGCGATGGGACCTGCATTGCATCCAGGGGAAGCCTGGCAACTGAAGGGGCTTGGTTGTGGGGGCTGAAGGACTGGATTGACAGGCGTTGGATGTGGAACTACTTCGAGGGCTTGCCGGAAATGCCGGCATCTCTCGATGCTCTCAGCCCAGCAGGCCTCGCAGTGGCCAGGGCAGCTGGAGCAACGGCCGACCTGCTCAAGCATTCAATCATGAGATGTGGCGGTTGCGGAGCAAAGGTGGGTGCCACCACACTAGAGAGAGCCATGTCCCGAGTGGACTTCCCCAAACAGCCAGGGGATGCAAAGGCCTGGAACAGCAATGCACAGGCTTTCTTAAGTGTTTTCTGCATGGGTCCTTTCCATTAACCTCTCCTGCCGCCTGCCTCTGAGTCCAGTGTAGGGTTGAAGCTCACAAGCTAATTCAGCTTTGCATACCATCTGGCATTCCACAGGCAGAGGTTGTCATTGGAACCGGGGACGATGCAGCAGTCGTGGATCTAATCACAGATGGTGGAGATAAAGTGTCATCGGTCCAGACGATAGACTTCTTCCGCAGCTTTATTGGAGATCCGTACCAATTCGGACGCATTGCAGCTGTGCATGCTCTCAGTGACTGTGAGGCGATGGGTGCTATGCCGCAAACTGCATTGGCCTTGGTTCAGGTTCCCTTCGCTTCTGAAGACAAGCAGGAGGAGGACTTGGTGCAGCTCATGGCTGGGGCAGCTTCCGCGCTGAGAAGGGTAAATTGTGCCCTTGTTGGTGGGCACACGTGCGAGTCCCGAGAATTGGGATTGGGCTTCGCTATTTCTGGGCGCTTGCCCGGTGGCAGCACAACGGCCATGACCAAAGTAGCCATGAGGGCTGGGGATGTGCTGATCCTCACGAAGCCTTTGGGGACAGGTACTCTCTTTGCTGCTGACATGCGCGCGAAAGCCAGGGGTCCTTGGATCGCCGCAGCATTGAAAAGCATGGAAAGATCCAACAGGGAGGCTGCCGCGTGTCTCAGAGCTCATGGCGCCCTAGCATGTACTGACATCACCGGCTTCGGCCTCGTCGGCCACCTTCTAGACTTTCGGTCTTCGCATGGTACGCGGTGTACGCGGTACGCTGTACTCTTTGTCTTAGCAACTCTGCCTTGTGGTTGTGTCCTGGCAAGTGCGCGCTGGTGACTCAACTAAGGAAATGTGCCGGCACTCCGGTATGCAGGCTTCACTGGAGCTGTCGAAGATTCCAGTGTATGATGGAGCCCTCGATTGTCTCAAGATGGGGATCGAGAGCTCGCTGCAGCCTGCTAATGTGAGACTCCGCAGAGCAGTCGCGAACCACGAGGAGGCAGGCTGCGAAATTTTCGCGTAGTCCACCTAGGAGTCATAGCCTTCCCTGTAACTGCAAAAGAAGACGCGAAACCGCGCACGAAAGCAAAGAAAGAGAAAGAGAGCTCGGCACGCTGCACGCGGAGGTTCGAGGCCGCCTCGAGTACTTGATGCTTTTCGATCCTCAGACGTCTGGTGGTTTGCTGGCCGCAGTCCCTCCCCCGAAAGCGGAAGCCTGTGCCCCTCGGAAGCAAAAGCCCACAAGAGCCGGAGACGACTAAATTCTAAATGCCCTCAAAGGCCTTCAAAGGCTTATGGAAACCATCGGTCACGCGTGAGTCGTGAGTTGGTGCAGTGGGAAAGGTCTCCGAGTTGCGAGCATCTGGTGCTGCACCCAGCGCAGCGATTATTGGATCGGCTCCAAGCTCAGAGTTGGCAGCCGGCAGCCGGTGTTGCAGAAGGGCTGACTCTGGCATGCAGGCTAGGACCTCGGAGAGAAGCTTGTTGCTGAGGCTACCGCGACGGCAAGTCCTGATTCGGAGCTCATTACCGTCAAAGTGTAAATCGATTGAAGCGCATGTGCTTGGCGCCTTGTCGCGCGTGGCACAGCGCGCGTGAGACCACCGGGGAAAGACTTCGTGCTTCGGCTGCTTCGTGAAAAATTTCGTGGAGCATGTGAAATTGGAACGTCTTTGCTCCGCGGCAGCAGGCTTTGGACTACACGCTGAAGACATTCGCTTTTGGGCTGCTTCCGCGGAGGCGCTGCCGCAAGCCTAGACACGCATCACCGTGCGGGCCACCGCAAGTCCCGGAAGGCCTTCCCAGAGCGATCCACCAGAGGCGAACTCTGCTGCACACATGTTCGGAGAACTTCTAATCGTCCCAATCCCTCGCAGGAGGACGTAAAGGGCAGCCGGCTGAGCTGATGTTGAAATACAAGCGTAGCTGTATGCCATGATGGTGAACCCAGCCCACTCTGATCCATGTTCCGTGATGAAGGCCTGCAGGAATGGAGCTGCGTGATGACCCCCACAGAGATCCCGGGTGCGTGAAGCACTCGGATCGCAGTTACAAGAAAACGCCTAGTCGGCTGGAGTCGCATGGTCGGTGAGGCCTGGATTTACCTCCCTCGCTGGAGGAGACGATGGCTGCCTTGGCATCACTCCCGAGGTCCGAGGTTCTGAAGCGAAGGGCGGACAGGCTTCGGTCGCCGGTCGCAAGCCCGGGCCGAGCCGTCGCTTAGCAGAGGACTTCATTGAATCTGGTCCGAGAGCGTGTCAAATCAAGGTCAAGCATGTTAGTGGCCCTTCCGGTCTCAAGTATATATCATTATTCGGCCAGGGCGATGTCCATCGCTGGGTGGCCGCCAGCAACAAGACCGGCACAGTGGAGCTGTCCTCTGCGGAACTCTGGAACCGGCACGGGTAGCACGCCCTCTGGTCCGCGTCCGGGCTGAGGCACGTGGCTTCGCCATGGAGTGGTCACTGACGGTCTTGAAGGACGAGGCGTGGATGCTTTCCAGGCCGCCAGGCCTGATGATTCACTTGAGAGACAGAGGCTGGACAGAAGCTGCAGCTGCGAGACGTAGCTTCGATCTCGGCATTTGCAGAAGGAAGGTTGTAAGAGGTGACTTCCGTAAGAAGCGCTCTCGACACCCAGGCTCTGGGATTCGGGCATGGAAGGCAACGCTGAAGTGTCCGTTGAACTGTTTTGATGTTTCGTCTTACATAGGGGTGCAGGGTTCGAGAGGAGCCTTGGCAGAGGCCTAAAATCTAGGCTCAGCAATGTATTCTGAGGTGAGCTTCTGAAGTTTGAGAGAAATAGGTTGGAGTCGGCATTCTGCTGTTTTGGCTTTTGGAAGGACAGGTGGAAGCCACATCGCTGCCGTGGCACTCATGGACAGTGGAGACGTTTTCTCCTCGCAGGCCCAACTTTGCATTCCGGAGTTGCCTGGCACTGGATACTGTAGTCTTTTCGAGAGGCCTGGTATGCGGACGGGGGCGATGGCTCCGAAGGCAGCCGCCCTCTGGCATGCCCAGATTGGAGGCAGAGGCCAGAAGCAAGCAGATGGCGCAGGGAGGCGAATTGGGGCGGACATGGTCGTTCTACATCACCTTGTGCTGCAAGGCCGAGTTTGCACGCCACGCTTGTGTCGCACTCGGACGAACCAGAATGTGCTGCGGGTGTGTACTGCAAGCGTGCTTAACCAGGTGGTGTCAGTTGCCTGCGGCGGTGGGTTCTGTGCTGTGCTCACCGCCCGCGGGGAGTTGCTTGCATCGGACTCGGTGAGCATGAGACGGCAAGTGTCCTGAGCGATGCCCCCAAGGTCCTAGAGACGCGTTGGCCAAACCTAAGACTCCAAGAAGGAAGCTAGGGAAACTAGGGCCATAGGGTCATTCTCGGTCCTGCGTCGTTCGAACTTCAGGCCTGGGGGGAGTCAGACTCTGGCGCCCTTGGTCTTGGCGACGTACATCGAGCCGACGAGCAGCTTGGACAGCCCATTTTGTCAGAACCCGAAACAAGTTTAAGCCTCTACAGGAGGCACACTTCTGAGTCAGTGCTTCTGTTCTGATTGCTGGGCTTCCATGTGAGTCGATGAGGCCATCGCTGGTGCAGGGAGAGCTGGCACGACGCCGTGTGGCTGTCACCCAGCTGAAGCAAGTGAAAGCTTGCATTCCAACTTCACTACGCGCAAAACCGCGCAGACTGTAGTATCTTGGTTCGTACTTGTACGCACTTTCTTGACTTGGTCCGGCAGCCCGGCATGCTGCAGCTGTGTATCTGGCTGACATTGTTTGCATCGACAAGCATAGCGGCATGGCGCTTGCTTAAGACGAGTTGCACCTGTGAAAAATGCCCGATCGCTGCAGCAGCTGTGATTGGCTAGGTTCGCTGGCGCATCATCGGTGTTGTGTTGCTTGGTATGAGTTGCACCAAGCCTAAAGGTAGCCTGTCCTGGGATTAAGACACGACAAGCATATAGCAGAAGCTGCCTGGCAGCAGCAATCCGTGTTGACCACATCAATCTTTGAGGCTGAGGACTTGCACTGCATTGGCTCACTTTGCCACGACATCCGTTGTCCGCAAGCTCCAAGAATCTGGCAAGGGTATGAGTCTTTGCCAGATTCCCGTCGTTTGCGAAGAGAGGCCAGAGGATTTTATCGAGCAAGTGTGATCTGATTTTCAGCCACGTGCTCTTCGCATTTCTCCACACTCAGCCTGCAGAAACGGAGAAGTTCCCGATCGTTGCAGCAGCTGTGATTGGCTGGGTTCGCTGGCGCATCATCGGTGTTGTGTTGCTTGGTACGAGTTGCACCAAGCCTAAAGGTAGCCTGTCCTGGGATTAAGACACGACAAGCATATAGCAGAAGCTGCCTGGCAGCAGCAATCCGTGTTGACCACATCAATCTTTGAGGCTGAGGACTTGCACTGCATTGGCTCACTTTGCCATGACATGAATTGTCCGCAAGCTCCAAGAATCTGGCAAGGGTATGATTCTTCGCCAGATTCCCGTCGTTTGCGAAGAGAGGCCAGAGGATTTTATCGAGCAAGTGTGATCTGATTTTCAGCCACGTGCTCTTCGCATTTCTCCACACTCAGCCTGCAGAAACGGAGAATTTCCTGATCGTTGCAGCAGCTGTGATTGGCTTGGTTTGCTGGCGTGTCATCCGTGTTGTGTTGCTTGGTATGAGCCTAAAGGTAGCCTGTCCTGGGATTAAGACACGACAAGCATATAGCAGAAGCTGCCTGGCAGCAGCAATCCGTGTTGACCACATCAATCTTTGAGGCTGAGGACTTGCACTGCGTTGGCTCACTTTTCCACGACATCTGTTGTCCGCAAGCTCCAAGAATCTGGCAAGGGTATGAGTCTTTGCCAGATTCCCGTCGTTTGCGACGAGAGGCCAGAGGATTTTATCGAGCAAGTGTGATCTGATTTTCAGCCACGTGCTCTTCGCATTTCTCCACACTCAGCCTGCAGAAACGGAGAATTTCCGGATCGTTGCAGCAGCTGTGATTGGCTGGGTTCGCTGGCGCATCATCGGTGTTGCGTTGCTTGGTACGAGTTGCACCAAGCCTAAAGGTAGCCTGTCCTGGGATTAAGACACGACAAGCATATAGCAGAAGCTGCCTGGCAGCAGCAATCCGTGTTGACCACATCAATCTTTGAGGCTGAGGACTTGCACTGCATTGGCTCACTTTGCCATGACACGAATTGTCCGCAAGCTCCAAGAATTTGGCAAGGGTATGATTCTTCGCCAGATTCCCGTCGTTTGCGAAGAGAGGCCAGAGGATTTTATCGAGCAAGTGTGATCTGATTTTCAGCCACGTGCTCTTCGCATTTCTCCACACTCAGCCTGCAGAAACGGAGACGTTCCCGATCGTTGCAGCAACTGTGATTGGCTTGGTTTGCTGGCGCATCATCGGTGTTGTGTTGCTTGGTATGAGTTGCACCAAGAGGTAGCCTGTCCTGGGATTAAGACACGACAAGCATATGGCAGAAGCTGCCTGGCAGCAGCAATCCGTGTTGACCACATCAATCTTTGAGGCTGAGGACTTGCACTGCATTGGCTCACTTTGCCATGACATGAATTGTCCGCAAGCTCCAAGAATCTGGCAAGGGTATGATTCTTCGCCAGATTCCCGTCGTTTGCGAAGAGAGGCCAGAGGATTTTATCGAGCAAGAGTGATCTGATTTTCAGCCACGTGCTCTTCGCATTTCTCCACACTCAGCCTGCAGAAACGGAGAAGTTCCCGATCGTTGCAGCAGCTGTGATTGGCTGGGTTTGCTGGCGCATCATCGGTGTTGTGTTGCTTGGTATGAGTTGCACCAAGCCTAAAGGTAGCCTGTCCTGGGATTAAGACACGACAAGCATATAGCAGAAGCTGCCTGGCAGCAGCAATCCGTGTTGACCACATCAATCTTTGAGGCTGAGGACTTGCACTGCATTGGCTCACTTTGCCACGACATCCATTGTCCGCAAGCTCCAAGAATCTGGCAAGGGTATGAGTCTTTGCCAGATTCCCGTCGTTTGCGAAGAGAGGCCAGAGGATTTTATCGAGCAAGTGTGATCTGATTTTCAGCCACGTGCTCTTCGCATTTCTCCACACTCAGCCTGCAGAAACGGAGAAGTTCCGGATCGTTGCAGCAGCTGTGATTGGCTTGGTTTGCTGGCGCATCATCGGTGTTGTGTTGCTTGGTACGAGTTGCACCAAGCCTAAAGGTAGCCTGTCCTGGGATTAAGACACGACAAGCATATAGCAGAAGCTGCCTGGCAGCAGCAATCCGTGTTGACCACATCAATCTTTGAGGCTGAGGACTTGCACTGCATTGGCTCACTTTGCCATGACACGAATTGTCCGCAAGCTCCAAGAATCTGGCAAGGGTATGTTTTTGTGCCAGATTCCCGTCGTTTGCGAAGAGAGGCCAGAGGATTTTATCGAGCAAGTGTGATCTGATTTTCAGCCACGTGCTCTTCGCATTTCTCCACACTCAGCCTGCAGAAACGGAGAATTTCCCGATCGTTGCAGCAGCTGTGATTGGCTTGGTTTGCTGGCGCATCATCGGTGTTGTGTTGCTTGGTATGAGTTGCACCAAGCCTAAAGGTAGCCTGTCCTGGGATTAAGACACGACAAGCATATAGCAGAAGCTGCCTGGCAGCAGCAATCCGTGTTGACCACATCAATCTTTGAGGCTGAGGACTTGCACTGCATTGGCTCACTTTGCCATGACACGAATTGTCCGCAAGCTCCAAGAATTTGGCAAGGGTATGTTTTTTTGCCAGATTCCCGTCGTTTGCGAAGAGAGGCCAGAGGATTTTATCGAGCAAGTGTGATCTGATTTTCAGCCACGTGCTCTTCGCATTTCTCCACACTCAGCCTGCAGAAACGGAGAATTTCCCGATCGTTGCAGCAGCTGTGATTGGCTGGGTTCGCTGGCGCATCATCGGTGTTGTGTGGCTTGGTACGAGTTGCACCAAGCCCAAAGGTAGCCTGTCCTGGGATTAAGACACGACAAGCATATAGCAGAAGCTGCCTGGCAGCAGCAATCCGTGTTGACCACATCAATCTTTGAGGCTGAGGACTTGCACTGCATTGGCTCACTTTGCCATGACATGAATTGTCCGCAAGCTCCAAGAATCTGGCAAGGGTATGATTCTTCGCCAGATTCCCGTCGTTTGCGAAGAGAGGCCAGAGGATTTTATCGAGCAAGTGTGATGATTTTCAGCCACGTGCTCTTCACATTTCTCCACACTCAGCCTGCAGAAACGGAGAATTTCCCGATCGTTGCAGCAGCTGTGATTGGCTTGGTTTGCTGGCGTGTCATCCGTGTTGTGTTGCTTGGTACGAGTTGCACCGAGCCTAAAGGTAGCCTGTCCTGGGATTAAGACACGACAAGCATATAGCAGAAGCTGCCTGGCAGCAGCAATCCGTGTTGACCACATCAATCTTTGAGGCTGAGGACTTTCTTTGCCGTTGCTCGTTTGGTTCCTTTCCGGGCGGTATGTTTCTTAAATTTGTTGTTTATTTGACTGCATTGCGGGCGCGAATGGTGGCCAGAAGCGCGCCCGCACCCCCCGCACCCCCCGCACCCCCCCGCACCGCACCGCACCTCCCGCACCCCCGCACCCCCCGCACCACCCTACCGCACCCTCCGCACCGCCCGCACCCGCCCGCACCCCCCCGCACCCCCCGCACCCCCGCACCCCCGCCCCCGCACCCCGCCGCACCCCGCGCACCCCCGCACACCCCCCACGCAACCCCGCACGCACCCCCCCCCCCCACACCCCACACCCCCCCCCCCCGCACCCCCCGCCACCGCTGAAATATGTAGAACAGAGCATAGAAATCATGGTATAAAATGAATCATTATTATGCATTGCATAAAATACATATATGTATGTATGTATATATATATATATACATACATATATACATATGTGTATATTTCTGTGTCTTGAAACTTTGTGTGCGCGCCATTTGCACCTTCTGCGTCAATTGCACCACATGTGGCACATCTGTGATCTGGGTAAAGTGTATATATTGACAATAACAACTATAATAATATATATATATATGTATATGTATATGTATATGTATATGTATATGTATACCTAGACCGTCTTGACCCCTAAAATTTGTCGGGTGCAAACAAATAACCTAGGTTTGGGATTGGGATGATCTGATAACCTGGGTTTCCCTAAAAAAACCCGGTTCTTATAAATACCCTTGTTTTACCCTTAAGTCTCATACTTTGGTGCTACATAAGAAATCCAAACAATGCCCAAGTCCCCGGTGCACCTTCGATATGTGCATATGACTTCGAGGTAGTGCATGTAAATCATGATGCCCCCAAGCCGAAGAGCACATAATGTACTCCCAAGATGAGAATGCCAGATCCAGGCCCCTTTTAACATCCAACCCTGTAATTTCCAAGCCCCCAAACCCGACACCACGCAAGGCGCCGCTCTGGTCGTTCCAGCTTAAATCAAGCCAGGAACTGACGTCGATCGAGTCATGGGAAGGCTCTGTTTCATGACATGTACCGAGCCCTGGCTGTAGGATATATATATCAAGGCGTTTAGATGTCTCGACAAGCATCCATAGTTTTTGAACGAGCCCGAAATCCCAAATGGCCTGCATCAGGGTTTCGGCGGTTCTCTATGTAGATACGAGCTTCTTTGTTGGGCCTTTGAATCGGAAAGTATGTAAGGTAGCACTCTTGGGTCTTTACCAACGGGCCGGCTAGTCCCGACCAGTGTATATAATCTAGTACAAAGAACGGTGCAGCTGCCGTGCTGGCGGCCATGGCTTCTTTTCCGCCGATCGCATGAAAGTTCGGAACTCATCTTATGAGGTTCAGCACTGATTCAGCAAGCGAGCTGTGTGCTTACAGGGTGTGTGTGGGTGTGTGTGTGTGTGTGTGCGAGTGTATACTATGTGTGTTGTGTGATTGAGAAGTATATGCTGGAGCGCATGGGCGTGTATGTGTGTGTGCGCAGCTTGCATCCAACTAAACCGTGATTTTGCACCTCCTTCTCAAAACCGAAGACAGGGGGACAGCTAGATTTATTGTATAGGATTTTTATGGATCCCAACCTCATGCCGTCGACTTGTTCGATCGATGGCCTCGGAAAGGAATGGGAGGCGATCCCTGATATCCGCAACAGCTTGCGTGAGGGCAAGCCACTCATCCACGAGGTCAGTGAGAAGCAGGTGGACATCAAGCTGCCGAGCAAGTTCAAACTGCTGATCAAGCCCATCCTGGTCAGGATGCATGCAGCTGACAAGAAGATGCCCGGAGTGGATCCTCTCCGAGCAGAGGTCAAGACAGTGCTTGATCTCACGAAGCGGTTGTCTAATGAGGAGAGCGAGATCGATAAGTATACTTGGCTTATCCGCAAGCAGCTCACCTTTATCAAGGCAAAGTGCCGCCGCCGGGAAGTATCCACCGTGCCCTGTCTCATCATATAAGCATCACGAGCATCGTGAGTGGTAGTGCCACATATGAAGCATTAAAAAGATGCTAAATAGACCAAAAGCCCAGCAGGATGCAGACTTCCAAGAGTTGTGCTTGACTTTGGACCCCAGCCTGCAGGACT
Organism: Symbiodinium sp. CCMP2592; assembly: GCA_905221615.1. Classification (NCBI taxonomy): domain Eukaryota; class Dinophyceae; order Suessiales; family Symbiodiniaceae; genus Symbiodinium; species Symbiodinium sp. CCMP2592. The sequence continues at coordinate 149,910 of CAJNDT010005947.1, forward strand.
GACTTTACAACTTTCCTGAGTTGCAGTGCTCCTCAACATTTGACCAAGAAACCGCAACCCTTCGGAGGAAGTGGTCGACGCTGTGAACGCCAACCGGGCGAGACGGAAGGCTGCTTCCGCCGGCAGTCGCGAGGACAGACGAGAAATGAGCAGAAGGTTTTTCATTTGCATGGCACAGGATATAATCATTATGTAGATATATGCAGCAGGCCGTGGACGAGGATGAAGATGCTTACGATGATGACGGCGACTCTGACGAGGCCTCGGAAGAGGCTGCTCCAGAGGGCCCCTCGTCCAGTGCGGGCGCGGGTGGCGATGCAGGAGCCGAGGAAGACGTGAATGCAGCAGCTGGTGGTGTTGGCCCTGTTGACTGCGATGATCTTCATGATTTGCTGAATGAGCTGAATGATATCCACAGCCCCGCAAGGTCTGCTTTGGTACCCCATGCTGAGCAGCCAAGTGAGGACCCGATATTTCCCAGTCATCCGATTATCATCGATGATGGTGATGAATCTGCCGTGGCGCCTCCGACGGAGTGCAGCCACGACAGTGGGCGGGCTTTGGAGATGCCTGCTGAGGCAGCTGCTGAGGTCGCAGCAGAGCCTGCGGCTGTGGGGTCCACCGCTGAGCATGAAGTTCGAGCCGATGTTGTGGATGGGTCCAATGGAGGCTCCACGGAGCCGGGATCCACCGCGGAAGTGGAAGCTTCCGCTGGGAGTGCGGAGGTGAAGCCAGGTTGGAAGGTCACTTTCAAGCCCCTGGCCACCCCAACCCGCAACAGTTAATGTCTCAGTTGCTTCTGTAATATGCACACATGTCATGGCCAGCATCGAAATTCGGAGACTTGATTAAGTTCATGGTTGAGGTGCATCCGAGAGAGCCCTCAAGGTCGCGAGATTGGCTGAGTTGAGGCGTCGCATCGAGCAGTACCTGCCTTGGCTCGTTTGTTACGGTGTGTGTGTGCACGGGTGCGGTAGTCTTAAATCTAGATCGAGCTGTTTCGCGCGGCATTCTTTGCTCAGGCTGAAGGAGAAAAAGCAAGTGGTGGGCCCTGTTGGTTCCGCTTCAAATGAAGGCCCTGTTGATTCCGCTTCAAATGAAGGACCCCGGGTAAAAGTGGAGATTGAGATCTGATTTTGGAATGCAATCACCCTGTGTGCGTTTTTGTGTTAAGCTTTCCAAACTGCCAGGACCTTCCGAGGTTTCGGCGAGCATCAAGAACATGCCTGGATCTCTGGGACCTGTGCTTGATAATCAAGAGACCCTCCCCCACGACATCTTCGACGTCGAGACCCCGCCACCCTCAGAGCCTCCCTCAAGCAAGCGCAAGGAGAGCGAGCCCAGTGCTGCTGAGCTTCGGGAGGACTACCAGCTAAGGCAGTGCAAAACCAAGAAGATGAAGCCCCGCCCTGGATCCACCACGGATGCCCGACTTCCTTACAATCCATACTCGCCAGAAGTCTTGGATAACACTGCGAAAGGGTCTGAGGATCCTTTCACCCCAGATGAGAAGGCTCCAGTGTTTGTCTATACATGTGGTAATTTTTAAGATAGATAACATTGATTTCAACTGGGGCAGGTTGCCGCGTCCGATATTGGCCGTGTGGATCAGTTGGCTGTGCGTGCCAAGATCAAGGCACAGACTAAGCGTGGAAAGAAGAAGGGTGATGATGAGGAGAATGACATGGAGATGTGTGACACTGACAACAACGAGAAGAACGCACCGCCCGAGAATGACGATAAGAAGTGTGGCACTGACAACAAGAAGAAGGCAGCACCCAAGAATGACGCTAAGAAGTGTGGCACTGACAACAAGAAGAAGAAGAAGAGCGCAGAAGCTGAGTGGGAGACTGGTGCTGACGGGGGAGGTTACAGCGCCGAAGAGTGGGATCACTGGCTCCAGTACGGCTATGGCTATGATGAGGGTGATCAGTGGGATGAAGATGGTCATTGGGATGGTGATCAGTGGGTTGCGTCCTACGAGAACGAAGAGCCTGCCGTTGTCCCCAAGACCCGCTTGCCGAAGAAAACGAAGCCGGACAGTGTAGCGACGAGCAAGAAGCGCAAAGCTGAGGGCTCGCCTGAGGAAGATGAGCCGGAGCCTTCGAAGAAGGCAGCTCGCCCAAAGGCCGGCCCAAAGGCCAAAGCGAAAGCCAAGGCATCCCCCAAGGCGAAAGGCAAGGCGAAAGCAAAAGCTTCCGCCAAGAAGGGTGCCAAGAGCTCTGCAAAGGACACTGAGCCCGAGCCGGAGAATGATGGTCCTGATGGCACAGACGACGAGGAGGGGAAGCCCGTGATTTTCGCAAGACGGTACAGGCCGGGGTCACAGAAGATGGCCATGGCCAAGTTCGATGCTATCCGCGATGCCTTCTTGAAGATCGTGCGCCCGCGGCTCAAGACCACTTGCCCAAGCTCGTTCGAGGAGATGCGGAATTCGTTTTGTGATGTTCCAAAACCAATTGTTATGTATATCATCTACAAGTGCACCCCAACCTTGACAACCCCCCTGGAGGATCCCTTTTGGACCCACTGCGTGCAAGAGTTCAAGGAATGGACGATCGATTCTGAGACGGTGCCGGCAGCATGTGAGACTGCTGCAGAGAGCTTTATCAAAAAGATCGCGAAGAAGTGATCTGCTGCATAGCAGTGGTCGCAAGAAGTGTGATTTGTGCTGCAGTGCATGGAGCGTCTTCAGTCTAGTTTGTGTGCCTTGTTGGGGTGCTCGCTGCCTCAGCTGAGCGGGGAACAAGGCCACCCGCTGAGGATGCTTCTATGCTTAGGCTGCAGCTTTCTGCTGCTCGTGCATTACCAGCAAGCCAGCATCTGCAATCCAGATATGTTGCTTATGAGCGGACATACATGCTCTTCTGCACCTCTTGATCAGATCTCGGCTTGTTGTCGACACGCTGTGGCCGTGCCATAAGAAGCACCGGAGCTTTCGATCGCACGGGAGGGCATCCCGAAAAGGTCTGTGCAACAATCATTCAGGTTCACTATAATACTGGCTTGTGCTTGGGTTGGGTCACATAGAATCGGGAGGATCCTTGAGGTGGTTGGGGCTTTTACACTTGGGTGAACCTAGCTTCTATATTAATTAGTCGTATGGCACTCTATATATAGTTTCGGGCTTTAATTCAGCTTGCCTGATGTTTCTCATCCAGGACACGTAATTGTGGCTGTATGATCTAAGTGCCACCAAGTATGTCATACTTAAGTAGCTTGACTAAATTTAGCTAATTTCAGGATATAGCCTTGGAATCCCTCTAAACTTACAAAGGCTTATAAGGGGATACCCTCTGGCCGAAAGCCCACTTTAGACCTCATCCTCCGTGCCGAGGCCAAACGCTTCAAGAGAGACATCTGGAAGATTCGCGTGGAGCACCTGTCGAAGAAGCGTGCTGCCAGACATGTTTCGGGATGTTCAAAGGCTTGCGCAAATTGCTTTAGCAGAGTGTTTGCATCGGGGCCAATTCCTGAATTCCTGAATGCAGCACTGCATCCACAATCATTCCGGCCTCAGCAATTTCGAAGTGTCCACCGCTCGATCCTCTGTGGCACATACCATGTTGAATCTGGATGCTCTGGTCTGGAGACTTTCGAAGCTCCGGGCACCCAAGGAGATTGCAGAATTGTTGACTGCATACCAATCGGGAAGTTAGCTGGGGCTTTGCTAGGATGGTCGGGTCTTGCTTTAGATTAGAAAAAGCAGGCTTCTGCAGGCTTGAAACTCTCAGGGTGAGAAGCATTATATAGGGTAATTGTGGGTTTGGGTTTGGGGGTATTTGTTGGCTGTACATGTTCGAAAAAGAAGCTCAAATCCGATGGCTTTTCAAGCCCAGCACCCGGAACCTAATAAACCCTAAACCCCAAGCCTCTTATCAACCTTCAACTAAAATAGGGTTGTTTGGTTAGGAGTTGGGAGCGGATCGAGGGTTTAGGTGTGGAAGGTTCGGGGCCAGGTTCCTTATTGTGGCTTAAGAAGATCAGTAACGTGTGTAATATACATACAGAGCCAGTGTAGCAAGGTAGCTCAATACATGATGCATAGTAACACCATGCAATCATGCATGTTTTGTCTATACATGTATGTGTGCATGGTCTGTATGTACACATGCACACATGGACGAGCGAGCATACAGTCAATATGATCGCATCGATTCCGTGGGCATATTCTATCTGGTCTTTATGTGTGAACCCCAAACAGCCACAAAACAGAAGCACTTTGAAACACCTGCCAGGATCGTCACATCTATCTACACAGCATCATATGGTTTTCACAGACAGGGACACTGGGGAACAAAGTCGGGTGTGGGGAACACATCATGTGACTTTGCTCCCTCCTCCGCTCTCCCTGTTTCTGCTATATATATATATATATATATAATGTGTATCTATATATATATATATATATGTACGATGCATATAACATGTGTTAGTATACTAACACATGTTATATGCATCGGTATAGTATGTATATTACACATATTGCATGATACCTGCTTTCGTGTGAAACCCCTTTTTGTATACATGAATCTACATACCCTTACTCCAAAAATTGTGGCAAGAACAACCCTGGCCCAGGAGTTCGTTCTGTGCCTCTTGCTCCTCATCTTCACACGTGACGAAGACGAGTTCCTTCAGGCAGGTTTATATCGTTCCGTTGGAAATCTGGTGTTCGGTGAGTTCTGTGATCTTATAAGGACATGGATTTGTTGGAGTTCTTTGCCGGGATGGCAAACGTGACCTATGCTTGCCGCCAGAAGATGTACAAGTGTGCAAAGTTCGACATCCTGTACAATGAGAAAGAAGAACGGTTCACGAGCAATTATATGGACTTGTCGAGTGCATCAGGCTTTCTGTGTCCCGGTCCAGAACCGTAGCAGCTGTTGTTAAGCTAGGTATATGTAACTGTTCTCAACAATTCCAAATAATCTTGGCCTAGGTTGGCATGCTTCTTCATACTTCGGGGCTCGCCATCCGGCTTCGTGGCCCTATTTGCGCTGAAGTGCTCGTCATTCTGTGGACTGAACAGGGGCACATCAAAGCGTTGCGAATGCTCGGCTATTGGTGATTCTTCATACAAATCTGTGAAGGAAGCAAATCTCTTGTTAGAGAGGCCTGCGGAGCTTTCATGTGGATTTGCAATACCCATGTCTGTTGTCTCCTGTAGAAGGTTCTGAACAATGCGGTATACTCCCTGTGGCAGGACAACCCTTTTGTGCTATCTGGTTGCAAGCCTCAAGGGATGCTTCGTGCTAGAACAACCTGGTGGTTCGCTCGTCCAATTCCACCCAACGTGGCGCAACCTAATGCTTGACATGCACCAAATCCTCGGCTGCCAAGCAGTGACTGGCTCAGTCTTTATTGTCCGTACCCTCAAGCTATGAAAAGTATGTGTGTCACCTAAGCTAGCTAAGGTGTTTCAAGTCGAATGGTGGATGGGTTTGTATGGAGCGCCGACGCCTAAGAGGCAGTATGCCTTCTCGAACAGTCCGAATATCTGTTGCTTGGAGACAGGGAGATTGGACAGGCGCGCCTGGACTTCTGAGCAGGGTGAGGTGGTTAAGACCACCAAAAGGAAGCGAGGCGAGGATGGTAAAGAGAAGTACACCGCAACACCGTCTCTTCGTGAAACGCAGCAGCCCGATTGCTTCAAGGCACCTAATAGAAATCATCGACCCAACGTACATCTACATATATATATATATATACACATTATATTGTGTATATATATATATATATATATGTACCATGTTATAAATGTATATGTACGTATATCTATATATATATACATATATATACAATATAGATAGATATAGCTATATAGCACTTAAATATATGTATATAATAATATATAAATTAATACCATAAATAATAATAACTTTAACATGATACACAATTGTGTATCATGTTAAAGTTATTAATAGTTTGATATGCACAAAGTACTTCCACACATAAAGACCCCGAGCCGAGAAGCGGAACATACAGGCCCAAAGAGGAGCCCCGATGTAAAGCCCGAAAGTGGAAACCCCCGACATAAAGACCCAGTTCGAACCATTCAATGTGAAAGCCCGAAGCAGAACCACTCAACAAATACCCATAAAGTAGATATCGAGATCCCTGGTAAATAGCCCATATGTAAACTCGCCCCATGTAGTGAATGGTGCTGTGGTTTAACCCGAAATATCCATGACCCTTTCAGCCCAGGATATATCCCATGAGATTCGCCTGCCATGTGGCCGACAACCTCGACAAGCTGAGGATGACAGGCCAAGGGCAGCCTGAGCTTCCGGAGGTTGTGCCGCCGGGGACAGACACGTTTCGTGCTATGTCCTACAATACGAACCCGGAGCTTTGGTCGAATGTGAACTTCAAAGAGTGTTTTGTGTATTTGAGAGGATCCACAAAGCTCAAGGTTCCCGAAAAGTGGAAAACCTTGGTGCCCAAATCCTTTCCTGTCGCTCCCTAGAATCTCACAGGTGCTCGGAAACCACAGGAAGGGTCGGGGATCTGGTTAGAAAGGAACCCAGAGGCCCAGGGATCAGGAATTCAGAATTTGTTGGGTGACTTTTGACCGATAGATGTATGGGGCTTGTGGCTTTTGTTAGACTTTATATAGATCTTTATAGCTCTTTGAAGGCTTTAACATAAATTTATACTAGCCGGTGGCCGTAAAAACCCATATTTCCCCATAAATAACCCATAAACTGAGCGTGAAAACCCATAAATCCAACCCATAAAAACCCATATTTGTGTAACACCCTACTTTTTCCAAAAAAAGCGGTACCCATAAATAAAGCGTAAATAACCCATAAATAACGCGTAAAAACCCATAAATAATTTATGGGTTTTTTGCTTCCGGGCTGTGAGACTTCTAACAAGCTTTGAAGGTGTTTTGAACACCCATAATTGGGCATTATATGCCTGCCTTTGCTGGATCGTCGACTAATTTGCGCCCGGAAAGATTCTTATGTGACTGCCAGCGATCGGCACATTGTGCACTTTAGAAACCAGCCCCACTCCTGAAGCCACAGGCCTCGCAGCACTCCTTGTTGTAGCGCCGTTGACCAGATGTCGGGTCCTGTCCAATCCAGAGCATGGAGCACATCTACCCTAGACGCTGGTGTGGCTGATGTATCCACTGAAGCAGAGCTGGAACAGCTTGCAGCCGAAGAAGCTAGATTGCTTGCGGAGATGAAGGACCCAGTGTTTCGGGGTTGTCGGGAACCATATATGGATATAGACCTTTACTAAATTAACCCATACAAACCTTAAATCCTGGAAGCTACCTACCAGCACAGCAGCAGCAACAAACAACAAGACCAAAGCCAACACCATCACTTCCACTGCCGCCACCACCAACAGCTGCAGCGCCACCACCACTAGAAGCACCACCAGCGCAACAGCAACACCGACGCCAACACAAACATGAACACCACCAACAACAACGGCAACTGCAACAGCAGCAACAGCAACAGCAATCGCAATAAGATGAAGTCTGAAGTGAACACCCCACTGCTGCTTTTCTACTCCGGTCACTATCTACTGCTGCTGCTGCTGCTGCTGTGACTATTACGGTGGCTTGTGTTGCTACTGTTGCTGCTGCTGTGACTTTGCTACGACGGCTTGTGTTGCTACTACTACTGCTGCTGCTGCTGCTGCTGCTGCTGCTGCTTCAATATTAGTAAGGCTACTCCGCTGCGCCTCCTCCCCTCATCCTCCCAAGAAGATCCCAAGCCCCAAGTTTCTTGTTTTCTGATATATTAGAGTGTCTTTCAAGGTTGATTGAAACTTCCTGGATTGAGGGATTTCAGGCCCTATACATAAAGCCCAAACCACAGCAGACCTGATTCCGGGCGCGGGCTTATGATCTTCTTGAAGAAGCTTCCTTAGCTATAGGGTCGGCTTATATATATATATATATATATATAATATATCTACAAACAATAGGAAACTGGGTCGCATAAGTTTCATGTCGGTGCTACAGGCCGAACTCACGGTTTCTGCAAGTGAAGGCTATGGGGTTATAGAAAGCTCTTCCCAATTACATAAAACTGAACACCAGGCTCCAGCCTCCACGGTGCCACAAGCTTCATCGAAGCCGATGCCTTCATCCGTGGCATGGATATCAGATCAGGGATCTGATATCCATGACACGGATGAAGGCATCGGCCGGAACTGTGTCACGTTCCTCCTGGCGGAGAGTTTGTAAGACCCGAAACAGTGCAGCATTACAGAACTATATTATATATCAATAGCAGTTAGAATTATAATTCGTAAATAGTAAGAGCAGCAGCAGTATAATAGTGCTGGTAGTAGCACTAGGAAGGCAGCGCCTGCAGCAGCAGTAGAAGGAGGAGTAGTAGTAGTACTTGTCGTAGTACTAGCAGCAGCAGTGTCATGGTACCGTAGTCTAGTCTAGTGGTGGTTAATAGTAGTAGCAGCAGCAGAGCAGCAGCAGCAGCGGCAGCAGTAGTAGTAGTAGAAGCAGAAGTAGTAAATAATATATATATATATATATATATATATATTTTTTCGTTTTGCAAAGAGCACTAGTAGTCGTAGTAGTCGTAGTAGTCGTAGTAGTAGTAGTAGTAGTAGTAGTAGTAGTAGCAGCAGCAGCAAAATAGTAGTAGGTGGGCTGGTAGCAAGCTGATAGTATTATTGTGTTCGTCGTCGTAGTAGTAGTATAGTACTAGGAAGAATACTATTATAATAATAGTAGCAGAAGCATGAGCACTAGCAGTAGCAGTAGTCGTAGTAGTACTAGTAGTAGTCGTCGTCGATACTACGAGTGTGTAACCTCGACTCCTCGAAAGTACAATTTGACCCTCTAACCAGGACCTAGAAGGAGACCGTGAACCTTCAGATCAAGAGCCGACAGCCGAATCCACTCTCGCCCCTGTACTGCACAATGTTCGGAAATCCTGGGCGCTCGATCGGGTCTCCTGAAATGCACTTTTCCAGGTCGATCCATACACACCATCACGGACCTCGGGCACTGAGACTCTCGAGACGCTCCCAGTACCTAGCCCGAACATCAGACCCAGCTTTGCTTGTATAGTTTCCATTACCCAAAACGAGGACTGTCAAAAGTAGTGCAGCCGCTAAACTACATTTGACCACCCAGGATGTCTCCCTAGAACCTCGATGACCCCCCAAAATGCTGCGAAAACAATTCTTATGCATGTGCTCAAAAATCCACCCGCACACCAAAAACCCCAAGATTGCAAAATATGAGGCGACGGACCCCGAAGGGGCCGGACTGCTTCGAGATGATGGTGGTGATAGTGACATTGAAGTGGATGCTACTCGGTTGCAACTATTGCTTTATAGGGTTCATAAATATAGGGGTTTAGGGCTTATAAGCTTATAAGGGTTTGAGCTACCGTTGAGTTCGGTCGAGTAAGTCATGCATCAAGGATGATGAGATGCTACAGTTCTTCGAGGGCTTGAAACGTGTGAAGATCGAGCAAGCCTCCAAGTCTCCGGAGCCCCGCTCGAGCCGACCCGATGCAGCCGTGGAAAGCTGTGTCCCCAAGAAGCCTGACCCTTCTGCTACAGCTCCTCAAAGTGGGCAAGTCCGACCGGTTCCAACCCCTTGCCGGGGAGGAGTAAAGCGTGAGGCCCAGGCAGATGCCGTCGGCCCGTCGCCTAAGAAGAGCAAAGGCGCTCCCAAAGTTCTGACTCGTCAGGACTTCTGCTGACTAGGTTTGTGGACTGAGGTCTTGCTGTTGTACGCATCTAGTAATACTAATATAATTGCCTTAAGGACAGACTCTTGCTGGCTGCTCGTGCGAGACTGGGGCGCTTCGTGGCCCCAAAGAAGAATCGCAAGGAACTCCAGGCACCAGACTGGGTCAAAAAGCATTGGGAGGGCCACAAGGCGGAAATGAGTGCGCTCTTGAGAGACTGCAATTTCGACAAGGTCGCTAGACTGAATTAACGAGCTGCTCACATACTGGCTGAGCTTCAAAGCATAACATTGATAAAGTGATAAGGAATGCTTCATGCAGAAGCTGGAGCGAATCATCACCAAGAAGGAGAAGCAGCTCATCAAGTTGGATGCTGGATGGTACTCTGAGAGTGAGATGAAGACGGAGCTCAAGTGGTCCCAGCCGGCAGCTTACACAGAGTCGTATGAGGGAGAGGGAGGGAGAGGTATAAAGAGAGAGAGAGAGAGAGAGAGAGAGAGAGAAGGAAAGAGAGAGAGAGAGAGAGAGAGAGAGAGAGAGAGAGAGAGAGAGAGAGAGAGGGAGGGAGGGAGGGAGAGAGAGAGAGAGAGGACAAAGAGACCCAGGCACACGCACACCGCACACGCCGACTGAGTTTCTCTATGTGTATACATATCTATTCTGTCATTCTTATTCGCTACACAAGGACTCGCATCAATGGCGCGATTAAGCATTGCCGTGCCCGAGCAGATACACACGTGCGGTGCCTTGGCTGGTTCTACCTCCGAAATACCTAAACTGATCTACTGGGTTGCTCTGGCAATTCTGAGGAAGAATCAGTATGATCTGGTGGAAGAATTCTGGGTCACCATCAGGGAAACCGGAACTCACGAAGAGTCAGTCACGAAGGAAGAGAAGCGGTACTCTTCTGAGAAGGCGCGGTTTGGGATCATCAATCAAGGGGTCTGTGTTCTACTTTACATGGTCTGGCCAGGATGACAAGCCTATGGATCTGGGTTCTGCCTTCAGCGGCCTAGCTGCTATGCAAGGGAGACAGGATGCTGACAATCGCAAGATGACTGCAGATGAGAAGTTCTCACAGGTTGGGGGGGCTTAATACAATATCTATGCCCTGAAACAATAATTCCAAACCCAAAGCCCAAACCTTATATGCCCCACAAGCCCTAAACCCCGAACCCTACATAAACCCTAAACCCTTATTTCTCATCCTGCGGTTTGCAGATCAAGAGCACCCTCAAGAAGTTCGTGGACAGTATTGTTCAGAAGAGCAACAAGATGAAGGGGTTAGTCAAAGAACTTCGCGAGAACTTCACCGATTCTGGTGAAGTGCAGAAGTGTCTCCACTGCAAGATTATACATGATCGTGTATAAAAGTTAAAGAGAGTTGTAGAATTATTTTCCCGCTCAGGTCGATCAAGGATCTAGAGGGCCAGGTGCAGAAGATGGAGCATCAGTACGAGAAATGCAATGAACTCCAAGTTCGCGGTGATTGCTTCGGATTCACTGATACGTGCCCTAGATGATTCATAATCCCCTTATAATCCACTGTAACCCCGATAAAGACTTCGATCCTCTTCTGAGCAAAGCACTTGCCCAGGTTGTTCGCGGAGGCCGAAAAGCAGATGAAGGATGCCACCTTTGTGTGATCTTCTGAGATTGAGTGTCTATTGCAGTGGCTATGGGGCTGGCTCTCTAGGGGCGGTGGGAACGGTTCTGAGTTGTAAAGTTCCGTCTCAGGTGCAGCAAGGCAATGGCGACAGACACGAAAATCAGGAGCCCCGATACGTAGCTGAACCCTTTGCTGCCATACTCATCTGATGTGTTCCTGATCGCAGGAACGACAAGAAGTTCTACGCCAAGAGTGCTGACGAGACCAAGAAACCTCCTAAAGCTAAGGCTAAGGCCAGCAATAAGTCTGGTAAGAAGTAAAATGCTTCGAATGTGTTTTCACTGAGCGGGTCAACCTGCTGCCTCCTGAGCGCCCGGCTATAGATGATCACATAATGCTTCAAGGGCATGCACACCTGGCTGTCTCGTTTCATACTAGCGTGATATATGCTTAAATCTCTGTTGATAGCGGTGCCTCAGGTGGTTGGTGTTTCTGTGTGCTCCCGAAAGGGACTCTGCTGCGGTTTTCGCCGCATGCATAATGACATGCGCTGCTTTTCTGGGGGTAACGGTTCAAAAGATTGAAGTTTCAGCACCCCGACCCTAATATCCTCTGTATAAACCGTATACTTATATATACTTGTATATAAACCCTATAAGCCCGAGACCCAAGCATGTAAACTTCAACAAATATAAACCCAAGCAAAGTGTCTTAGTTCATCCACATCCGAGAACGATGAACTTTAGATCGAGTCCCGGGTCTCCAATATTGATGCCAGGTCCCAAGCCTGGCTACACAATCCGGGGCTTCGCAGCAGATATCGGCAGTGGAGCTAGGACCTCGGATCTTGTTCTTAATACTTCTTAATGCTGCGGTTCGGTACTTGGCGAAATCTTGTGTAGAGTCCGCGAGTGTTTGAACCCAGTAAACCCCCGAATTTTCAAGAAATACTCAATCCTTTAGCTTCCAGGATGGTTTGAAGGCTTTGCAGGCCCACCGAGAACCCCTTGAGCCCGAAAATACTATATCGACACATAGGTCTACATAGCCCTCGATAAGCACCACCAAACCAACTTCGCTTGGGTTCCTCGGGTCTTCCGATCCCAAACCTCTGAAGCTTCGAAGCCCTTCACCCGATTAGCATGGCCCCTGCGCCGAGGCAGCATGTTCTTCAGCTGTGCGGACAGCTCGGAATGTGGTCCGCGATTTTGGGGATGCTGCCGCTTCTAGTGGGGGGCTGATCCAGCTTTCCAAATGTAGCGATACAAATGCTGAAAGGGATACTCACCGACTGCTTACGAAGCGATTGCACCTGAGCCTGGAAACATATGTGCCATTACGCAGTGTGACTCAGAATGGCAACAAGTTGACCATTCTGCACCTCCAAGACTGGATGCGGTTTCTGTTGCAGAAAAACTGCTTTCACATAGTTACGGGGCTAGTGCGACCGGACGAGGCTCGACAAGAAGCTATCCTACATCATTTCTGGAAAAACTTCGAGCTTTCACATTCATCTCATCCAATATACGACTTAGCCCGGCAGGGCAAGGTCGTGCTGGAGCGAACAGCTCCGATACTGTTTCACGGAGATGAAGGGCGTGGCCGCAGAAGACAACCGTTCCTGGTTACAAGTTGGTCATCAATTCTAGGGCGTGGTACAGCGCCATCTGATCGATTTCGCAAGAAGCATGGTATCCGGAACAAGTTCATCAAACATCGGACAAACTTCATAGGGCACTCGTTTACGAACAGGTTTCTCCAGGTAGACATGGTGGCACAAATGTAAACATTTTGTTGTTGATTTTGTACTGAAGCATCGAGGTAGCCTAAGTGGCGATATACCGATAGACGGGGATAGTCGGAATGGGTCACATGATGTTGTTTTTAGCTGTATACAGATCCCAACGAACCAATCTAACCTGTATAAACAAAGCTCCCCTGAACTGTTGTTTTTCAGAACTCAAATCATTAAAGCCCAGGCTGGATGGCCAAAGAAAGCTTACGAGGAGGAGAGTGCCTTCGACAGGCTGCTTCGATGTTGCAAGCGTGACAACGATGTCATGCTCCACGAGGGTCTGGTGGACAAGAGGACAGGCAAGAGATACTTTGCCATTGTATTGGCCGTGGTGGGGGACTGGCAATGGCTGGTGAAAGCGGGCAAACTTGCCCGCAGCTACAACCACGTTGTGAAGAATACCGCCAAACAAGCAAAGCATCCTGAAGGCATTTGCCATCTGTGCCAAGCAGGACAGAAAGACCAGCCGTTTGAAACGTTTCAGACTCGAAGCCCAGGCTGGCTGCAAACGTTTTGTGTGCAGGATCCGTTTCTGGATGCGCGAACACCCCTGGCAACCTTGCCACACATGCCGGGCCAAGCGGCCACGCTGTTCAAGTATGATGTTTTTCACACATGCCATTTGGGCATATGCAAGGCTTTGGTTGGTTCGGGATTGGCTTTACTCAGCCTGACTTTCCCAGGCAGAGGCAAAGATGCACGCATGGAACAAGTGTCAAACAACTTCATGGAATGGTGCAAGAACTCGGGGCGTCAACCTTTGCTGACCAAACTGACAAAGGAGTCTATATTGTGGGATACGAATGCTGATTATCCCGTGGGCTCATGGTACAAAGCCTCGCTTTCCACGACCCTCTGCGAGTACATCGAGGATGTGACGAAGGACAAAACTTTTCAAGATGTGCTTCTGATGAAATGCAGTGAGGCTGTGCAGGCCTTGAACAAATTTCTCACTGGGCTCTACGAGGCTGATGTGTTTTTGACCAGCGAGCAGGCCTATACTTTGGGAGAGTACGGACTGCTGTTTCTGCGCCGATATTCTTTTTGTGCAGGGGAGGCCGCTCGACAAGGCAGGTGTTTGTTTTTAATTCTTCCGAAGATGCACTGCCTTCAGCATATTTGCCTACAAGACTTAGTGTTGGCTTCTCGACGCTTTTCTCTTGTGCTCAATCCGCTGTGCTTCAGCGTCCAGCTTTGTGAAGATTACGTAGGACGCAACTCTCGTGCGAGCCGCCGAGTTCATCCGACTACCTGCACTTTGCGTGTTGCGCAACGCCACCTGCAGCTTGCTTATTCGAAGTACATCGCAGCCGGATATTTGGTGGATGACAGCGCACAAATGGAGAAGTAGTTTTTGGGCGACGGCACAAATCGAGAAGTACCAAAGTAGCTGTTTCGTACGCACAAACCGTGTTCTGAGTCCCTCGCATTGCGAGGGCAGCAGCAGCTCCAGGATGTCCGGAGGCATGCAAAAGATTCGGTGGTGAGCTTCGAGGGTGTTGAGGGTTTAGGGTGGGCTATATAAGGTGCTTATATAATCAACGTTGAGGGCTTCGGGTGTTAAGGTTGTTATACAATCAGTGTTGAAGGCTTCGGGTGGAAGGTTTTTTGGGATAGTTTCAGAGATTGCTGTGGTAGAGTCTGCAGCCCAAAACTCTGCGAATGGTTCGCAGAAGTCGCCTATATACCCTGTAATTCCCCAAACCTTATCACTTATTAAGCCTTCGATCGAACTACAATAGTAAATCTCACAGTTGTTCAGCCGAAAGGTGGGATTCTGGAGCTTCTGATAGCTAAACACAAGTCACGATGTCTGCATTGGGTGCATTTGATGTTGTTGAACTTGAATCTCATTAAAGTCAAAACCCGGTTATTTTTGGCAAATGTTTAAAACCCCGGTTCTATGTATGATAACCTGGTTATTTTTTGTAACCGACAAATTACGCGGTTCAGGTTTGTCTAGGTAGGGGTTTAGAGATTCAGGGTTTGCGGATATTTAAGGGTTTCAGAGCTTTTGGGATTCAGGGTTTAGGGCTTAGGTGGTGATGGGTTTAGGGATGCTGGCTGTGAATTGAAGGACCAAGGACACTGACGGCTCGGGTCACTCACAGCCTGTGTTGAGGGACCAGCCTCAAGTGGTTGTTCGTAGCGTGACTCCCGATCAAAACCATTATTCCCTCGTGAGGGTCAAACCATTCCTGCCAGCAGCAATCCGGAGGGACCTTCTGCATCTTCACAATACCCTAAACCCTAAACCCTAGATTCGGCTGCGTGAAGTGCCGGACCTTTAGGGGTCGAGGGATTCAGGGTTTAGGGCTTCGGTGGATTGAGGACCGAAGGGAATATGCACCCGAACCCGATAACACTCCCACCCAGCCCACACCCGGAAGGATCCAATTGAACATGAGGGACTGAGGCCATGCAACCATTAAATGCTGAAAGCCCAGTTCGACCCCATCCCATCCTTAACCTCAAACCCTAAGTACCTAACCCACAAATCCACGTCTTTCATTGTACAGACGGCCTCTGAGTAGCCAGTGGCAGCTGTAGCCTGGAAAGCGGCCGGTAGCGTGCGCTGTCGGGGACAATTATGGCAGCCTAGACGAGAAGAAGGCCCTTTAGGGTTTAGGGTTTAGGGTTTAGGGTTTAGGGTTTAGGGGCCTTTCAACTGGTTTATAAAGGTTTGCCTAGAGGCTCCATAGTGGTTCCTTCTTGGGATTCATATATTAGAAACCTTGAACTACTATGGAGCCTATGGGTGTTACAGTGTTGTGTGAAGGTGGCCTTCATAGTGGGCCCAAGGCTTTTGGGGATTCTAAAATGGTAGTTTATGTGGAGACTAAAGCGGGCTGGTATGACGGAAATTGTTACTTGTTATGCAGACCCGTCTATTGTGGGGCTTAGGGCCTGGAGCTTTGGAGTTGTACTACCACTGAAAAGAAACCAGTTTAAGGTAGTTTTTCATCACGAATGTGGGTCTGTATGCCTTTGATTCGCTTGAGGGTTTAAACTTAGGGTGGGGGGGCGGCGGCATGGGTTCCCGAAACCCTAAAGGTCAAGGCCACACCTCATGAATCCTAAATAGAAAGCAGGGTTGGCACCTTGAAAACGTCGTTGCAGTGGGAACACATTGCCAGGCAAAGCTGTGGAATATCATGGAAACGTGGATGCCACCTGTTCCATCCGTCCAACTGGAATCAGAGTTGAGCATCACATGTTGTTCCTTAACAGTGGCTCTGTGGTCAGTGTAAGCTACGTCTCGGTAGTCTTCCCTGTTGTCGAGCAGGCGTCTAAAGGATGGAAAGTAGAACGCCGCGACGTAGACATGGGAGGGCCCCGTTCTTGCATCCAGTGCCAGTCAGGCAAGGATCTCTGGAGATGGTGTTCGCACACGACGCCAATCATCTTTGGCGAATTACACTGAAGACCCGCATCAGAGAGCTGCCGAGAAATTGCGCTCCGGACTGCAATTGCCTTGGGCTTCTTTGTAAAACTTACAGGATATTGCTGAATTAGTTCAAGGCTTGGGCTTCATGAGCAAATACATTATCGCAGTCCTAGTGGGCGTCTAGGAGGAACCCGCTTCTCACTCCTGGGTGGGTGTTTTATCCACGTGCCTTTAGGGACACGGTTTTCCCATTCACTTCTCTTCTCACCTTCGGATCTCAATCTGCATCAGCCATTTTGCAGCCAGCAAGAGTTCCTGCTTAGTGGCTTAGTGTGTATCTCTGCGATGAAACCCTGAACTCATAAACCTCCTCATCCCTGGACCCTTACACCGAAATCCGCTTCCTGGGTGAGGCCGCGGTGGAGGTTGTAGTCCTGCGCGATCCTGGGATTCAGGGATGTGTGAGACTCCTGGGTTTGTGCGTTTCGGTTTAGTCCTCGGTTCATGTTAAGGAAGTTAGCTCAAGTTATTAAAACTCAGAAGACCATAATCGTTTAGCTATTTATCTATGGGTGCCGAATTCAATATGGCAACTTTGACTTCAACTAAGTTCCGGTAACTACACGAACCCGGCTGAAGCCTTAACTTGTTCATGATTGGGATAGGAATGAAAATTTACACTTGCATTCCTTTTTGGGTTTAAGTACCCATAAAATGTAAATGTTACCCAGGGTTTTAAGGTCCGGGTACCGGGTCCAGGGTCTGGGCTTCGGGAGAAGGGGATTTACTTGGAGGGGCAGGGGACTTTAGTAAGCTCTTCAAGGGCTCCTTAACGGGATCTATAGCGTTCCTTAAAGGGATCTATGGGGTTTAGGGTTTGCAGGGTTTAGGGTCTACTTGGCGGGCAGGGGACTTGATAAGTAGGTTATACGTAGGGGTATAATTGGGTAGTTCCATTTAGGGTACCTCTAACACTCCAAGTAGGGTTTGGCTGTTTTGAATGATCTGGGGTCGAAGGTTGAAGGCTTCCGGTTTTGAGGACCTGATTTTGGTTGTTAAAGGTTACCTAGAGGCTCCATAGTCGTTCCTTTTTGGGGTTCATATCTAGAACCCAACAAGGTAATCCCCCAAAAGGAACTACTATGGAGCCCATGGGTACCTACTCGACTGCAGGGTTCAACAGGTCTTGAGGGAGTACAACCGTGTTTGGAAGGTTTGCAGGCTTCAGCACTATCGGGCTTTCTTGAAACATGCCAAAGTGCAATGCAGTGCCGCAGCCCCCCCCGCACCCCGCGAAAAGACAATGTTCTGATGCATATCCCAGAGGGTCCAAGTACTCCCATTCTAGGACCTTGCAACGTTTTGGGGTACCAAAAGCCATAAACAAGGACTACTTGGACCCCTATAGGTATCCGTTTCTTGCTCGACTCAGGGATTTTGGTTTCTGCAATAATTATAAAGTTAAGATCTTAACTCAAAGCAGGGGTTTAGGGTTTACTTGGAGGGGCAGGGGACTTAGTAAGGGCTCTTACAGGGATCCTCAAAGGGATCTACAGGGTTCCTTCTTTAAAGGGATCTACGGGGTTTAGGGTTTAGGGTCTACTTGGAGGGGCAAGGGACTTAGTAAGGGCTCTTACAGGGATCCTCAAAGGGATCTACAGGGTTCCTTCTTTAAAGGGATCTACGGGGTTTAGGGTTTAGGGTCTACTTGGAGGGGCAGGGGACTTAGTAAGTAGTAAGTAGGGTTATAATTGGGGTAGCTCCATATAGGGTACTTATAACCTCTACTTATAACCTACTTACTCAATCCCCTGCCCCTCCAAGTGGGGTTAGGTTTTTTTGAATGATGCGGGGTCCAAGGTTGACAAGCTTCCGGTTTTGAGGGCTTGATTTTGGTTGTTAAAGGTCAACTAGAGGCACCATAGTATATAGTTCCTTTTTGGGTTGCATTTCTAGAATCCTATAAGGTAACCCCCAAAAAGAACTACTATGGAGCCTGTGGGTATCTACTCGCCTGCAAGGTTCAACAGGTCTTGAGGGAGTACCACCGTGTTTGGAAGGTTCGCAGGCTTCAGCATTTGAGCTTTCTTGAAACCTGCCAAAGTGCAACGCAGTGCATTGATTGGAGGCCAAAAGGGCTGTTTAAGATTCCTGGATTCGGGATTCCTTAATATGAACAGAATTATGGGAACCCCAATCCCTACTAAACCTCCATAGGCTAAAACCCCTTTTGGCCTCCTATGATGCATATCCTTTTTTGGTTTGATTCAAGGTTTGGAGTTCTTGGTTTCTGCAATACAAAAATTAAAATCTTAACTCAAAGGGAGGCCAACCCTGACCTGGCAGCCTGAGTCATTAGACAGGGTAAGGGGGTCTTTTCAACGTGTTCGGTCTGCGAAGTGCGGAGAAAGCGTGCTAGAAAATCTTCAGGCCCCTTCTCCAACATTCCGTCTACGAAATCCTTATTGCATCCGATAACGCCTATATTTGCAGCTCTGCAAAGTATCAAACCCGAAACCCTAAACACGATGAAGCCTAGACTTGTGGACCTCGCCTCTCTTCTTCCATAGCGGATCCCCCCAAAATTCAAGCATTCGGATAAACAAAGATTAAAGTTTTGCCCTTGGCTAACCCCAGGGATCCCAAGGACTCATATATCTGGGCTTTTGGGCCCAAAGACCACAATATATAAGGCTTTTGGGCTATTTTGATCCCTAGGGCCCTAAACCCTAAACCCCTAAACCCCTAAAACCCTAAACCCTAAATGTATAAGGCTTTTGGGCTCTTTTGATCCCTAGCTGCAAGTTGCATGCCCGAGGCACAGCCTCAAAGCTTGGTGGACC
The DNA here is from genome assembly GCA_905221615.1 of Symbiodinium sp. CCMP2592. NCBI lineage: Eukaryota > Dinophyceae > Suessiales > Symbiodiniaceae > Symbiodinium > Symbiodinium sp. CCMP2592. Next base: position 169,240 of record CAJNDT010005947.1, read on the forward strand.
TGCAGTGCATCGCTGACCACCTGGTGATGAGACTCTGGGGCTTTCAAGGGTTTATAGGGTTTAAAGGGAACTCCAGAAAGTTGGAATATGGTTTCAGGGTAGGATACCTTATAATTTACCATAAAGGGTTTAGGATAATCATCTTCCAACTTTCTGGGTTTAAAGTTTAGGATTAGAACAAGGCTCACTATTTGTGCTGTTTCGTTTTGGTGGGTTTAGGAGTCTTGAGGCTCTCACCGTGTTTTCGGGTTTGCATTTTTTGTTTGGGGTGTAGGGGTTAGGTTCTGTAGCGTATGTAAAGTTTGGATCTGTTTGGATTCTAGGGCTCAGTGGCTTTGGGTTTAAGCTTAGCAGAAAGCCCTAGAATCCCGAGACAGTGAACCCCAACACCCTGCAACTTCTCTGCCCCAAGCAATCCCACATGAGCTGCTGTCAGTACTGCTCCTTATTGCACTGTCCCTCCTCAATAAGGCTCCAGTCGCGAATGTTGACGGCAGCTGACATTGCTTAGAGGATCATGGGACTTAGTAAGTAGGTGATAATTGGCTTCAGCCCTAAACCCCTAAACCTGAAACCCCAAAACCCTGAACCCTAAGCTGCCTAAGCTTGTTCCCCGAGTGCCAGTTCAGCTCCCCAAAAATTGAAGTTTGCGGCCCTGAGCCGCAAACCCTGCAGCTTAGGGTCTAAGGCCCAAGCTTTGAAGTTCTACATCCGAAACCCTAAACCCTAAACCCCCAAAGTGCAGCATCCGCTGCCTCTGCTTCTGAGGCCGTAATGTCTTCGTTGTACTGCAGATCGATCTCCTTCACCTAGGCGACAGGATTACTGTCTACGTTTTACGGGTCTAGGGCTTAGGGTTTAAGGTTGAGGGTTTAAGGGCAATGCAAAACCAAAGCCGTCAGTACATGATCTATGCTGTAGTGGGGTTTGGTAGGATTGTTCCATGGCTTCAGCAAACATTGCTGCCATGACGGTCTGATTGGTTCCAGTGGGAGCAAGGATTAGGGTCAGACGCGTGAAGAGAGTTCAAAAGCATGGAAGTAAGGCTTTGGCTTCAGGGTTACAGCAAAGTACAAAGTACACGTCGATCTCCCCCTCATACCGCGGCTTGTAGCGGATCAGATGCTAAACCCTAAGCACCCTACACCCACAACCCTAAACCAAACTCTACCCTAAACTCGACCTGGAGCCGAAAATACCTACCTTTTTGAGGAACTATATGTAGAAACCATAATAAGGAACCCTAAAAAAGTAGGTCTTTTCGGCTACAGGTAAACCCACAACCCTCAACCGGAGGGAAGGTTGACGCATTCAAGACGCGGAGGGCTAAGAAATCTGTGGTTTTGGGGCCTGTGTGGATCGCGGAGATCTGTTGTCCTGGCAGGGTTTGCGGTAGACATCGTCTTTGGTAGCGGCGCACGATATCTAGTGCGACGGCTGTCGGCATTTCCGGACGAGAAAATCCTGGACGCACGTTTTGTAACCATTGTTGGTTCCATTCCATAAAGAAGCTGTCCGGGATGTCTGCTGCAGGAAATTGCTCCAACGTGATGCCAGTGGCATTCCATGCCAATGCCATGGAGTCACCGCATAGTCTGGCAAGCATGGTTTCGACATCCTGTTTGATCTCCCCTAGACGCTTGCAGCTTGGGATGAACCAGGTCGGCCGTTGACAGCCTTTGAAGAAACTGGTAAAGAAGATGCTCTTACGGTTGATGATATAAATCCTGAATTACCCATAATAAGGAATATACCATAATTCCTATCGTTTAGGGTCCTTAAAGAAATGCAGGATTTTTATCATCAACCGTAGGACCAATCAGGGAAACATAAATCGTCTCAAAGGCCTACCTGGCTACGTTGAATCCACTGAGGCGTTCGAGCCTACATATTTCGAGACATCATCTTACCCTAGGGATCCAAGGACTCATATGTTAAGGCTTTTGGGCCCAAAGACCATACATACTATGTAAGGCTTTTGGATGCTTTTGGGCTATTTTGATCCCTAGGGTTAGTAGTGGACACCAAGAGGCATGTGACCTGCGCCAGCAGCAGTCTGGCTGACATCTACGGTAGGCGCATTATCAACTAGTAAAGTTGGTTTAGGGCTTAGGTTTAGGGCTTAGGGGTTATAGGTTTAAGGGTTTAGGGTGAAGTTGAGCGTCCTTGTGGTTGTACCTTTTTAGCGACGCTTAGTGGCTACGATTTCTATCCAAGCCCTTCTACCTCGAAACCCTCACACACTATGTCACTATGCTCCAAGATAGTAAACTCCCCCGCCCCGGACCATCGTAAAAAACAAAAAAAGGACCGACAGCACAGCAAGACCATCCCGAGTGCTTACGGATTACGGTGCGAAGTTGAGGGTAACGCTACGGGGTTTAATTGGGGTCTTCAGGGTCTACTCAGTCTACTGTCAGTCTGTTGAGAGTTTTGGGGTTAGCGTCTCTAAATCCACTGCATGCGCTAAGGTTGCTACGGAACCTGCTCGCAGAGCCCCCCGAGAGAGGGGGGAACATGTTGATGTAGAGCGTAAGGCTACGGAGGCAAGCATCATCAACCCTAACCCCCCCCCCCCCCGCTAAGCCCTAAACCCCTAAACCCTAAACCCCTAAACCCCAAACCCCTAAACCCCCAAACCCTAAACCATAATCATGATTCAACACCGCAGAGATGTTAGGGCTTTGGGAATTTTAACGGATTTTGGGCTGGAGTGGCTGGGAAAGCAACTCTACCCCTAGGGATCAACATAGCCCAAAATCCTTATATAGTATCTTTGGGCCCAAAAGCCTAAATTTAGGAGTCCTTGGATCCCCAGGGTACTTCTCTAATCCTAAGCCTGAACCGACAACTCCCCCCAAAGCCTAACCCAAAGGGTCCAAGTATTCCCTACTATAGGACTTCAGGGCCGTTTTAGGTACCAAAAACCATAACTAAGGACTACTGGGACGCTCAGGGGAAAAAACAACCCCCAACCCTAAACCCTACACCTTAGACTCTTAACTGCGTCTCCACACTTGGGAGTTTCCGAAAATAGGGGACCCTGATACAGTACCCTAAATAGAAGGATCCCTATCACAAGGACCCCAAACAAGGTACCCCCATTTTCGGACACTCCCACTTGTCTCGAGCACCCTGGCTCTGAAGACCCAACTTGGAGGATCACGGGACTTAGTAAGTAAGGTCATAAGTACCCCAATTGGGGTTATAGCTCATTGTAAGTAGAGTTACCTTATTTATATAAAGTATAGTTACCTTATTGTTGATAACCCTAGTTACAAAGTCCCGTGATCCTTTAAGAACTCTCCTGCCAAGCCGCCGCCCGATTCAATTCCAAGGCTTCTGCCAAGGCCTTGCAGCGCCCCACCCGAGATCCTTTAAGGCTTCCTGTGAGGGTTTAGGGTTCAGGGTTTAGGGTTAGGGTTTAAGGTTAGGGTTTAGGGTTTTAGGGTTTAGGGTTTGAGGTTTGGGGTTTAGGGTTTTCGGGTTTTAGGGTTTAGGGGTTTAGGGTTTAGGGAGTTTAGGGCCCTAGGGATCAAAATGGCCCAAAAGCCTTATATAGTATGGTCTTTGGGCCCAAAAACCTTAATATATGAGTCCTTGGATCCCTGGGGCGGGTACCACAAGTATATTTTATCGTTTAAAGGCTCCACGTACCCCGAAGATTAAAGGTTCAGTGCTCCGGGTCTTCACCTGAATTTATGGATCCGAAACACTGAAGATCTTAAACCCTTCAGGCCTAAACCCGACCTCTCCGTATCCTGTAGATCTCACTCACCCTAAACCCTAAACCCCTAAACCCTAAACCCTAAGACATGGAATCTTCTCAAACCTAAATCCGACCACCATGACCCTGGGGACCTAAGGACTCACATATCAAGGCTCTTGGGCCCAAGGACCATACTATGGAAGGCTTTTGAGCTATTTTGATCCCTAGGGTTCTTGAGGAGTTTGGTTCAAGTTACCATAATATGGAACCCTTTTATCTACTATAGAACCCCTATTATGGTAACCTTAAACAGTCCTGGAAGGCTTTTGGCCTCTTTTGATCCCTAGGGTGATGAAACCACCAGCAGGCGAGGCTTTGGGGAAGAAAGCGATGAAAGTCAGTGGCTTCATATAGGGGCCTAAAATCCTGTAGACGGATACCACAGGGTTTGGGAATCTAGGGCTCTAGAAGGGGTATACTATAAGGGCTTTGTATACGGGCCTAAGTAAGTACCAATACTATTGGGGGGGTGCATTAACTATTATTGTTAACCCCGAACTACCCTCTATTATACCCTAAATACCCACTATTAAGGACCATGGGGCTTTATTAAAGGGTACTTGGGGGGTGCTGGATTAGAGGTTTCATGTTTTCATGTAGGGCTTTATGTCGCTCTTGAGTGCTCGGGGATTGGACTTTGCCCAGATTGAGAACGCACATGCAACAAGGCTCCTTTGAAGGGTTCCGTTGAGTGTTTTGTTAAGTTTTCTATGAAGATGTCACGGTTTTTAGGTTTTTGGGAAGCCGAAACCCTGTTCAGAGTCAGGCGGTGTCTCGAGCCGTCCCTAAACGATTTAAAGTTTAGGGTTTAGTGGTTATACAACGGTTTAGGGGTTTAGGGATCCGGAAAACCTCCCGATTGGATCGATTTAGAGTCACTCACACGATCCAAGTTTTCAGATGGAGCTTTCGCCTTTGCCGACTGCTGCCGTAGCTAGCTTCTTATGGAAACTCATTGTTGATGGAGGTGGGGTCAAAAAATGGAGTTCAGTCCAGAACTTTGGTTGAAGCAACGACCCGCCTGGGAATTAGCGGCACCTACCTCCCGCTGTATTAAAGCCGTCTTCAGCCGGTAAGCCAGGAGGAAAGCCTCAACACGTCCCTATGGAGAAATGGTAAACTTTATTCAGGGTCTAATAGTTTCGTTTATTCAGGGTCTAATAGTTTCGGAGTATTGGAACCCGAAGGAACATCAGCGGTAACCATCCAGCAACTCTATTCTTCAATAACCGGGCGAAAAAATCAATCTTCCAAGATAGACTCGAATTCATAAGGCAAAATTATTGCTCCAAATTCGGAACGCCAAAAGCCCTAAACTCTAAACCCCTAAACCCTAAGCCCCAAACCGTGTCTGTAAAGCCCCTATACTAAACATAGATCCCTGTAAAAGGAACCCTACACCCTAAACCCCTAAACCCCTAATCCCCTCAAGCCCTAAACCCCTAAACCCTAAACTTTAGAAGTCTCCGTCTGCCTCCACGCCGGCGTTGGTGATCAGGTTCCCTCCGAGACCCAGTCGCAGGACGCTGCGGTTCGATTTCAGCGCCTCCGCCAAGGCCTGGGGCTTCTTTGGGTTCCTTTAAAGGGATCGATAAGGGTTCCTTTGAAGGGATCGATAAGGGTTCCTTTAAAGGGATCGATAAGGGTTCCTTTAAAGGGATCGATAAGGGTTCCTTTAAAGGGATCGATAAGGGTTCCTTTAAAGGGATCGATAAGGGTTCCTTTAAAGGGATCGATAAGGGTTCCTTTAAAGGGATCGATAAGGGTTCCTTTAAAGGGGGGGCTTCTTTAAAGGATCTACAAGGGTTTAAGGTTCAGTGGTTTAGGGTTTAGGGCGTTCAGGGGTGTAAGGGGGTAGCATTGCATGTAGGGTTTATGGGTTTAAGCTTTGGTTTAAGGGTTTAGGGGCTTAGGGTATAGGGTTTGGGGTTTCGTTTTTGGGGTATAGGTTTCTGCAACATGCTCCTCATTTTAACAACAAAAAGACTAAGAGTAAACTTTCAGGCTTGTGGGCACCTTTTGTTCTGATTTTGGGTTCATGGATTCTTGCTGGTTCTCATGTAGGGATTGTAAAAAAACATACTTCTGGCTTACTTTCTAAGGGGATTAACGTAGTAGTCGTAGTAGTCAAAACCACGACATTCCTGCAAGATGACTGTAATTTAACAACAAAATCGTAAGAGCACTAGCCTTAAGGTTCAAGCTCTTCGGAGAAAGCCAGCAAGTCAGCAAGACACCTCAACCCATGGAAGCATCCTCATTATGCTTCGAGATGGTTTAAGATGTTTAGGGGTTAGAGGTCTGGAGGTTTAGGGGTTTAGGGTTTAGGGGTTTAGGGGTTTAGGGGTTTAGGGGTTCAGGGTTTAGGGGTTTAGGGCTTAGGGTTTTAGGGTGTAGGGGTTTATGGATTTGGGGTTTAGGGGAAGCGATTTGGGCAGAATGAGGTCACCCCGGAATCTCGAAGGCCATCTCCAGAATGCCTCTAGGCTAGCTTTTGAAGGCTCAAGAGTGGGGGTTTCAAAAGAATGGAAGGTCCCATCTCTCTGGTACCATCCACGACCGCCTCTAGTTCTTGCTGCCTACATGCGACCTTACCAGTCTTATTCCTGAACGCTTGCGCCCCAAACCCCCCAAAATCCTAAACTGGCCTTATACAGATGTATATACATCATACATTTTCATAGAACCACCATGAACCCCACCATCGAAACCTGTATAGACCCCGCACAAGTCCCGCCTCGACCTCTTTGTCGCCAAGCTGGTTACAGCCGAGGTCGATATGGCTGACAGAGTCGTTCTCTGCGAGGGCCGCAGCAAGGGCCTGCGCAGTGTGTGTGTGTGTGTGTGTGTAGGTAGGTAGCTAGGTGGGTAGGTGGGTAGGTGAGTAGGTATGCACAGATAGAACTATATAGGCAATACATAAACAGATGGATAGATCGGCAGCATTACAGCGCTCTGTCGTGCAAGGAGCCCGGCGTCAATAGCTGGCGAGCCGGCCTTCCTCACCACCACATGTCTGAATTGAAAAAGATGCTATCGGCATATCAGCTCTCTTCAGTATTTTATTGTTGTATGCATGTACATGTTTGTACCCATGTACATGTTCGTGAGATCAGCAGATAAAGCAACCGAATAAAGCAGCACATAAGAAGACAAATCAGTACACACGCCTATTAGCAGATAAAGGAACATTGAACTAAATATAATCTCATTTGTCAGTACGTGTATATACATAAAGAAGATGTGTGAGCATTCGTACCGGCCAATAGATAAACACTCGCGGGTAAAACAATCAACCACAAAAAGAGATAACACAACACACGACATCATGAACACATGAAGGCGTAAGATAGCGATGCACAAACGCACAACCAAGCAAACAAGCAATCAAACAAACACAAACCAAATATGTGCACATATATATATATATATATATACATACGTGAATACATTACATGACATGTATCTAGATCCTAAATTTGATGGTGATGATCCTGAAGATGGTAACCGTGGTGGCGATGATGATGGGGGTGATGGTGGAAGTGGTGGTGAACTGACGACGGTGATTATAATGACGGTGATGATGATGAGGGTGATGATGATGGTGATGATGATGAGGGTGATGATGACGACGATGATGATGATGACGGTTCTTGCCAGGCTGCACGAGGCAAGCACATCAACTATGTAGGTGTGTTTGTATGTATGTATGCATGTATATATGTATGTATGTATGTATCTATGTATGTATGTACGCATGTATGTATTTACGTATGTACGGGTGTACGCTGTACGTATGCATGCATGCATGCATGCACGCATAAATAATACAGACAAGGCTACATGCATGCGTGCTGTGCAACTTTTCATCCATGTCTAGATTTTGGCTCATGCTGGATGCATTGCTGCCATCGGAGGTGACCATGCCGTACTTTAGATAGGGACTCTAGGGAGATGCGCATGCTTGTCGTTCAAAACCATCGTTTTTATGGGACCATGTGTCAGAAACTTCCAAAAGCTGCTAGAACCGCAGAACACTCTCGCCCGCTGCCCGCCCCCTCCACCCCGCCCCGCCAAAGAAAAAAGCTACAGTCAGCTGAGACCTCAACTTCAATCCTAAATCCCTAACCCCGAAAGCCCGAAATCCTAGATAATCCTGCTGCTTCGGGTTCGAGGGGTTTAGGGGTTTAGGGCTTTACGGGTTTACGGATTTAGGGTTTAGTCAGGGTTTACAGGGGCTTCGGGCCCCTGGACACCGAACCCAGAGATTCCATGTACATTATGTCCCAACCCTAAACCCTAAACCCCCAAAAACCATAATTAATCAGGATGGTCTTTTGGGTGTTATGGAATTATGGTTCAGGTTTAGGGCTAGTTCCCAAAAAGCCATAACAAGGATGGCCTTTGGGGACCTAATTCCATAGTCATAGTATGTATGGAACCTCTTGGAAAGCTCCTGTCTCCCTCAACCCGAGGCGCCTGTGCCCCAGTGCTGATGCCATTGTTGGCAAGGCTTATCCTTAAGTGTTCGAGGTGCACTTAGGGTTACCTGGACCCTAAGGAACCTACCTTTTTAGGGTTCCCTAATATGATTTCTTTATATAAGTCCTTAAAAAAGTAGAATACGTGGGGTTAGGGTTACAGGTTACAAGTGAATAGGGTTTCGGGTTCGAGGTGCAACTTTTGTTACAAGGGAACTAGGGTTTCAGGTTTGGGCTTCAGGGTTTGAGGAGTGGCTTCTGTAGGGTTCTACGAGGGTTTTTGAAGGGAATGGGATTCGCAGCACAGGTTTCTTCAAATTTCAACCCACGATTCGCACAGGCTTCTATAGAAAGGGCTTGAGGCTTTAGGCTAAAGGTCTGGGAGTTGGAGGCATGGGACTCTTTGGGGCTTCTATGAGGGTTCTGCCGGATTCTGCATAAGTTCCCTAGGTAGCTAGGGGCTCAAGGTGCGTGGTTTCTAGGGTCTAGGCTCCTTCAGGCTTCGGCCATGGATGGATTTTGTTTCAGGATTCGTTTCCCGAAAGGGTGGGGAACGGGCGACCCTTTGCAGGCCTTCAAGCCGCTTAAGACAAGGGGATGGAAGTCAAAGCTCTGAAACCCTACCTGGGCCCCGAACAGCCTACCTTAACCCTAAACCCTCTAAACCCTAAACCCTCTAAACCCTAAACCCTCTATATAAACCCTAAGCCCTAAACACTCTAAACCCTAAGCCCTAGCCAGTGCAGCAACCGCACACCCAAGTCTGGCGCTGAACCCTAAGCCGCCGAAACCTTGAAAGATACCAAACAATCCCAAGTGAAGAGCCACGCGGCTTTGTAACCGTCCGGTTGAACCGCAGTGCATCCGCCAGGGCCTTGCATCGGAAGAACATGAAAGTTTGCTAACCAAAATCAGACATCGCAGATCCTAAGTCCCAAAAATTGTTTGTACGGTATTGTAGGTCAATGTTGTCGGTTCCCTTCTTCAACTACACCACAAGCCCCAACTGAACCAGACACCCTAAGCCCTACCACGACCCAGAAACACAACTCCAAAACACTTTTTGGCGACAAGCTTATTCCCTAAACTGCGACTTGGTTCTTGGTTACTTGATGGGTGCTGGCCTGCCTTAGCCAAACCTGAACGAAGGGACTGAGGAGTTTCTCGCGAAGCACACCCCAACATAGACCCTAAGTCTCAAGCCTTAAAGACGAATCCCAAGATTTGATACCACGAGTATATTCCCTCAGGAGTTGTGCGCTGACTTTGAAAAAGGATACCCGTTTTAGCACTTGGGTGGTTGTCAAAACTAAGGTCCCTTTTTGGGTACCCCAAATAATAGGTGCCGTATTATACTAAGGACCCAAAAAGGGATCATCATTTTCCCAAAGGGTCCTTTGTACTGTTATGGGAGGATACTTACCTAAGTCATAATATTAATTCCTAATATGGAAACCCTACATTCTACTATATCGCTACGTAGGACCCTTTGGGTTTGACAACCACCCACTTGGAGTTTTAGGGCTTTCGGGCCCAAGAACTGGGCTTTTAGGCTCTTGGGTGATTCTGACTCTAAGTTCGAACCCTGAACTGGGTGACTGGGTGCTTGCCAAAATTATGTAGGGCTTAGGGTCCTTCATATAATTAGAATAGAGGTGCCGTTAAAGGGTTCCTTAAAGGGATCTATAAGGGATACTATAAGGGCTGTACATTACCCCGAAACCGAAACCCCAAAAATGAAACGAAGGTCCGTGAGATTGGAGGGTGCAGGGCTCATTTTCGGGGCGACTTCAGGGCTGCATTACTGTTTAAGGGCTCCTGGAAGGAATCTTTCGGGGTTCCTCCGGGGGTTTAAGGGTTTTTTTAGGAAGTGTTATGAAGATTCTCAAAGGATTCTTTCAAGGCTTATTCTTTCAAGGATTCCTTTAAGGGTTGCTGTAAAGCTTCCCTTAAGGGATCTAGAAGGGTTCTATAACTAGACCCAAGAGTATCCTAGGAATAAAAAGGGTGCCCTTTTTGGTTTAAAGGGGCTTATAAGGGAACCCGAACCCTCAAAAAAGGGAATAAGGGCCTACTCCAGGTCCTAGATAAGCGGGACTGGGGCTTGGGGAACTTGGATTTCCTGTAGAAGTAACACTACTAGGGAGGTCTTACACCAAAGATGGCTTTCTGATTTTGCTGTCAGGCAAGATGTTGGTGTTTTTTGTGCGAGAAAGACTTGTAGCCCCTTCTCCTGGATGATGGATCTGCTTCACGGCACTCATGTACTCATCTTGGTCCATCTGTATGGACCCCTCGTCCAGACGGGTATGACGCAGGCCGTATTTTGTGAATTGCTTTTCGCTGTAAGTAAGTTTGCCAAAACCGCTCTCCAGGTGTTGGATGAGCCTGTCCACTTCTTGACGCTCTCCTTCTACCTTGAGATCGCCTAGGTGTTTGGCAAGCATAAGCACAATGCGGCCGTCACGAAATTTGACTTCAAGCTCGATGTCGTACAAGGTTGGTTGGAGCCGGATGTTGGTATCTAGAAACCCTAAACCCTAAACGTGCACGGGGAGTCCGTGCATCCTGTACCAGATTTAGTACCTTGGAGAACTTCCGGCCGCTCGTCGTATCCTTCATATCCCGGCAATTGTTTCAGCAGTTCGCTTGTTCGGCGAAGTAAAACAGACTTCACGTTCCGCTTCCCCCTCCCCCTCAACCCTAAACCCCAAACTCAAACCCTAAACCCCCTTGACTAGGCCTATGAAGTCCTGAGTTCGAAATCGAACTTGGTGTTTTGGGCTGCAGGTAGACCCAAATCACCAACCCGATAGGCAGCGGAGGGCCTCTGCTGCTTCGTTGCAGAGGCCGTTGTGCTGCAAGTCCAGATCCTTGACGGAGCCTCAAGGGTTTAGGGTGGAGCCTCATCTGTTTAGGGTGTCTAGGGGTTTAGGGTTAAATTTAAAGGTCTACGTTGAATGATCTGTTGCAGACTGTAAATACAAGGATCGGTATAATGTACCTTAGAAGCTGCCTCCACCCTGTAATTGTGGCTATAAGGATTATATTAGGGCCCTATTATTTTACTATTATACCACTATTACAGGGTGGGGGCCCCTTCTAAACATACCACCCCTTACACCCCTAAGTAAGGAAACCCTTTCGTCGACCCCAGCAGCCCTTCACAGACTCTCCTCAAGGCCACGACTTGCGGTAAAGAGCCGTAACGAGTAGTTTTGCTGACCATCCGGCCCTTACAATTCACGTACGTGGTCGCTTGGATGGAGAATTCCTATGGCCTCCAACATGGGATCAGGGTTTAGGGTTTAGGGTTGGAGGGTTCCTGTGAGCTACAACATGGGATCACAACGATCATCTGGCCAGAAAGGCCCAGTGGTACGACAGCATAACTGTGGGGATCATGGGCTTCACGGTACCAACTTTAAGGCTCCTGGACCCTCGTAGTGAGATCCCAAACCTTAGCCCCCAAAGCCCAAACCCTCCCCCAGAAAGCCCATGACCCCTTTGGGAGCCTTAGGGAAAGCTCCAAACCAGAATCATCTTGACCGGCAAGCTCGAAACCTGAAAATGCCTCCACAAACGCCCAACTCCCACCAAAAGGCTACACTCTAAAATCCTGAATCCTCAACCCTGAAGCCCCCACACTCCCAAAACCCTAATCTAGGGGCCTTAAAGATTAGAATAGGGTGTCGGGGGTTCCTTATCATACTTATACTATAATAGATCCCAAAACCCTAAAGCCCCCACAGCCCCAAAACCCTACACTCTCCTAAACCCCAACACCCAGCACCTAAATCCCAAGCTCCAACGAGCCCAAATCAGGCCCCGGTGCTGTTGTACTTCAAAGCCTCTGCCAAGGCCTTGCGGCTTTGGCGCCAACTCGGGGCTTTAGGGCAATGTGGGAGTTTCCGAAAATAGGGGACCCTCATATAGTACCCTGTGAGGACCCTTATTCTAAGGACCCCTAAATTAGGTGCCCCTGATTTCGGATATTGATTAGGAGCCTCCGTGTCGGGTCCAGTATGTCATGCTTGTACGGAGGCTATGCGGTACAATTCCTTTTAAAAATGTAGGGTCTTGATAATTTCAATAGGGTTTGGGGGTATATTGTACCCTAAGGGTTCATGTACCCAAATAGTATATACATTGGCCCCAAGGTACCTAGTTAGGGACTACTGTAAGGCCAAAGTATATACTATTCAGGCACACCCGCCAAAAAAACATTATCGGTGCCGAGCTCAGCTTCTGTGGCTAGGGAGGGTCTTCTGAGCTTCGTCGGCTTGTTCGGCTATGGGGTCTCCTGGTCGCAGATTCAGGGTTTAGGGTTTAGCGTTTGGGTTTAGGGTTTAGCGTTTGGGTTTAGGCTTTGAGGTTTATATAGGGTTTAGGGTCAGAAGCCCAACTCGCTGTGAATGCCCACGCCGGAGGGAAAATAACGGCCGGGAAGAAAATATTTACTAGTGCAATCAGGTAGCGGAATTTGCTTGGTTAGTCACACGCGCCAAAGACAAAGATACAATGACAGCACGACACCAAGGGTCACCAGACCCAGATGGCTGGAGCTTTCGATTCCCTGACCTCCAAAACATTAAAGCAAACAAGCAAGACCAGCACACATCATCAATCTTCATGGTTCAACACAGTTCTCAAACCCTGAACCCAAACTCCTCCCCCAAAATCACACAGTTCCGAAAAACTGAACCCAAACCTAACCCAAAAATCACACAGTTCCTAAAACTCTGAGCCCAAACCCCTCCCCAAAAATCAAAACCCGAAGTCTATACCCGACGGTATCCCCAGAGACTTCAACTTCATTAAGGAATATACCTTAAATCATATAAGGGATCCTACCATAATTTAAGGAATATTCCTTAACTAAGGAATAGTGGAGTCTCTGGGTCATGTACCTTCGCGAAGATGAGTGAGGAGCCACTGTCTGCCCTTAGCTGGCTGATGGCCTATTTAGAGGCCCAGAGGACTTGGTAAGTAGGGTACCTGTAAGAGTTCCTTTAAAGGCATCTAAAAGGGTTTAGGGGTTTAGGAATACTTCGAGGCCCAGACGACTTAGTAAGTGGGCTATAAATAGAGTTACAAGTACACTAAATGGAGTTACACCAATTATAACCCTGCATATAACCGTATAACCGACTCATTACGTCCTCTGGGCCTCCACATGGGGTTTAGGGTGCATGGCTTGGGCTCTTTCATCTTCGAGCTGTGCAACCTATATTACATGCAAGGGGGTAGCAAAGGTAACGGTTCAGACCCCGGCTTCTGGGGCTGTAGGGCTTGAGCATTTTGGGGGGCTTTGCGCCTAAGCCTTCTCACTGAAACCGAAGCGCTGTTGTGCTTGAAGGCTCATGGGACTTAGTAAGTAAGGTTAGAAGTAGGTTATAATTAGGATAACCCCAGTTAGGGGACTCATAACCCCGATTATAACCTACTTACTAAGTCCCATGATCCTCTAAGTGGGCTCTGCTCGGATGTACAGGCAGAATCTTCAGGGCTAGGGCTTAGGGCCTATTAGGGATCGTCTTAATGTTTTGGGCGGCATACCCCTAAGGCTGTAGGGATGCTCCTGGGATTCCTAAAGATATCCCTGGCCTTCTGTAACCCCTGATTTCAAAGGCCCTTCTCTTGCGGGCCGCCTTGGCTGTAAGTGCGAGGCAAAGAATCCCCTAAGCCCCAAACCCTACAGCCGGACATACACAAACCTTACACCTTAAGGCGGTTTTGGCTTGAAGGTTCCGGGTTTCGTGTGAAGGGGTCGTGAGGTCAAACCCCACCAAAGCCCACCAAAACCGCTACCTGTAGCCCAAAAGACCTGCCCTTTTGGGATTGCTTACTATGGTTTCTGTGTATAGTTCCTTGAAAAGGTCGGTCTTTTGATTTTGGGCCACAGATAACCCCTACCATGCGAAACCAGGGATTCCATGCTCGCTATGCCGAAGAGCCTTTGTATCTTGAGGCGTTTCAGCGCAGTGCTGGCTGCGACGGCCTGTGCTAGTCTTTCAGGCCTTTAGGGCTTTTCTTCATCCTGGGATGTGCTTCTAACAACCCTAAACCCTAAACCCTAAACCCTTAACAAGGATCCTGGGATTTGCGGTTTATCTTCGGGCTGGAGGTTCCTTGCTGTTCTGCAACTCTCACTTGATGTGATTTTGGGCCAGGAGAGAACCCAACACCATGCCATACTGGTTCTCCTAAGGGTCCGCGGGGCACCCCAAAATCATATACTTTAAACACTCGCTTTTAAAGCGTCTTGCCACCTAAACAGGCCTTCCGCAGAGATTGACTTCTTCATGCCTGCCTCTTCGTGATCAGGGCTCCCTTTCGAACTTGGTTTACAAGGAAGGAAAACGGCTTCCTTTGAAACTATCAGGAAGCCCAGACCACAACGAAATCCGATATTTTATTCAGCGAAGTGAAACGCACCCACCACCTGTGACTTGTGGCAATGCAACTGCGAACTCAAACACCCTGTACCCCTGGAGGCTAAACCCGGAAAAAAATAAAACTCCTGACCGTAACCCTAAACCCCTAAACCCTTAAGCCCCAAATCCATAAACTCGACTCTAGCAGTCGTAGTTTCTGAAAAACCAACTTTCATACATTACAAAGCACAAAGAGCCCTAAGGCCTTAAACGCACAAAGCCCCTAAAGCCTCTATAGCCAAAACCTCCAAAGCAGGTTTACCCTCTGACCATACAAAACCCTCCCAAGCCCGACCGTAGTCCCGAATCACAAACCTGTTTTTGAGGGCTCTATCTAGAGAAAACATAGCAAGGATCCCCAAAATGGTAGGTGTTCTAGGACCCAGGTAAGCCCTCTAGTACCCTTATAGGAACCCTAAACCTGCAGTAGCCCTTAAAAGGGGCCAGAAACCTTAAAGCCTCATAAACCCGTCTAGAACCCTTAAAGGCCTATGCCTATGGTACCCTTAAAGGAACCCTCACGGGCGACCGTGAACATTAAAGCCTTATAGATCCCCCTTAAGGGGACCCTTCACATCATAGTACCTTTATCCAAAGATCCCTTACAGGAGCCCTAGACCCTAAGCCTTCAAGCTTTATAAGGAACCGTTAAGCCACTAGTACCCTATAGATCCGCCCTAAAGGAACCCTACTCATCATAGTAGCCTTAAAGGGACCCCGAAAGGAACCCTTCGAGCTGCCCTAAACCCTATAAGCCCTAAACCACCCTAAAACCCAAAAGCCCTAAACCCTAAACTTTAAACCTAAACCCTAAAATCCCTGAACTCCAAACCCTAAACTCTAAACCCTAAACCCTAAATTAGGGACCCCTAAGAATGAAGGAGCCCCAGCCTCTCCAAGTTCCTCCGCGGCCCCCACGTCGCATTGGAAGGCCAGGAGCTCCAGCGATCGGAGACGCCTGGGTTTTCTTTCGTTGTGGGGACAGAGGCTCGCTCCCAATAAAGATCCTTAAAGGGATCTATAAGGGTTCCTTGAAAGGGATCTATAAGGGGTCCTTTATTAAAGGGATCTCTAGGTTTAGGGATCCAAGGACTCATATATTAAGGCTTTTGGGCCCAAAGACCATGCTATATAAGGCTTTCGGCTATTTTGATCCCTAAGGAGAGAGGCTCACTCTATACTGCCATTATCGAATTGGGGTTTAGGGTTTAAGGCTTTTAGGGCTTTCAGGGTTTAGGGTTTATAGGGTTTAGGGTTTAAGGCTTGACAGGTTTAGGGTTCAGGGGTTTAGGGTTTGGGGCTAGGGTGTAAGGGTTTGGAGTTCAGGGTACAGGGCTTGATAGGTTGCCTTCCAAGATTTCCTGTAAGGGTTCTACACGCATTCTCTCGGGAGTTTCTGAGACCTAGCGGTCCTTGCAACAAAGATCCTTGTGTCTGGGTGTTTCTATATCTAAGCCCCTGATTCTCTGAAGCTTTCACAAAATGGCTTAATCGTTCAGGGCTCTCGTTTTTTTGAAGGCTTGTCTATGGATTTGAAGGGTGTTTGTGGGATCTTCACGGGCGTTGGGCCTAATTAGCGCTTTGAGGCTTTGGGATGTATGGGACAGTTGGTTTTTTCACAGGGTTGATAAGTGGCCCCTGTGGAGGGGACCCCTGGGGTTGCACTTTGTCGAGTATGGGCATGTTGCGCCCAATCAAATGCGGCCTAATGGGGGCAAATGGGAAACCCGCAAAAAGTGCAACCACACCGGGGTCGCCTCCACAGCAGGCCCTTATCAACCCTGTGATTTTGGGCAGCACGGGAACTTGGAAGGCTGACCTCCAGCCCTAGAACCAACTAAAACCTAACTCCACTATCCCCAACCCAAATCTTGCAACCCCCCCCCCCCATCCCCAAATAGAACCCTAAAGAACCCATAATGCACCCTGAATCCTAAACTCCCCGCACCCCGGTTACTTAGCCACAAGAACTCTTCTGCGTTAATTGCCCTAAACCTTATCTAGAACCCTCAAGAACCCTTGTAGTACCCTAAGCCCTAAACCCACAAGAACTCTTCTGCTTGCATCTTAGCAGCTCGTAGTGGTGGAAGCCTTGAGCCAAAAGCGCGAACTCCGCAACCTGGCTTTGGTTCAAGGATAAGCTTCAGGGTTTAGGGTTTAGGGATTTAGGGTTCAGGGATTAGAGCTTGAACTCAGGGACGAGGGTTTAGGATTCAGTTTGAAGAATTTAACTTCCAGGCCTCCGGCTCTGCATGAGATTGTCTATGGAATCGTTCCTTCCGTTCGGGGTACACAAAAGGGTTGCCAACCTTCACATGACATGACGTCTAGGGATTTTGTGCTCTTTAGGTCTGGGCGCGTGCCCTAAAGCCCTAAAGCCCAACCCTTCAAGCGGCGCATATCTTCCCCAAGCCCTAAACCGATTTAGTGTTTGGGACGTTCAGTTCTTCAAAGCACGGAGCAGCTATTCCCTGCCTGCTGTAACGACCCGAAGCCGTCTCAACCCAAAGCCGCCTTTCTTGCTGTAGGATTCAAGCCACTTGGCGATGCTGGAGGCATAGTTCCTAGGTTCGGGAGTACCCTCTTTATAACAAAGGTGCCCCTTTTCCTAATATACTGTTTTATTACGGGCACCCCAAATGTAAAAGGCAAAAGGGTACTACTCAGGACCCTAGCTTCTTCAGGGGGCAGGCATGGCAAGCCTTGAAGTCAGGCTGCTGCATGCCTGAGGCGAGAGCTAGGATGTGCAAAGCCAGTTCCAGTTCGGGCTGAGCCTGAAAGGCTGAGTTGCTGGAGTTCAGAGCTCGCTCCGCAAGCAATGGAAGATCCGGATTCCGTTCTTCGACTGCCCAAGAGATGATAATCCAGGACCAGCCTGGGGACATTACTTGGAGGTTCATGGGTAGTTGTAAGTGGAGTTATAAATGCCCTAATATGGATCATAACTATAGTCACCCTACCTATAACTACTTGTAACCACCCATGAACCTCCAAGTACTTCCTGAAGGACAGGGTCCTTCCCGCACAACACCTCCTTGCTTAAGAAACCGTTCATGGCAAGCGAAACCTCGCTGGTGTGGCAGCCAGCCCAGAGGGCTTCTAGGAACTGTGTCGTATGTCCTGAGCTGGCCGAGAGGTATCGCTCCGTGCCGTTCACCGGGGGGCTAGCGTGCCGCCGGCTTGTTCGACCAGTTTCTGGTTGAAGGCGGCCTGTCTCGCCCGAAGAGTCCCGAATACACCTCAGATCTCGTTGAAGACGAATTAAGGCTGAGGGTATCAAACCCCTATGAATCCCTGCGCAAGGCTGATAACTTGTGACTTTAGGTACATTATGCCTTAAACAACAGGTTTCGGACTTCGGGGCCCGAGTTCTGGTAACCCAAACTCCCAAATCGTAAACCTGTACCCCTATTGGCCTAAATACTGACAAGAGCGGTTGAGGGGCATCGTATAATATCTGTGGCACTGCCAGTCGGTATGACTAATTACAGAGACCCCTATATCACCTGGACGTCTGCAAAAACCACAGTCCACATTGCACACACTTCGGCCACCTGCAAGTCGTGAAAAACGGCCTCCTCCAGAATGACCACCTCAGTTGATAACGATTTCGATCTTATTAATAGTAATTAACAATACTACCACTAATAAATAACAACCATATTGGGTTCGGGGGTCGACAATACTATGGTTATGGACTCTAGGGGGATAAGGTCAAAAAAGAGTTCTGACTCCGAAACGATGTCGCCTGACTGCCGAAGAAACGGAAAAGGGGACTGCTGCCGCTGCAACTAAGCGGCGGCACACATCTAAATCCGACTCCGATGTTAGGGTTTAAAGATCTCTACTCTAATGCAGTCACAGCAACATATGAAGTAAGTTTTGTGGTACTAGAACATGTACGCATGTACGCATCTACGCATGGATGGATGGAAGGATGGATGGATGGATGGGGATGCACAGACAGGCATACTTACATAGACATACACACCCCAAGCCCTACTACCACTCTACTTTACATCAACATCTGCTGTCTTGTGTTGTAAGTTGTAGCTACTCTCTATCAGCCTAGTCGTAGCAAGGCACAAGTTACTGGTAAGAAGAAATGCACGGGGTGCCCGGTTGAGCTTCGTGCATCTTGCAGACGCACGAAACGCTGACTGCCGAGCCCGCTGAGGCTGCGACCTTTTCGTGGTACACCTGTGCAGGGTGAGAGTGTCCAGCCCTCTGTACTTCGGTTGAAACATCTCCGCAGAGACCATGAACCCGAAAGCCGGTGACTAATGTAGGAACCTGATTAAGAAACCCTGGGTCCTTATATGAATCCTACTATTGGGGGGTTATAGAGCCAGGGTTTCTTAATCAGGCTCCCACATTAACACTCAATCAGGTTGCCACATTAACAGAACGGAAGTGATAGGCTGAACAGTACTAACCCTGGCAACGGGAACATTTCAATCGCGAGTCGATGATAGTTAGACTTGTGATGACAGTGAAGCGGAGCGAAAGCTAAACACCCCGATCTGTTCAAACAGTTGAACATGATTGTTCATGATTAGGAATGGCGTGCTGCTATAGTCCCTAAAGAAGTATGCCTTAACCCTGAATAACCTACCTTTTTAGGGTTCCCTATTATAAATTTCTCTATATAAGCCCTTAAAAATGTAGGTTCTTCGGGGTTAAGGTACACCATACGATAGCCCCGGCAGTCACTGTATTGAGTGCATGCACTTGCGACCCGAAACCCTCGTCCGCCTTCCGCTGAAGTCTCAAAACAGATTCGAGGTCTGCACGATGGGTAAAGGTGAGCCCATGGAGATGCTCCTGCATGGGTTTAGGGTTTTTGGGGGCTTTATAGGGTTCCTTCAAAAGGGATCTAATTATAGGGGTTTCTTAAAGGGGTCTACACGGGTACTATAAGGGTTGAGGGCTTTAGGGTTTTAGGGTTTCAGCGTTTTAGGGTTTTAGGAATTTAGGGTTCAGGCTACGGCTTAGGCTGTCGGATTTAGCATGTAGGGGAACATCATTCGCACCATAAAAAGCCCTAAACCCCAAGCCCTAAAATCTTCAACCCGGAACGGGCTCATAGGACATCTATAACGTTTCGAACAAAACGGGACACTGATCATTACTTCCTTGTGCATGTTTATCTTGACGGTTGCCTGCCCAGTTCCCAGTTTAGCTCCCAACGGACTTTGCTGCCTTGACCTAGCCCCTCAACCTCTGAACGACCCCGAAGTGGGCACGACCCTTCGTAATGGAGGTCTGAATAAATACGCTTGCGAACCCTGTGTAATTCTGCCACAACATGCTCCCCGACACCCCGAAGGCAATCAGCAGAGCAACGGTTGATGATATAAATCCTGCATTACCCATAAAAGGGAATATACCATTATTCCCATAGTTTAGGGTCCTTAAGGTAATGCAGGATTCATATCATCAACCGTAGCCCTTGTCAAACTTAAAAAGTGCAGGATTTATGTTATCAGCCGAAGGATGATCCTGGCCAAATCTATCGGACATTCCCAGCTCCTGCAGAGACTTCTCAACATATGCTTGGCCCTGAACCCGAAACCCTTATAGTAGAAGCCAGAAAGTTGGAACATCAGACTCCTCATGCCCTTAAGGTAAAGTATAAGGGATCCTAGCACTAATCCTCCTAAAGCCATGTTCCAACTTTCTGGCTTCTACTGTAAACCCTACTTGGAGGTTCATGGGTAGATATATGCGGAGTTATGAGTCCCCTAGCAGACTATAGTCACTTTTCATAGAACCCCACCTATAGCCTATAACTACACATGAACCTCCAACCAAATAGGGTGACTCTACAATCTGTACCCTAAACCCTTAAGCTCTTAAACCCTCAACCCTCAACCTAAAGCCTTAAACCCTTGAACTCTAAACCCTAAACCCTTAAACCCCTAAACCCTTAGACCCCTAAGCCACCTGACACCCCAAACCCTAAACCCCTAAACCCTTAAACCCTTAAACCCTTAAACCCTTAAACCCTTAAACCCCTAAACCCTTAAACCCCTAAACCCCCTTAAACCCTAAACCCTAAACCCTTGAACCCTTAAACCCCTAAATCCTTAAAGCCCCAAGCCCGCTTAAACCCTAAACCCTAAACCCTTGAACCCTTAAACCCCTAAATCCTTAAAGCCCCAAGCCCGCTTAAACCCTAAACCCTAAACCCTTGAACCCTTAAACCCCTAAATCCTTAAAGCCCCAAGCCCGCTTAAACCCTAAACCCTAAACCCTTGAACCCTTAAACCCCTAAATCCTTAGAGCCCCAAGCCCCCTTAAACCCTAAACCCTAAACCCTTGAACCCTTAAACCCCTAAATCCTTAAAGCCCCAAGCCCGCTTAAACCCTAAACCCTAAACCCTTGAACCCTTAAACCCCTAAATCCTTAAAGCCCCAAGCCCGCTTAAACCCTAAACCCTAAACCCTTGAACCCTTAAACCCCTAAATCCTTAAAGCCCCAAGCCCGCTTAAACCCTAAACCCTAAACCCTTGAACCCTTAAACCCCTAAATCCTTAAAGCCCCAAGCCCGCTTAAACCCTAAACCCTAAACCCTTGAACCCTTAAACCCCTAAATCCTTAAAGCCCCAAGCCCGCTAAAACCCTAAACCCTAAACCCTTGAACCCTTAAACCCCTAAATCCTTAAAGCCCCAAGCCGCCATTAAACCCTAAACCCTAAACCCTTGAACCCTTAACCCTAACTCACTTAAGCCCCAAGCCCCGCTTACAACCCTAAACACACTAAAACCCTTGAACCCTTAAACCCCACCCCGTTAAAAGCACACCCGCTTAAACATAAACCTAAACCCTTGAACCCTGTAAACCCCTACAATCCTTAACAGCCCCAAAAACCCTTGAACCCTTAACCCCTAAATCCTTAAAGCCCCAAGCCCGCTTAAACCCTAAACCCTAAACCCTTGAACCCTTAAACCCCTAAATCCTTAGAGCCCCAAGCCCCCTTAAACCCTAAACCCTAAACCCTTGAACCCTTAAACCCCTAAATCCTTAAAGCCCCAAGCCCGCTTAAACCCTAAACCCTAAACCCTTGAACCCTTAAACCCCTAAATCCTTAAAGCCCCAAGCCCGCTTAAACCCTTAAACCCTAAACCCTAAACCCTTGAACCCTTAAACCCCTAAATCCTTAAAGCCCCAAGCCCGCTTAAACCCTAAACCCTAAACCCTTGAACCCTTAAACCCCTAAATCCTTAAAGCCCCAAGCCCGCTTAAACCCTAAACCCTAAACCCTTGAACCCTTAAACCCCTAAATCCTTAAAGCCCCAAGCCCCCTTAAACCCTAAACCCTAAACCCTTGAACCCTTAAACCCCTAAATCCTTAAAGCCCCAAGCCCGCTTAAACCCTAAACCCTAAACCCTTGAACCCTTAAACCCCTAAATCCTTAAAGCCCCAAGCCCCCTTAAACCCTAAACCCTAAACCCTTGAACCCTTAAACCCCTAAATCCTTAAAGCCCCAAGCCCGCTTAAACCCTAAACCCTAAACCCTTGAACCCTTAAACCCCTAAATCCTTAAAGCCCCAAGCCCGCTTAAACCCTAAACCCTAAACCCTTGAACCCTTAAACCCCTAAATCCTTAAAGCCCCAAGCCCGCTAAACCCTAAACCCTAAACCTTGAACCCTTAGCCCCAAGCCCCCTTAAACCCTATAAACCCTTGAAAAACCCCTAAATCCTTAAAGCCCCAAGCCCGCTTAAACCCTAAACCCTAAACCCTTGAACCCTTAAACCCCTAAATCCTTAAAGCCCCAAGCCCGCTTAAACCCTAAACCCTAAACCCTTGAACCCTTAAACCCCTAAATCCTTAAAGCCCCAAGCCCGCTTAAACCCTAAACCCTAAACCCTTGAACCCTTAAACCCCTAAATCCTTAGAGCCCCAAGCCCCCTTAAACCCTAAACCCTTGAACCTTTGAACCCTTAAACTTAAACCCTTAAACCCCTAACCCTTAAACCCCCAAACCCCCCTTAAACCCTTAAACCCTTAAAGGGTGACTCCGCCATCTCCTTGAAGTGCTCCGGAGGTGTGGGCATCTTGCCTGGGGTTCGCGTGCTCCGGGGTTTCAAGGCATACCTACGTAACCTACCAACACCTACTTTCTGTACCCCCTTAGAACCATAATAAAACAATAGTTTCAATATTCTCTTGGGTTTATATGAACAAAAGAAAAAGGAATTCCTAAGGAGATGTATGGCTTTTTGGTAGGTTCTGATGATACACCCTACTTGGAGGGGCAGGGGACTTAGAAGGTAGGTCAAAAGTCAGGCTTTAGTTGGGTAACTCCATTTAGGGTACTTGCAACTCTACTCATAGCCTACTTACTAAGTCCCCTGCCCCTCCAAGCAACATGGAATTCAGGGGGATCCTGCAAAAAGGTAGGCTCTGATGGCTTCTTCCTGTGGTGGGAGGTATTTTACAAAGCCAAAACTGGCTACACGTTGGGTGCCGCACACCCCCCTAAAAAAACGCAAGCCGCAAACCCGGACCGCTCCACTTCACTCGAAAACCAATAGACGTGTGAAAGCCAGCGCCCAACTCCCTCCCCCCCCCCCCCCCCCCCCAAAGTGCCTACTATTGATAGTGTCGCGGGGGGGGGGGGGGGTCTAGGTATGTTTCCTCGGTACTGAAGAGCCCCTGATGCCGAAAGCTGTGAATAAAGGCAGGGTTCAGGATACAGGGTTTTTGGGCTGAGGGCTCAGGCTTTGGGGTTTCAGGTTTCCATTCCAAGCTCTCCATTTATGATGATGGATCTGGGGGTTACGTTAAGGCTCCTGGACCCTCGTAGTGAGATCCCAAACCTTAGCCCCCAAAGCCCAAACCCTCCCCCAGAAAGCCCATGACCCCTTTGGGAACCTTAGGGTAGTCCCTATACCCCTAAACCCTATATATACCCAAACCCTATATAAACCCTAAATAAACCCTAAACCCTTATAGATCCCTTTAACGGACCCCTTTGGGAGCCTTAGGGTAGGGGGAATGGGGGATTCATTAGAGACTCAGCCTGCTCCAAGGCTCCTACTTTGGAAGGGCAGGGGACTTAGCAAGTAGGTTGTAACTAGGGTTATAAGTACCCTAAATGGAGTTACCCCAATTATAACCTTACTTAGAACCTACTTACTAAGTCCCCTGCCCCTCCAAGTAAGTGCCTGTATGGGGGATACTTCCCAAATAGTAGCCACTCCTAGTCTGAAACCTACTTTCTACTGGACAAGTACTTAGGACCGTTTGGGAAGCCCTTAAAAGGTATTCAAGGCATTTCAAGCTTCTAAATCAAATCTTTCCTAGTCGCTGCTGGCATGCTCCGCTTGCCCCTGTTTGTCCAGGTCGATTCGGAGGTTCTGCACCTCTGCTTCCCAGAGGTCCCAGTACCCCTAAATTCAGGAAGAAATCTTAAATCTTAATGTTGAGGCCTCTATAATTGCAGGTCTATTCCTTAACTAAGGGGTATTGGGCTCTCTGCTTCTGCTGCGGGGGGTTTACATAGGGTTTAGCTCGCTTGAGGCAGATCTGGGAGTTTGCCGAGCTTGGGGTTCTTATGATGAAGAAACCTTGGGCCTTTATTAGGGTTCTTAATATAGATCCTAGTAGATCGGGGTTATGGGGCCAGGGTTTCTTAATCAGGTTCCTACATTAAGGTTTAGGGTTTGGGTTTCACTGGGCAAATTTTCTTGGTTTGGAGTTTAGGGGCTTTCGCGCTTTGCTTCGGAGGTGCCCAATAGAGGGCTCTAGCTCATGCGTCAGCAGTACAAGGGAAACCAGACAGTTGCCCCTAAGCTTAAACCCCAGAATCTTAGTCTAGTGCTTTAGAGCCGAGAGGAGTGGGAGAAGGAGCCACAATCCACCGCTTCTCGAGCTTCCAACTTCGGATGTTTAATAGAGGCTTTGCACCTCCATCTGCGGCTTGGGTCTACATAGACTTCAGGGTTTGAGGTTTAGGCTTTATAGAGTTTTTTGTTTCGGGCTTGCCAATCAAATCGGGCCGCACCCCCAGGCAGAAAGGTGGGAAGTAGTTAGGCCGCATCAGGTCCCCTAGAACCGAGACGCTTACATCACTTACATCCTCATTTTGAAACTGTAGACACTACTGTCTACAAGCCCAGAACCCTCAAATCGCAAACGCCCTCAAGCCAGAAACCCGAATAAGTTGAAGCCTACATACAAGACATTTAGGACTCAGGGTCTTTGTAGAGTTGCTGGTGTTGTTGGGGTATAGGGGTCCATGCAGAGGGACTTGCCGCCAGGCACTTCGCAGTAGCCATCTTTTGTCTTTGTCCAGAATTCTGGGGAACAAAAGGTGAACTTTTGGGATTATGATCATGTAGGGGCTTTAGTGCCCAAACAGGTTAAGTGTTACCTACGCTGCTACTAAGACCTTGCATGTAGTATCTCAATAGCCCTGGCTTCGCAGAATCTCAGAGTTCCTGAACGTGGGTTCAAGATCATGGAATGCCCCAAGCCCTAAAGCTCACACCACGCAAACCGTTAAACTTGCCTTAATCCCGAAGCTCTCCCTAAACCCTAAACCCTTAATCCCTAAGCCCACTTAAACTTGCCTTAAACCCTATGGCCCTGAGTCCCCCGAAGCTGCCAAAGCACCGTGCGGCTGCGGGCACTGCTCCACTCCTGAACCCGGGTCCGAAAGCAAAGGAACATGGGCGGTTGTCAAAAATAGGGTCCTTGTTTGGTTACCCTACTTGGAGGGGCAGGGGACTTAGTAAGTAGGTTATAACTAGGGTTATATTTGGGTAATTAAGTTCATTTAGGGTACATATATCTCTACTTATAACCTACTTACTAAGTCCCCTGCCCTTCCAAATAAATATTAGGTGCCGTGTTACATTAAGGACCCAAAAAGGGACCATAATTTTGACAACCACCCACATGAAACTACAGGGCTTAGCCTTGGGGAGGGTTTAGGGTTTCGGGTTTAGGGGTTTAGGGTCAGGGTTTAGGGGTTTAGGGTTTAGGGTCAGAGTTTAGGGTTTAGGGTTAGGGTTTAGGGTTTCGGGGTTTGGGATTCAGCCTCGCACAAGTTGCAAACCCGTAGGCGCACCGCCGACCCAGTGTGGCTGTCTCGCCGTATTAACACAGGAAAGGATAATTGCAAGACTTCACAACACCCTAATTACTAATTGCATCAGAGTAGACTATTAATCAAAACGTGTCCCGACATTTCAGAACCCTCCCCCCGCTCGCCCCCCGAGTATGACCAAAGGACCAAGGTGCCAGTTCAGCACGGCACCACCCCCGATCAAGGTATGGCGTGCCTTGGCCCCCACGTCACTGGTGTCACGTGTGTAAGCTGGTTTGTGTACTGTCATCCGATGATAGAGGCTTTTTTGCTTGCCATCACCTCGGTAGGGAGTACGAGTGAAGACGTCCACGCGAGAATCACTAGAGCCACTGCCCCTAAACCGTAACCCCAAACGCTTTGGGGGGGTGGGGGTGGCATGTGTCCCTCAACCAAAACTTGAAAGCTTCAGATTTGATATAGCGGCCCGAGTGTCAGACAAGGGCTTTAGGATGTTGAAGAGCTCGTCTGTAACGAGCGAAGCCAGGGGTACACATATGTTAGAAACTAATCAGCCCCCCGATCACTAAAGTTGATCTAACATCATCATCAGCAAAGAAGATGTCAGAAGCATTCCCAACAGAACATAGGGGCAATTCGATGACGATTGTGGGAGTCTGCATGTACTATGGAACCACCTCTGAAACCACTATAAACAGCATCCTGGCCGACAAACCTGAGCCTTACAGCCCTCATAACTTGCCCTAAGTCTCACCCCGTAACTAGGTAACTAGGAGCCCAAAATGCAGAATCCGGAGTCTCGGAGCCCAAACTCTGAATCCTAAACCTTAAACCCATCCCAAATCAACCCTGCACCCCAAACCACTAATCCCAAACCCCAAGCCCTGAAACCAAGGGGCTGGTTGAGGGTGGTACACCCGACCTAAACCCTACACACTTTAAGCCAAGAGGCTGTTTGCCTGAAGCTAAGAGAGTTGTAAACCCTACTTAAATCAATCCCTGCCCTAAGGCTCCTGAACCCTCGTAGTGAGATCCCAAATCTTAGCCCCCAAAGCCCGAACCCTCCCCAGAAAGCCCATGGCACCTTTCGGAGCCTTAGGGTGCACCCTGAAACCAAGGGGCTGTTTGCCTGAAGCTCTCGGAGTGGTACAGATTTCATGCTGCTGCTTGGCTCGTGCCAAATGCGCAGCTCGGTGTCGAGACGCTCCTCCCAAGTCTGCTCGGGGGTGCATTGAAATAGGAGTGCCCATTTAAGGGGTTCTTTAAGGGCTGATACGTAGGGTAAGTTCAGGGTTTAAGGGTTGCAGGGATTAGAGTTTTGGGTTTTGGGCTTCCGAAAACTCGGGTACCTTGTTCAGGCGTCCTTTTCGGGGCTGCATATGGGTACTGCACTGTTTCAGGTTTAGTTTCGGTAGCCGGTATCCCTGATTCAGGGTCCTTGTGACAATGATCCTACTACCCAGGGTTCTTTGCTAACCTGGCCAACTTCTCAGGGGAACTGAAGGCTGACCTTTGGGATTATGTAGGGATCTGAATGCCCCAGAAGGTTAAAGTTACTTACCCTACTACCCTACTACGAGGTGTATTCAGATCTCTTTTTGCCTGAGTATCCTCAATCGGCGGTGGGTTTTAGTGTTGAGGCCTTCTACATCTTTACTGTAGTGTTGTGTCTGTATACGCTATAACCCTGAACCTGCAAGCCACGAGGGCTTAGCGAGCTTTCTAACGAAATGTTGGGCCACTTGATGATGTTTCCATACGGGAGCCGTGACATGCCCTCAAACTGTCAAACACTAACCCAAACCCTAAACCCTAAACCCTCGGCCCTAAGCCCTCAACCCTAAACCCTGAAAGAACCCTAAACCCAAAACAAACCCTAGACCCTAAACCCTAAATTTAAACCTTAAACCCCTCTGAAACCTGGTCGCCACTCCTAAGGCCCAAACCCACAAAATCAATCCCAAACCCCTACGGTAAAAGCCAGGAAGTTAGAATATGATTATCCTAACCCTTCTATGGTAAATTATAGGGTATCCTACCATGAAACCATATTCCAACTTTCTGGAGTTCCCTGTAAACCGCTACACTGCTCTACAGCGGTGTACTTGGAGGGGCCGGGGACTTAGTAAGTAGGTTATAAGTACCAGCAATGGCGTTACCCCAATTATAACCCTACTTTTTACCTACTTACTAAGTCCCCTGCCCCTCCAAATAGGGTTTAGGGTTAAAACCCGACACCCTACATAATTCCTTAAACCAAACACCCTAAAATCCTACAGGCCCACAAAGCTTGCGACTCCCTCGGCTTGGCGCTCCTCCCACAACGCCTGTGGGGTCAGCGTCTCCACGCGGACGGTTTCCTCGGGATGCTAATAGTACATCCAATAAGTACCCTAACAAACCTTCAGGCCTATATATATGTCTTAACAACTTTATAAAGTAACTAGAGTAAGGCGTTAAGGATGTGTTTAGGTATACTGGATTTTGTTGTCGGGACTGTTCGGACATATCATATTCTTACCAATTCCTCCGGGGCCTTACATTAGCCTTAACCCAGACCCCGAATCCCGAATGTAGAAGCCGGAGCAGATAATTCTTTAGGGTTCCTTCTGAGAATTACAGCATAGTTTGAGAAAAGCATTATGGCTCTTATGCTTTGGTTGTGGTGTTGAGGAATCGGCAGGAGGAAGTGTGATCCTGAAGTACAAGGTATGAGCGCACTCAGGGGATCTGCATGGTTACCTAGTCTTTTGATTCTTGAGCCCCAAAAATCATCAGGAATAACAGCATTCAAGCACCTCGGAAGCAAGACGTAAGGAGCATACCTGTCAAGACACAAGAAGAAACAAATCCCCTGCCAATACCTGAAAGGTTGAACTGAATTTGTATTCTCCTCCTTCCTCTGATTTCGGTCTCTTCCTGAGTTAAGGGGTAATGCTAAACCCTAAACAACCTACACCCTAGACCCTAGATCCTAAACCCTAAACACCCTAGACCCTAAACCCTAGACCCTAAACACCCTAGACCCTAAACCCAGATCCTAAACCCTAAACACCCTAGACCCTAAACGCTCGACCCTAAACCGAGCGGCGGTGCACTCGTGGCAGTAGAGGATGTGCCTGGGACAGAAAGAGGCTCGGGAGGGTCTGTGCCCAGAACCCTAGGCATCTAAGGACTCATATAGGGTTCCTTTAAGGGATCTATAGGGGGACCTTTAAAGGGATCACTATAGGGTTTAGGGATCTAAGGACTCATATATTAATAGGCTTTTGGGCCCAAAGACCATGTTATATAAGGCTTTTGTGCTATTTTGATGCCCAGGGGAAGGGGTTTCTACAAGGCTTCCTTCGAGGATTCTTACTAGTATCAGAGCGGATTAGGGTTTAGGGCTCAGGGGTTTAGGGTTTAGTTTAGGGTTTCGGGTTATGGAGCGCTTATACACGTTCCTATAAGTACACATTAGAAGGATTCCGCTAGACAGGCGCGCATAAGCATCCGGAGGAAACTCGGAGAAAGGCAGTCCTCTTTCGGCATCCACGCGACGGTATACACAGAAATCTCAGGAAAAGAATAAACGGATCCGGTCACGCCCGGAAGGGCAGGACTGCACCACGAACTAGTTTCTAGCTAAAGATGTATCAGAGGGATAGAAGTCATTGCGAAGCTATGCGATGATGGTTGTGATGGTCATGATGGCCCGTAATGAAGGCGATTTTGGGCTATGATGTGCTGAACGAAAAGACACCGATGACATGTGACGGTGCAGATGTTGAAGATGAAGATGGTTAAATGAAGAGATTATTGTGATGACGATGATGCTGCTGATGGTGATTATAACCATGACGACGTCACGACTGTTGCTGAATGAAAGAACGCGAGACGGCCCCAAATTGCATCAAGCATACTGCCGCTAGTTACCATGATGAACAGACATCAGCAGGAATACGTGACCGTGATATAGGGGCCTTATTTGTTGGAATAGGGTTTGGGGCTTGGGGTACACGTGATTATTATAGCGACGTGGAGGAAGCCCAAGAATAGTGTTGGTAATTATTCCGGCTTCTATGCTACCGTCCTTCTGAAACCTAGACGACCCTCACAAGCCCAGATAAATCGACACACTGCAAGCCTCAAAGATAGCGAAGTGCTATTCGTGCCCCAAGCACTAAGCTCTAAACCCACAGCTCCTAACCCATAAGCCCTAAACCGAGGGGCATGTTTGCCATAGCTCTTCGGAAGCTGCGGTGCTGCTCTGCAGTGAGGCGCTTGTATTGGAAAAGGGACACGTAGTCCTGGGTGGGGCTTTGGGGTTTAGGGTTACCGTCGTTTAGTAAAATCTTCGTAAAGTAAAAGCCAGAAAGTTGGAATACGATTATCCTAAACCCTTTATGGTAAATTATAGGGTATCCTACCCTGAAACCATATTCCAACTTTCTGGAGTTCCCTGTAACCGCATAAGGAGAACAGGTCACTGTGCACTTGCGGTTTCAGGGGGCTTCGGGAATCCTTGCATGACAATACCCAAACTGTACTAAACTTAGCTGTTTCTTAGGGATTATATTACCCAAAAATTAAAAACTATTTCTAAGTACCCCTAAACCCTAAACCCTAAACCCTAAACCGTAAAGGGGTCATGGGCCTTCTGGGGGGGAGGGTTTGGGCTTTTGGGGGCTGAGGTTTGGGATCGCACTGAGGCTCTTGGGGTTTAGGGTTTAGGGTTTAGGGTTCAGGGTCTAGGGGTTAGGGGTTTAGGGTTTAGGGTTTAGGGTTTAGGGTTCAGGGTCTAGGGTTTAGGGTTTAGGGTTTAGGGTTTAGGGTCCAGGGTTGAGGGTTTAGGGCTTAGGGTCTAGGGTTTAGGGTTTAGGGTTTAGGGTTTAGGGTTCAGGGTCCAGGGTTGAGGGTTTAGGGCTTAGGGTTTAGGGTTTAGGGTTCAGGGTCCAGGGTTGAGGGTTTAGGGCTTAGGGTTTAGGGTTTAGGGTTTAGGGTTGAGGGTTCAGGGTTTAGGGTTCAGGGTCACAGAGGGCATTCGTAGAAGAGTTCAGGGTTGAGTGGAGACTGCAGGAGTTTGGTTTTTAGGGGGACTTTAAAGGGTTTCGGCCTGTTCCGAGATAAAGGCCTTGGGCTCTTGCAGAGCAGATGCCCGAGACCTGAAACCCTGAGACTAAGCCCTTCTTGGAGGATCAGGGGACTTAGTAAGGGTTCTTAAAGGGCTCCTTCAAGGGATCTACGAGGTTCCTTAAAGGGATCTAGAGGGTTTAGAGTTTAGGGGCTACTTGGAGGATCATGGGACTTAGTAAGTAAGGCTATAAGTACCCTAATTGGGGTTATAAGTAATTACAAGTATAGTTACCGTACTTATAACCCTAGTTACTAAGTCCCATGATCCTTTAAGCATACCCAAACCGGAGAGCCCAGTGGCATAGAAAAGCCACACTGGCACGCCGTAGGCAGCAAAATGCCTGGGACAAGCTTGAAGCGGTACATGGTTCAAGGGCTTGCCCTAGTCAAGCACCCTTAGAACCATGATAAAAATGCAATCTTTAAGTATTACCCTGACCATGCAGTTGAAAAACCCTAAACCCTAAACCCTAAAACTGAACTTTACCTACATAATTCCAAAAAGCACTATATCTCAGGGCAGCTTAGGCCTCCTAGAGGCTCACAACTCGGGTTTCAACTGCTCCATGTTTATGGTTTAGGGTTTAGGGTTTAGGGCTTAGGGCTTAGGGTTTAGGGTTTAGGGTTTAGGGTTTAGGGTGTAGCATTGGTCAGCTGAACGCAGCAGTATGCAGACATGCCCACCCCAAGACCACCCAAACACTACTCACTGCGAACCAAACCGAAGCCAGCCCAACCAAGCCATCCTCATTATTCGCGGCCAAGCCAAAGCCCGACATTCTACCAACAGCAAAATTTAGGTTTTGCGTTGGGGGGAGTTCTGGGCCGAAGGGCCCTGTCATTGATTTGCCGATCTTTGGTGAAGTGTTGGGGGCCCCCCCGCTCCAAGTCGTGAAGGGGTGGGGTGCCCGCAACCCTTTTCCGGCCAAGCCAAAGCCAAACATTGTACCAAGAGCAAAATTTAGGTTTTGCGTTGGGGGGAGTTCTGGGCCAAAGGACCCTGTCATTGATTTGCCGATCTTTGGTGAAGTGTTGGAGGCCCGCCCCCGCTCCAAGTCGTGAAGGATTCGGGGGGGCCCACCCTTGTCCGGCCAAGCCAAAGCCAAGCATTGTACTAAAAGCAAACTTTAAGTTTTGCGTTGGGGGAAGTTCTGGGCCGAAAGGGCCTGTCATTTGTTTGCAGATCTTTGCTGAAGTGTTGGGGGCCTCCCCGCTCCAAATCGTGAAGGGTTGGGGGGCCCCCAATCCTCGTCCGGCTATTCAACAGCCAAACATTGCAGGAGCAAAATTTGGGCCTTGCGTTTTGGGAAGTTCTGGGCCGAAGGGCCCCATCATTGGCTTGCCGATCTTTGGGTTTGTCCAAACAAAATTTGAGGTTTGCGTTGGGGTAAATTCTGGGCCGAAGGGCCCTGTCATGGATTTGTCGACCTTTGGCCTCGAAGCCTTGTCCAAGCAAAATTGAGAACTTGCTCAAAAGGGGGGATCCCTTGTCCACTTAAACGCCGCCTCAAGTCGTGAAGGGTTGGGGGGGGCATCCCTTGTCCATTTGGCGGGTGCCTTATCTCGTGAAGGGTTGGGGGGGGCTCCCTTGTCCATTTGGCGGCCGCCTCATCTCGTGAAGGGTTGGGGGGGGGCATCCCTTGTCCATTTGGCGGCCGCCTCATCTCGTGAAGGGTTGGGGGGGGGCATCCCTTTGTCCATTTGGAAGCCGCCTCAAGTCGTGAAGGATGCAACCCCCGACCCGCGAAGCCAAAATCCTAGGGTTTAGGGTTATAAACTATATATCAGTGACTAGCTAGGCGACTCTAGCTTGGCGACCCCTTCAGGGGTGCGCCCTGCAGTCTCTGCAGCCTAGCAGAGCCTGCCATGGTCTCGCTGCCGCTCGACGTCGCCCGCCTACCCCAACAGAAGTGAGAGGGGTGGCGGGCGGGCTTAGGGCTTAGGGTTTAGGGTTTAGGGTTTAGGGTTTAGGGTTTAGGGTTCCAAGACTAGGATACCCAGTAGCCTAAGAATAAAAAGGCCTCTCTTTTTGGTATTGGGTAACTTTATAAGGAACCTAGGACTACAAAAAAGGAATAAGGGTACCACTGGGCATCCTAGAAGATATGGAGCCGCTGGGATCTAGCTATGCATGAAGTCCTGATGCACCCAAGGAAGCGCTGATTTATCTGTCCGTTTTGTGTCGCACCGAAGCTTTAGGTTCTGCATGCTCAAAGGGGAAAAGGAGGGACCCTTCATGGGGACCCCTACCCTACAATGGGCTATATAATGGGTATATCGTAGCTATATTAAGGGTATATACCTAGGGGTCCTTATTAAGGGTCCCTCCTTTTACCCTTGGACATGCGCCATGAACCTGAATGACATCCTACGCCAGTGCTTCGGCCCACCACCCAAACTCCAAACCCTGAACTCTGAACCTTAAAGCCTGAACCCGAAACCTTGAGCCCTTCCAGGACCCCCAAAGGGCCCTTGAATCGAGCCCTTATGGCCCCTAATACTGGGCATGTTGGGGTATGTTAGAGGGTAGTTGGGGGGTCCTCGGTTTAACCCTTAAACCCCCAGGCATCAAAATAGCCCAAAAGCCTTACATAGTATGGTCTTTGTGCCCAAAAGCCTTATAGCCTTATATAGTATAGTCTTTGTGCCCAAAAGCCTTATAGCCTTACATAGTATGGTCTTTGTGCCCAAAAGCCTTAATAGATGAGTTCTTAGATCCCCAGGGATCGAGGTGCAGAGAGGTGTAGTCGTTGATGGTGCGAAGCTGGTGCGCACAAGGATCTGGATGCTCACGCGACTCCTTGGGTGGCAGAGACTTGGGAAGTTAAGACTGAACCGCTTCAAAACAAAGGTTTAGGGTTTAGGAATAATTAAAGTGCTTAGGGTAGCAAGCAATAAGCATCTTATGCCGAAATTCTGATCTTCTCCTTCGGCAGTAACACTGTTACACGCTGCTACTTGCTAACATGGGTCCTAGTAGTGTTGATGCTCACCACTAGCCCTGTATGTCCGTGGGTTCATGTTGCTGCGATCAGTGCTGCTCCTACTACCAGTGAATCTTCTGCTGATGTCCCATGTGCAAACTTTCCGTGACCAACACAAATGTCATCAATACTATCCGTGCCCGTCCGTAAAGCTAACCGCTATACCCTGAACCTTTCACCCCGAACCGTCTTAATGAAGAGGCCTCAATAATCAGAATAGGGTTTTGAGGGCTCCTTACTATTTTAATGATAGTATAATCTACTATACCCCCAAACCTTGCTCTGAGTACTAAGGCCCCTATCCTAAATCCTCGCACCCAACCCCGACCCCTGACCCCTGCGACGCAAAACAGACCAGGAATCCCAGGCATGAGAGACACTGATAATGATGGCTTCGTCCTGCATCGAAGTTTAATGTTTAGAAATGCTGGCTCGAGAGTTTAGGATTTCGACTTTAGGATGGTTTAGGGTTTGGGACGGTCTAGTTAAGGGGAAAGGCTAGGGGTTCAGGGCTTAGGGTCTAATATTCAGGGGCTTGAGGACATACGGCTCAGTAAAGCCATAGAGTTGGAACATTGAAAAGCTAGGCGATGCGCAATCATCAGTTTTCTGTCGTTCTAGTCTTTGAGATCAACCCATGTTCCAAGTTGTCGGGCCCAAGAAAGCGAGTTGCAGCTGTTTAGACCCGAAGTACAGGATAAGGGCTTAGGGCCTGGCTTAGCGATGCTTAGGGTTTACGATTCCAGGAAGATTGATTCGAAATACCTCTCTTCACTGCTGCTGCTAATGCTGCTGCTAGTGCTGCTATCACCCAGGACGACGACTGCGACTACGACCTGCGGCGACTCCTAGTTCCACTCGTACGGGAAGTAGTGATATTGTAGCTTAGATGAAGGGTCGGGGGACTTAGTGAGTGGAAATTTGGCGGCGCCCTAATGAAAAGGACCCTAAAAGGGACCCACAGTTAGAGAACCGCACCCCGGCTCCGAGCACCCTAAACCCTAAACCCTACTTAGAGGATCATGGGAAGTAAGTAGGTTCTAATTGGGGTTATGTTCTCCTAATTATAACCTACTTATAACCTTACTTACTGAGTCCCATGAGCCTTCAAGTAGACCCTAATTCTTAAGCCCCAGCCCAAAGCACCTCCTCCCACTCAACGATCTCCTCTACTGTGACAAGCGCCGACACCTTGTCGGAGGCAACTCAATATAACATATTAAGCTTAAAGTAGAATAGGTTCTTTACAGGTCTATAAGAATTATTATTAGGGTTGGTTTTTATGCAAAGAGCTTAGTAGCTTAACAAATACAATAGGCTCTTGAAAAGGCTCTGCAAAGGGTTCTATAATCATGGTTGGAGAGCTAAAGTAAGCATATAGTTAGGGTGCCTTTGAGGGTTTTAAGGGTTCTACACACGTTTGGTACATGGGCCTTAAGAACTAGACTAGGCTTTTGAGAGCCTTGATAAAAGTATATTGTGCCATAAGGGTTTGCTATAGAGCCCTTCGCAGCTGGCAGCTGGAATAGATTGTCGGGGTTAATACCCAGAGGCTCCATATACAGTACCATTATGGAATTAGGTCCTGAAAGACCATCCATATCATGGCTTTGGGGACCTAATTCCATAATGGTACTAAATTTGGAGCCTCTAGGATATGGTGTATTATGCTACGGTTGCTTGAGGACCTTACGATTTCTGGTGATAGCCGGAAGAAATGTAGAGAATGAGTTTAAACTCACCGACCCTAAGCCTGGAATTCTCCAGTGGGAGGTTCGCTTCATGCTTCGAAGATCTTGGCTGAGTGCATCTTCGGAGGATCGGACTTCTGAACTTGCATGTCACCGGGTACTCATATATCAGCTTGACGTGGTAACTGAGTCTAGGGTTTCTTAAAATGGTTCCTGGAAGGAGTTCTTGCAGGCTTGCTCCGCACGTTTTGGGCTTGGGGCTCAAGGATTGAAGGTTAAATGAAGGTCTAGGCGATTTAATATTTTGAGGGTTTCGGGGCGTAACGTTTAGGGGCTTAGGGTCTAAGGCCCAAGGGGTCAAAGCAAGCAAACATATGGAACAACCGAAGTGTCCGAAGGGCCCATCTCTCCGATTGCGCATGTGTTCCAGCCAAAGGATGTAGGGTGCAGGCTTTGGGTGCATAAGATACCAAGCAGAAAGCAGAACAGAAGCACATGTATTGTACCAGCTGCAACGTATGTCAATTCAATGCATGGCTTATAGATGAGTATGATACCTATGGTTTACAGACGATGCGTATGATACCTCGCAAGGTTTGCAACCATTACGGAATCAAAGAGAGACAACAAACGTGGATTCTCCTAAACCATGTACCCCAGAGCATCCTCATCGAACCTTTGGGTGAACCCAGAAACCATACTTCCACGGTTTAGGGTTTAGGGGTTTAGGGCTTAGGGTCCTAAACCCTAAACCGTGGCTCTATGTTACCACAGTGCCTGCTGCCCCGATCGATCGGGGAAGGTCTCCTTCTCCGCTTCCTGCTTCGGACAATCAGGGTTCGTACTTGGAGGGGCAGGGGACTTAGTAAGTAGGTTCTAAGTAAGGTTATAATTGGGGTAACTCCATGTAGGGCACTTATAACTCTACTTATAAACTACTTACTAAGTCCCCTGCCCCTCCACGTAGGTTTCACTTTACGTCTGCAGAAGCACCGGATGCCGATGTCAAATCACAACTCAGCGCTTGCCAACCTGCGAAGGCTGCAAGCCGTCTGCGACAGCCCGATGATACATA
Source organism: Symbiodinium sp. CCMP2592 (assembly GCA_905221615.1). Taxonomy (NCBI): domain Eukaryota; class Dinophyceae; order Suessiales; family Symbiodiniaceae; genus Symbiodinium; species Symbiodinium sp. CCMP2592. Next base: position 205,859 of record CAJNDT010005947.1, read on the forward strand.
TCAAGTGTGTGTAGATATATATATATATATATATATATATTTATATGTATGTGTATATATATACACACATAAATACATATATAAAAGTACATATATATATATATATAGATACATCAACAGATGTGTAGGAGAGAGAGAGAGAGAGAGTGTGTGTGTGTGTTATAGGCGTTGAACATAAATACACAAGCAGACAATGGAATAGGGACATACATACTACATACGTGTGTATATACATATGTATAATATACATGTGCATGTACATATACATATACATACACACACATATACATACATGTAGACACGAACATGCATACATACACGCTTAATAGTTAACATTACTCATAGGAACAATGACGGCAACATTAATAAATTAGGACGAATATCAGGAATGACACGAAGAAAAGAACAAGAGCAACGAACACGCAATATCAGCATTATTAGTACTTGTAGCAGTATGGCCAAAGAAGAACTTCAATAACAACAACAGCAACATTCATAGCAAACTAGAGCTACATGAACTTCCGGTTTGTATTCATATGGGTAGCATGTAGAAAAGCAGTTTATATCATTGCAAAAGCAACAACAACAGAAGTACTAACACTGCAAAACAATAACGACAACAACGGAAATGACACTGGCAATAACACCAACACTGATTATGATTATTCTTTGGAAAGTTCTGATCATAGTAACCGTCATGATAGCAGCAATATTGGTATGATGTCAATCTTGGCATTGGTGTTATTCGGTATATATATATATATATGCATACTAATGACAATATCAAAACTGCTGTTATTCTTTGTTATTTAATTACGATATTCATACCGCTTATCACTAGAAACAACAAACATGGTGATGACGCTGATAAGACTGAACGGCTGTACCCCTGAATAACTCTGCTGAGGTCTGTTTTCATGGAAGGCATCATGATTGATTAGCTGCCATTGCCAAGCTCTTAGTCTCTCTATGTTCATCTGTGTTGGAAGCTTTCGTGATGCCTGGCTGTAGGTACTATGATGCCCAGATGACGACATTCAAACCGATAGCACAGTGTTCGTTCTGGCGACTGCAACTGTGATGCTCGCAACACGGCTGATGATACACACACTCACTTATACTGGTCAGTAAAGAATACCAGGAAGTATGACACTTCATAGAGCGTGGACGACGAGTGTGGACGACGTCTCCTCAAGACAATCTTTAGGGGCTTCAACGGCGCCAACCTGTCAACAAAACTTCAACTCTTAAACTTAATGCTTAGACCCTGAGCTCTAGCTTCTAGATCTGAAGCCTGCCTGACGCCGTGGAAGCACACGACCTTCCTCGCAGGTCCAGCCCATGGTGTGTGCTTCCGGGTTGGCTTCGGGGTTTGCAGATTTTGGGATTCGCGTTTAAGGATTTGGGTTGGGGGTTTGGTGCGTTTCCTTCTTTTGGGCACCGGGGGGGGTGGGGGGCGGTTGCGAGGTTGTAGGAGCGTAGAATAAGGGCACTTGTTGGGCTTGAGAGCCACAAACATAGCTCGACCAAGACACTCGGGACATCCGGCATGGACGCGCAAACGTGAACCCCTTATGCTCCCAAACCCTGAATCCGAGAATCACTCCCGCTCGTATCGCAACTCCTACAACCCCACCACCCTGAAAACCCTAAAACCTGAAGCCCAAAACCCGGACCCTGAAAGTTTACAGCCCGTCTTCCCACAATAAATCCAAGCACTCTAGGCCCTGCAAAAGAAACAGTCGTGATAGTGATGCAAGTCATATGATTCATGGTGATCGTCGCAAGAACTTAAGGATGATAGCCATCAGCATATGCTGCATTAAACCTGAAATCCCAAATCCATGGAGCTTATAAACCCTTACATTTTCAAGCCAAAAAGCATAAATCCCCTTTCCTAAACCCCGAAGCCCCTCCTTTGCGAGGTACCACAGGTACCTGCCGACGGGATGCAGGGCATTTGGGACTTCGGGTTCCGGTTTAAATATTTAAGTTTCGCGCTTTGGGGTTTATAGGGCTTCGGCTTCTGGGTTCAGGATTTTAAGGGCTTAGGGCTTAAGGCTTAGGGTTTAGGGCTTAGGGTTTAGGGCTTAGGGTTTAGGGTTTAGGGTTTAGGGTTTAGGGTTTAGGGTTTATGCCAACTAGAGATTGGAGGTCGTTACCTATACGACTCCTTCAGCACCTTATGAGAAATCAAAGTGTTTAGGGTTTAGGGGTTCAGGGTGTTAAGTTTTGAAGGAACCCGAAGTCTACTAGGAAAGATCCCTAACTGAGCAAGACAAGCCCGTAGACCCTGAAACTCTACAAGCACTGATTACGCCCTCAAGCCCCAACTCGTAGGCCCTAGGCCCTAAACCGTTGCCGAAGCAACTGTCGCCCGCGACATCGCTAAAGCCCGATCCAACAGAGGGCGCAGGTATCCCCACACAAAACCCTACACAGCTGTCCTAAAAGTTAGGATTCCCGGAAGTGATCTTCATTGCTGTGGCAGCCCGAGTGAATGCGGTCACTGCGAAAGTGCAATCGGTGACACTGTTCATCCGTCCTCTCCCTGACCAGCTCCAAACGTGCTTGGCCAGTGTTCTTGCCCATCTCAGCAGCCCTAAACCCTCAACCCGACTTGGAGGTTCATGGGTAGTAATAAGTGGGGTTAAAAGTCCCCTAATATGAGTTTTCACAAAAGTTACGCTACTTATAAGCCCACTTATAACCACCCATGGACCTTCAAGTGCACACCGCGCAGCTTCTGGTTAACAGCTGAGAGGGCCCTGTCACCTCGTTCACGTGCTCTCTGTTAGGCAACCGAGCCTCGGCACAGCTGAGAGGGCAAGTCCTCGGAACCCTACACTACACTCTTGACCCTAAAATATCAAGCCCGAAGCCTAAAGCCTAAACCCTTATCGTCGACCCATACGTTAAGTTGAAGTGTGGGGTTTGAGGATTAGGGTCTTGTATGTGGCCTTGACTTTACTTTGGGGATCGGGGCCAGGGGCATGTGCTTCGATGTGCCAGTCTCTGCACCCACTACCCTGACTACGCCCAAAATGCTAAAACTCATCACCCTGAGCTCGAACCACTCCAGCCCTTCACCGCAAAACCTTGGCTTGAAACCCCAGGTCCGCAATCCTAAACTCCAAAGACCCACACCCTAAACCCCTAAACCTTAAACCCTAAACCCCTACACCTTAAGCCCTAAAGCCCTAAACCTTGGGACCCAAAACCCTAAAACCCAAGACCCAAAACCCTAAACCCTAAACCTTAAACCCTAAACCCTCAAACCCTAAACCTGAGGACCCCTAAACCTTAAACCCTAAAACCCTAAACCTTAGGACCCAAAACCCTGAATCCATAGCAACTTCTCTGCAGGGCACTCGGCACGGACCGGACCTTGGCCCGAGTCATTACTCAGAGGCTCCATATATTATCTATACTGAACTTAGAACCCTAGCAAAAATTACAATTTCAGCTGTTTCTTAGGGATTATAATAACCAAAAATTCAAAACTATTTCTAAGTACCCCTAAATTATGTAGTACCGTTATGGACTAGACCCAAGAATAACCGAGGACAAAAAAGGGTGCCCTTTTTGGTTTAAAAGGGCTTCTAAGGAAACCGGAACCCTTAAAAAGGGAATAAAGGATTACTTTAGGTCCTAGTGGAATTAGGTCCCCAAAGCCATGTTATGGATGGTCTTTTGGGACCTTATTCCATAATGGTAGTATATGTGGAGCCTCTAGGTTAGTGTCCGTACCTATAGGCCCCATAGTAGTTCCTTTTTAGGCTTACCTTATAGAATTCTAAACGTGGACCCAAAAAAGGAACTACGATGGGGCCTATGGGTAGGTAGACATGGAGTTTGAGCTTAGAGCTTTGGCGAGCTTTAGTTGTTGACGTTTATCGCTTCTCTTTCCCAAGGGCCCTTATTCGACTAAAAGTTTTAAGGCTGTTAAGGTGTGCGGTTAAGCCATAAACCCTAAACCTCCCTAGACCCCCCAACTCCCTCTACTATACCCCGAATACCCACTCAGAAGGACCATCAGGGCTCTATCAAAGGGCCATTTGGGGGGTCCTGGACAGGTCACGGGTTTGGTGGCTTTTCGGCTTCAGCTCTTGATTTAGGGCTGCAGGGTTTGGTGGTTTCGGGTAGTATGTACCTGAACCCCCCAAAATAGGTAAAATAATAGCCCAAAACCCATAAACGGCCATTATTCTACATACTCTACAACTTTGGGGGTTCAGGTAGTAAAGTGTGTACAGGGTTTAGGGTTTAGAGATGCTTAGAGTTTAGGGTTTGGGTTGCCTAAGATGTTGGGTGATGCAGGTTGTCTCGTCCTTAGGGCTAGCAGCTTTGGATCACATCTTCCATGCTTTGGCGGGTTCTACGGCATCCTATATGCCGTGGTTTCGCAAGGCCAAGACATGTAGTCGGGTGTCCATTGGTCGGTACTGGATTTTTCGGGCTCCTTAAGAATGCTGTGAAGTCATTGTTCGCGGTACCCTCAGTAAGATACCAAGCAACACAGAAACCGTCACAGCACCTTCCTTACGCTCACGTTTAGGAATGCTTGGAACCCTCCCTGGGACTCAACAGTGTCCACTCTTTGCAGTCGCTTGTTTCAGTCACCGATGTAATTCAAATGCCATTGTACCAAACGCAAAGTCAGTCTATCCTCCGAACGGCCGAACCGGCAAAAACTTCATACCGAAGCCACTTAAACAGATCCACCTCTCAAAGTGGGAACACTGTGAATTTGTCTGTTTTGCCAAGCAAAGCCCAAAACCCTGCCTCAAGCTGCCGGAATAACTACAACTTCTTGAGTCCTGATGTAAGTCCTCCAACCCTCAGACAGACTTGGGATTCTACAAACTGGGTAGGTTCTGTAGTCCCAAAGCTTGAAAGCTCAGTGCTCGTTCAGACAAGGAAATCCGGATGCCCTTTAAACCGTGTTTTGCTACTCCTGTCCTGAAACCTTAACTCATAGAGCCCCGAAAACTGAGCTCTGAACCTCAACGCCCCAAGTTAATAAACCCTGAGCCATGAACCCTAGGCCCTAAACCCGAACCCGAAATAAGCCTAAACCCTAAATCCGGGACCCTAGACCTGACCCTTAATTGGCCCTACATGAGTAACCCCAAAGTCTTATCCCCTATCCCAAAACCCTAACCAATGAGTTTCTGCACTTTTGCGTAAGCCCCTGCACCCTAAACCAGAACCATAAACCCCTAAAGGCCTGAACCTTTAAACCCTGAACCCCCCAAGACCCTAAACCCCAAACGCCTGAACCCTAAACCCCTAAACCCCTAAACCCCTGAACCCTTAAACCCTAAACCCGAAAACCCTAACCTCCATTCCCCCACAACCAGGGAGGCGCTCTGAGGGTCCGGCGTATGTTCGCAGCCAAGAGGAAACCCGATAAGGCCCCGGGATCTTTGAGGCCGTAGGTCGCGTCCTGCTTTGGGCTCAGGGTTTCTTGCGGTTTAGGGTTAGGGTTTGATGGGGTTGAGGGTTTCGGGTTTCATGGTGTCGAGGGTTTAGGGTCTCATGGGGTTTGGGTTTAGGGTTTCATGCGGTTTAGGGCTTAGGATTTGGGGTTTAGGGTTTCATGGCACTGTGAATGCAGTGCTTGTCGGTTACTAGCATCAGTGAGCTTACTCCAAGGATATTTTCAATTTTGTAGGATCGAGGCTTTGGGAAATGTTTTCTGAATTGGGTCTTGGGGGTTTCGAGTGCTTTGTGCAGGGAGCTGCAGGGGGTTTGTGTTGTAGGGGCAGTATTGGTGCTTGGGGTTTGGGAGAAAGTCTATGTAAATCTCTTTCGTCGTGGTCCATTGAGCTTTCTCTTTTCGTCTCGCCACCTAACTCAGTTGGTAGGCTGCAGGGGTTGGTTCGGATGCGTCAGATCTCAATCCAGCATGTCTCCCGTCACCAAATGCATGTTCAAAGTCCTATGATAGAAGCCAGAAAGTTGGAGCATTAGTATCCTCATGCCCCTAAAGTAAAGTATAGGGGATCCTAGCACTAATCCTCCTAAACCCATGTTCCAACTTTCTGGCTTCTGCTGTATGGCGATGTTTGGCACTTGGCCAGTGTTCTCATGCGCACGCTGGTCCATCAGCAGCAGCACCAGGCGCAGCATCAAGTTGCAATCGCGTTGAACAAACGGTCAAACTTGCTCTTGCACGTGGTCGACAACGGGTCCAACATTCCAAGTAGTTTGGCACTCTTCGAAAAAGAGTGTTGTTTATCTCAGCTCTCATCACCGTCAGCATCACCACCATCATCATCATGATCATGACCATCATGGTCGTCGTCATCATCATCATCACCGTCATGATCATCATCACCATCATCACCATCGTCATTATCATCACCGTCACCATCACCATTATCATCATCGTCATCATCATCACCACCGTCAACTGCAGCAGCAGAGAACGCAAATCACGGATTCCTATGTTATGATGGGTACAACCGTACCAGTCTTTATCCTGTTCGTTACGCGCTTAATGCTTTGACATTTGGTAGTTGCTCGGACGCTCTGTTGACTTAGTATATAGCAAGATCAGTAAGATGGGTTATGTGGGTCGCCTACTGCGAGGCTTATATGGGTGGTTGTCAAAATTATAGTCCCTTTTTGGGTACCCTAAATAATAGGTGCCGTCCCATAATAGGGACCCAAAAAGGGACCCTAATTTTGACAGCCACCTATATGGAATGCTCAGGACCCTCGCAATGTGGGGCGATGAAGGGAGGCTGGGCCTCTCGGCATTTAGGGTGCAGGACTTGGGGATCTGGGGTCCATGCTTTAGGGTAAGGGTTTAGGGATTAGGGTTTAGGGTTAGGGATTAGGGATTAGGGTTTAGGGATTAGGGTTTAGTGATCAGGGTTTAGGGATTGGGGTTTAGGGATTCGGGCTTAGGGAGTAGGGTTTAAGCATTAGGGTTTAGGGGCATGAGGCTTCTGTGCTTTTGGGACTGTGAGCTGCTTCGAGGAGCAATCAGAGTCGCAGCAAGCAGGAGTCATTGCTAAAGATTTGCCGAGCGTTGAGGGCTGCACTGCCTCATTTTGATTATAAAGGTTTAGGGCCAGGGTTTACGGTTTAAAGCTTAGGCTTAGGCTTGAGAGCCTTCATAAGGAACTAGGCTTTCCGTGGCCTACGCCCTATGGTCCGAAGCAAGGTCACAGGGGATTCCCCTCATCCGCAATATCCTCACAACCCCAGAGCCCCAGACCGCAAGAAGTCAAGAGCTACACCCTAAACTCTTAGAGTAACCCTCATCATGAGTCGTACAGAGACCTTCAAGTAATGAAGAAACCTCATTAAGAAACCTTGGGACTTTATGAGGGTGCCCTTTATGAATCCTACTACTTGGGGGTTATAGGCCCAGGGTTTCTTAATCAGGTTCCTACATTAGCAAAACCCCGAAACAGGGAAGCGCTCTCATCCGGGCCTCAGAAAGCCTCCGCGTGACGACATCTTCCTGCCAACAACGTACCACTATACTGAACTCAAACCCCTGGCAAAAACTGTAACTTTACCTGTTTCTTTCTTAGGGATTATGGGAACCAAAAATTAAAAGTCAGTTCTAAGTACCCCTGAGATTGTGGTTCAGGGCTCTGCTGGGTTTGGGGTGTATGGTCTGAGGTTTCGGCTCAGCCGTCACTGCTGAGGCCCGCGGCTGCCAGTGAACCTGAACGCACAAGCTTGAAGCCGTACGCCCGGTCTCGCACCACAAGCTTCCTTCTGGGGCCATGACACGAATTTTTCAGCCTTGGAGGACGTCGAGCATCCTATAGCCTTTGATGTGCGAGCCATGGGTCGGCACGGCGACTGTCACGAACAAACATGGCATCAGCAGGGCTATAGTAATCGAATTTCTTCGGGCGACGGACAATCCTAGTCAACTTCAACATGGCAGCTCGCCGAAAAGACCATGGTGGTCGCATGGCATCGGGCACCAATTGGACATTGGATCCCCGGAAAGCTGAGATCGTTGGCATAAGAAACCCAAGCCCCCATCCCCAAACGGTACTGGTCGATGGAGAGGGGGTTTGGGTTTAGGGTTTAGGGTTTAATAGGGTTTAAGGTTTAACCTTTAGGGTCTTCAGAGGGTTTAATGGTTTAAGGGTATAAGGCGGTTTCGAGGCTCCTGCAATCAGCAAGCCAAGCACATGAGTTTTGCACCACTTCTCGCCTGCCAAAACAGGCCCCCCCCCTAACTTGTGCCACAATCCTACCATCAGGGCCACAAATACTGCAAAGTTCGATGCAACAAATGGGAGTTTCCGAAAATAGGGGACACTAATATAGTACCCTAAATAGTAGGATCCTGATTCTAAGGACCCCCCCCAAAATGAGGTACCCCTTATTTTCGGAAACTCCCAAATCAGGCTGGAACATCCCTGGGCTGACTTCTGAACCCTTCCGAAAAAGTTAAACGTTTTGCCTCCTTATTAATTATAGTTCATATAGAAACCCAAAAAGTTATAGTAGAAGCCCAAAAGTTGGAAACCCAATAGCCTCAATGCTTGAGAATAATGTACAGGGAATTCCAGCACTATTTGGCCTTAACCCGGTTTCCAACTTTATGGGGTTTACTGTAAGCCAACCAGGAGAACGCCAAGATCCTTTTACCGAAGCTTCGACTTCTGACGTCTGAAAGAACTTGGGATCACGACAGTTTCCAGTTGCAAAACTCAGAGTTCATAGGGAAACCTATATAGGCTCTAGGTTTAGGGGTTTCGGGGTTTAGGGTTCGAAGTCAGTCCTACTTGTCGGGTTATCATGGGGAACTAAAGGTTAACCTTTTTGGTTCTATAGGGATTATATAGGCACTATACTACCCAAAAAAGGTTAAAGGCTACCTACTCTACGACTAAGTAAACCCTATAGATCCTTTAAAGGAGCCCTTATAGACCCCTTTTATAAAGGAACCCTATGAAGGTTACCTACTCTACGACTAGGGAGTTCATGCGGCCTTAAGCTCTGGCAGCCTTCAGGCTGATAGTTGCCAGAGTTTTGGCTTTGACTACTTGGAAGGGCAGGGGACTTAGTAAGTAGGTTATAAGTAGAGTTATAAGTACCCTAAATGGAGTTACCCCAAGGATAACCCTACTTATAACCTACTTACTAAGTCCCCTGCCCCTGCAAGTAGAGTATTTGGGTTGGAGCTCAAGGCCTTCGATGGCAAGTAGCAGTTTTAGATGTGCTGTTTAGGGCTGAGCATTTAGGGGCTTTAGGGTTTAGGGGGTTTAAGGTTTCGGAGTTTAGGGGGCGTAGGGTTCCTTGAGGAAGCCTCACACGGCAACCACAACACCTCCATACGAACCCGAACTGAAAGCCCGGACCTCCAACACCAAAAAGGATCCCAAACCATATGGGAGTTTCAGGAAATTAGGGGTACCTTATTATGGGGTCCTTATAACAAGGATCCTGCTATTTAGGGTGCTTTTTTGGGGTCCCCTATTGTCGGAAACCCCCATATCCCGAAGCACCTACATTCAAAAACTCATCAGCCTCAGCCTCCTAACCTTCGAAGCCACCAGGTCTCCGCAAGCCCCGAACAGCCGCACAAACCCCTTGGTTCAAATCAACTGAACTTTAAACCCTGAGCACGAAATCCGAAACAATCCTAAACCAAAAAACTCTGAACCCAAAAACCGAAAAGCCCCAAAACCCGAAACCTGAGAGACCCAACACCCGGCCCTAAACCCTAAAACTCAAACCTGTAGAACTGTCAAACTTCATCTCTGAAACTTCACCCCACCTCTCCCAAACCCTAAACCATAGAACCCTAGCACACAGACCCTAAAACTCTGGAGCCCTAAAATCCGTAGAGCCCTCAAACCCCAAATAATCCTAAACCCTAAAGCCCTGAACCTTAAAACCTCTAAACCCTTAACAACCTAAACCCTATAAAACCTCTATCCCGGCCTCAGACACCAAGTAACCCTAAACCCTAAAGCCCACCTCCAAACCCGTACGTAGCACCCTAAACCGTAAACCCTGTTGCCCGGCCTCCCTTATTTGAGAAAACCCAGCCATGTCGGGTTCCTAGGGCGATCCGAGGGGACTTTCTGGGCAAGGCTTTGCCGACAATGCGTCTCATCAGAACCCGGATGAGGGTCTACGGTTTGGGGTTTAGTTTAGGGTCTATGGGATTTAGGGTTTAGGATTTAAGGGTTTAGGGTATAGGCTTGAAAAGGGTTTCCTACTTGTCGAGTATCCTGGGGAACTACAGGTTAACCTTTGGGAGCAGATCGTGATAACATAGGGAATATAGTAACCGAACAGGTTAATGGTTCCCTAGGTTATAAGTTTCCTACAGGCTTCTCAGAAGGGTTTCTACACAAGAGCTTTCTCAAGGGTTAATCTTTAAGGGATCCTTCAAGAGCTTCCATACGCCTTGCTACAAAGGTGCAATTAAGGGCTGCTGTAAGGGCTTGAGGTTTCGGGTTCAAACTTTAGATTGCTTTGGGTATACTGTGCCCATTTGGGAAGGGAAGGCAGAAGGATCCTCTTCATTTGGTTCCCTTTTGAAAGTGCTAGGAAGCCCAAGTCACACAGTGTGAGGAGCCGTGCGAAAGTTTTGGGGTGCTCCTTCTTCTTCTCGAACCTGCTCTTTGCGTTTGAAGGCTCTCATTGTACAATGTACATAAATAAATAAATGAATACATCAACAAATAAAGGAAGATAGTTATATATGTACATATATATATACATATATATATATATATACATACTGATTATGCTTCAATCAAGGGCTCCTGTGAGTCTTGCCTCGAAGCTCTCTGCGCCCATTATACGGGGTTTGGGTTTTAGGCTTCCGCAGTAAAGGGAACTCCAGAAAGTTGGAATATGGATTAATGGTAGCATCCCCTATAATTTACCTTAAAGGGGTTATGATAATGATATTCCAACTTTCTGGCTTCTACTGTATCACATCTGTGTACCCTGAACCCCACATGTGTCCCAAAACTCGAGCTTCTAAGCAAGCCCTTCGAAACAAACCCTGCCGATGTCCACTCCTAAACCCTGAACCCCTAAACCCTAAACCGCTCAGGGACTACTCCATTGCCAGGGTTGTAGCTCAGGCTCCATGTAGGCTTGCAGGTGCTCATACTTTTGGGGTGCAGGATCCGGGAAAGCTAAACTGAAACAAATCCTAGGTCCTATAAGCCCAAAGACCCAAAAGCCTACTCCCTAAGCCTTGGGATCAACATAGCCCAAAAGCCTTACATAGTATGGTCTTTGGGCCCAAAAGTCTCAATACATGAGTCCTTGGATCCGAAGGGTAAACCAGAAATTTTTGCTAAGACATCACTCTGCAGACTCTGACGCGCTGGGTGTACCGTGCTCCGCCAATGGCAATCTATCTCGGTGCCCTGCTTGTCCGCCCTGCGTACTCTTTCACCAGGGCTTCCAGCCGTGTCAGCGTTGACTGCAGGTGTATAGCGCTCTCACCCACGGATAGGTGTCGTCCATGAAGGATCGTGGTGCGGTGGCAGCGGCAGATGCTGGTTTGTGCCCCCCTCCCCGCCCGCGGCATCTGCTGGGTTTGCTGCAGAGCTTGCGTTAGCAGGTCTCCCACCCTGGCAGCGAAAAGGACTGGCGAATCGGGCGAGCCTTATCGGACACCATTGGTCTGATCTATGACCAACTCTGCCGCTCGGGAAGTCGCCAATGATTCAGGCTACTTGCTTCATTGCATTATGTTGCCATGGTGCCGTAAAACCTTCACTGGACCTTCACAATAGAGCTAAATTCCGCAAATCATACCTATATAGGACCCTTGTGGACCCTTTGCAGGAGCGCTTAAACAGAACCCGATTACATCTATACTGACTGGGTTGTAATGTTGGGCTCCGAAAACTGTTTATGAAAAGGTACCTCCGAAGGAGCCATAAAAGGAAATTAAACGGCTTCCCAAATTGCCACGTAGACGAGCAAACCCAGGGCCGTGGCATTGGTAGGTAGAGAGGTCGACGGCGCTGACACCGTTGGTCGGATGCCGGGGACCAGGCTCACGGCACTCTCCACGTCCTCTCTTGGAGATTTAGGGCATGTTACAAGGGTTCTATAATATAGGAGCCTAATCATTACAGGGTTTTGTAGTACACTATGCTCTATCTAGCTCAAGAAGGGTTCAAGGGCTTAGAGTTCAGGAGTTTCAGGTTTAGGGACAATTGCGCATTGAGGGTTCGTGTAGAGATGGCAGGTTCAGGGTGTGGGCTCGGGGTTGGGGCCCTAGGCTTTCGGGATTGTGGTGGGCCGCGCAATGAAAAGCGATTCTGATCTGTCAACGACTCGGTTCTGTCGATGCCGGCAGTATTGCAAGATAACTTTAACCATTCATCCGTCTGTCTGTCCGTCCGTCCCTCCCTGTCCATTGTAGTCTACTTATATGCGTATAACGTACGAAGGCATGACGCAACCGCTACGAGTGGCTGCCAGAATCCGGCAACAGGGACTCGCAAGAGTCGAACCGTGACAGGGACACATCCAAAGGGGCGGGGAGGGGTTGACATATGGGCGCATTGTTCCACAGGTGCTTTTGATGGACTATTAAGCATGCACGTCAGCATGGGAGGAGGAAAGCGGGAACCTTGTAGAACAACGGAACCTACTCCATGGCTACGTAATATAGAAGCCTAAATACCAATACTCTTCCTTAGTAGGAAAGCGGTTACCTTGTAGAAACACGGAACCTGCTCCATGGCCAAAATAAAGGCAACACATCAGTACCAATGTTATTACGTAGGGTTCTTTATGATAACTATACCAGAAAAAGAGACCAGAACCCTATTCTAGTTATTATGGCCGCGACAGTACATTGAGGACATGGTTTGAGCCATCACGACAAGAGACTTGATCAGCAGTTCGTTTTACAGGACGCCCCCAGTCTCCAAGTGTGCCGAACAACTCGTATTCCTACTGCTCTGCATGTAAATACGACCGTTCAACGTTTAGGGTGTAGGGTTTAAAGAACCCTTCCTCAACCCTCAAACCCTCGCTCCGGTGATGCCAAGCAACCAAACCTTAAAACCCCTGAGCCCTGAACACTCGACGCCAAGGCCCTGAACCCTAGACCCTCTAATGTAAATCTTAAGCCCCGAAGCCCTGAACCCCCCCGTCCCTCAACACTAAATACGGAAATCGCTGCTCCTACCGCATTATTTCTCTCGAAACTGTGCTGTTTTCTTTCCGTCCCTTTGAGTCAGCCTTTGAGGAGCTGTAGGTTTCGCCCCCTCCAACTATAGTGAACCCCAGAAAGTTGGAACATAGATCTAGGATGATTCATGCTGGGATTCCTTATACTTTGCTTTAAGGGAACGAGGTCAATCATGTTCCAACTTTCTGGCTTCTACTGTAAGAGCATACGCTGCGCAAGCTAACCGTAAACACTAAACCCTAACCCCAAAAGTATCTCAACCCCAAACCCTTTCGACATTTTGCCCCTTAGCGCTAAACCTTTAGAGAACCTGAATTCTCAAGAGCCGCCTTTGGAAAAAGGAAGAACAACGGAACAAAACTGAAACACCGCGGAGACCTTGTCGGCCGAAGCACCGCAGCCCATGGCGAGCAAACGTCGAGGTTAGGGCATCTGAGGTGTCGGGGTCTTGGCTGTTTTGGGGTTTGAGATTTTGGGGCTGAGAGTTTAAGGGTTCTATAGCAGGCTTGCTTCGGTGACCCTTAAGTAAGGATTCCACAAGGGTCGTTGTGAGAAGTTCATTTAGTGTTCACAAGTTCATGCCTTTTTCGGTTCTAGGAGTTCGGACTTTGGGGGTTTAGGTCTGTAGGTTTCAGGCTTAGGGGGTTTAGATTTTAGAGGTTTTAGGGGTTTCTTAATTTATGGGAGATTTGAAAGTTTAGGGCTTTGACTTCAACATCTCCGGTGTTGCTCACGGGACTTTTGTATGTTCCTCTCCAAAACCCAACTCTTTCCCCCTGCTTTGAGTCTGAGCAGCTCGATGGGTTGACACGAACAACTCAGAACCTCCAATATCCATTCAATAGAGAAGATACGTGAAATCATGTTAGGGACCCTACTATAAGCTAAGGTGCATTTATTCAGCAATGAGGGATTTTCGACAATCTGTGTAAATATTATGGGTTGCTACCCCTCAGCACCTTCACTGCAGCGAGCTGAATGGCTTTCGGCTTTGTTCGCGTAGTTCTCTAACTTACAGTAGAAGCCAGAAAGTTGGAATATCATTATCGTAACCCCTTTAAGGTAATTTATAGGGATCCTACCATTAATCCATATTCCAACTTTCTGGAGTTCCCTTTACGTCCCTGTTAGGGTGCTTTCATCCGTACAGTTTTGTGGACAACCACCCATCTGTAATTCGTGGCCATGGTTACGAACCTGCGTGTTCCGCTTGCTCAGTCTTTTGAGTCCTATCCGCTGAATTCGATGGTGTTAAACCCTAAACCTAAAATCCTGAACCCGGCAGCCTGAACCTGAACCCCCAAAACCCAAACAGACTATGTAAACCATAAAACCGGTTTCTGAAAACGACAAAGTTTAGAACACATCGGGTCATGAGCCCCCCAGCGAAAGGCATGAGACTGACTCTGTCGGACTGTCGAATTAACATCTCCAAACGTGGCTCAAAAAATGCTCTTTTAAGAGAAGGACTCAAAGGCACTGTTGGAAACAGAACTTCCAATATCCCTCAGTGAAGAAGTATACCTAATTTGGGGTCTACTCCTTAGCGCGGTTTGCAATTGGAGAGAACTACCTGGTTTGACAACTCTCTTCCAAGGTTCTGGCTGATCGGTTTCTTAGTTCCCCAACCAGCCACAGAAATGAGCTGCTAAACTTTCCGATTCCTGCTAAACCATAAGTTGGGAACTGGGGATCTATGATTTTCCGTAGTTCCTCGCTCGTGAACTGCTTCAAGGGTACGTGTTGCATCTTGCCAAACATGATCGAGGCACACATTGGTTGGAATCAACAGCCACTACTCCTGCTGCTGATGCTGCAGCGGCTACTGCTACTACTACTGCATCCGTCTATGACGACGCTGTTGCAACCCTAAACCCCAAAGCCGTTATCTTCGTCTAGGATACCCAGTAACCTAAGAATAAAAAGGCCTCTCCTTTTGGTATTGGGAAACTTTATAAGGAACCTAGGACTACAAAAAGGGAATAAGGGTACTACTGGGCATCCTAGTCGTGAAAACCCTAAACTCTAAAGCCCTACACATTAAAGCATCTTCTTGTCTTTCCACGCGCGGAGAGGCCGAGGCTGGCCATGACCGTTCGAGGCGCTTGCAGTGAAGTGACCTTTTGCGGTTCAATTTAAAGGGAACTCCAGAAAGTTGGAATATGGCTTCATGGTAGGATTCCCTATAATTTACCTTAAAGGGGTTACGATAATGATATTCCAACTTTCTGGCTTCTACTTGAGGGGTTTAAGTTTTGGGGGTTCAGGGGTTCGGGTTCGGGGTCTGGGGGTTTGGGGCTAGTGCTTAGGGTTTCTCCTTTAGGCTTGCGGGCTTGGGGGTTCAGGGTTTGGGGCACGGTCTAGGGTGGAAGGCTTGAGGAGCTTGCTTCCCCAATACTTTTACAAATAAAGTCCAATAAATTTTTAGGATCATACTTAGCCGACTTAGCCATAAGATCCCCAAAGTTGTTGTAGGAGGGTAAAGTGGCAGGAACACTTTCCCAATGGCACTGGAAGCAGTTTGCAATTTCAGCCTACTCACACCGCACCAAAGCCTGCAGCATAACTCCGCAGCAAGCAAAAACACAAGTTCAAAAAGACCCTTGCGCTTGAACCCATGATTGAAGGCATTCCCGATGAGCACCTATAAACCCTAAAGCGATCTAGACCACTGTAGACGCTGATACTCCTCCCCCAGACCTTGAGGTCAACCCCAAACCGAGTAAAACATCCAAAACCCACTAAACCCCCAAACAAACCTAAAGCCCAAACCTTGAACCTCAAACCCTAAACCCTTTTCACGTAGCTCCGAAACATCCTGGCCTCACGGGACATTTCGCTGATTCCCACAGTCGCGACAGTCTTTTCAGCTCGCTCCGCAGATCTAGCTTCCGGAAGCAATGCTTTATACCTGGTAGCTAGATCCTCTAGCTACCTTCGGGGGCCTTGCTGGACTTGTGGCAACTCTCAGCACCTAGAAAAAGCGAGGGGGCAACTAGGATGCTCAACATACGACCATACGGTACAAACACAAGCTCCTTCGGCTGACGAGTCTTCTTCCCACGGAGGTTGCCAAACACACACGGAACACATAACTTGCCACACTGCTTCAGCACTGTATTCAGCTTAAGATCACTCCCGCAGCCTCAGGCGCTCTTGCAAGTCTACGTGCTGATATTGTGCTGCGTTGCGCGCATCATTCCGCAACGCTGCTGTTGTGTTGCCATCCATCAAGGCTTCCTGCGGCTTTTCACTGGCGAGGCGCAGCTTCAAGTAGTCCACGCAATATTCTTTCAACGCCTCACCGAAGATGCACTCCTTGATGTTCTGAAGGACCCCGCCTTGGTAGGCCATAGTCAAGCTGCTCGCGACAATGCACAGAACGAGGGCGGGTGTTTGCTTGAGCTTGTACTTGGCGAAGTGATGCCGTAGCTGCTTCTTTGCCAAGCCGCTGAGGTTCTGAAAGCTCACCAGATCCTCAGGTGCAAAGTCCCCCTCCTGCAGGAACTCGCCCGTGATGTTCAAGTCGCGGAGTTCCTTAGCAACGTCTCTGTAAGTCTCGCCCATGTCTCTGACTCTGCCATGGACTTCTAGACATGTGTCCTTTCCCAACTCCGAGAAATCGATCATGCCGGCGACCTGCACGGAAATCAGGCCGAAGACATGTTCAGAGACATTGCCCCTATGGTCGCAGATGAAGGCGTGGTCCGTCAACTTGCCCTGCAAAGGCAAGTTCAACGCCTCTGCAAGCCTGACTCGAAGCCACTCGTGCAAGAGTGGGCAACCTTCGAGCCTGGGATCCGACAGTATCTGAAAGAGTTGCTCCCTGCGCTGCGGGATGACAAGCGTGAGCTTCAGAAATGGGGACTTCTGGAGCATCCATCCATGCTTTTGGAAGTACATGGCCATCTCGTGTCTCATTTCATCCACAGTCTTGTCGTCTTTCGCTGATTTGGGCAAAATCTTGTCCAACAGCTTGGAGGCAGCAACTGAAACCGCGACGGTCGCACACTCCAACATCACCATGTTGAAGAGTGGCGAGCTCTCAAGAAAACAAACGATGTTTGGGCCTGGTGCACTCCGAACGGAAGCAATCACATAAAATGTGCCACATGCCACATGTTACATACTATGTATACTGTATGTTGCGTATTTGTCATTCCAATCTATATATATATATGACTGTGTGTGAAGCCCGTGGCAGCAACGACGTTTCAAGTTTTGCCCCGGGTATCTTGGGCTGGCCTAGCTTTACAAGATGACGCTAAGGTTTCCGGTGCATTTCTTGCTCTGACTTTGTTAGGTGTCACCGAAGAAGAAGCACGCGAATACAACGCATGTCACGGATAACTATCGACGATAGCCAAAAGTTCTTTGACGGTCCAAGGTCAGCATGGCCGCTCTACTTTAGTAAACATAGACAACTAGCTCCATAATCTACCCGTAGGCCCTAGGCTCCATTGTAGTTCGCTTCTGTGGTTTATACTTATTAGGGTCCTACAAGGTAAATACCAAACAGGAGCTACTGTGCAGCTCATGGGTACATCAGGGTTTAACGGCCGCCGTACACTTGCCTTACGGGACCTTTAATTAACAGAGCAGGAACTAAGCAGTGAGCAGGTTTAGGGTTTTGGGTCCCCCCCCCCCCCCCCCCCTAAAGTCCCAAGCCAAACCCAAACTGTCTGAGCCGGCCAGGGCACAACGTTGCAGGTCTGCCCACCTGCACCAAAGAACCATTTCGGCTGGGAAACGGTTTCAGGAAGTCTTCTAGCTTCACCGCAAGGTTCGCGGTTCAAAATTTGATTCGTCTCCGGGTGTTGATGGCTTCGTTGTCTTGTATGTTTAGGGTCAAGGATCGAAATGCAGAGCTAGAAGTGAAGATCGCAGTGCCCTAGTGGGAGGAGGGCCCCTGTTGGTGTTCAACAAGGACGGTAGCGGTTCCGTTGTGGGAGCCCTAAACCCTCAACCACGAACTTTTAAACTCCGGAACCAAAGCCTGGCTGACACCACCTAGTAGACCCCCTTGCCTAAACGAGCCCTAGTCTAATTTTCCAGGCCTCTATATTCAATCGTTGCCAGTCATCCAAAGCTAAGACCAAGACTGAATCGCGGCTTCCCAGCATGCGACATCGCAGCCGCAAGGTTTAGGGTTTACTGCTTATGGCTGGCGATTTAAAGGCTTATGTTGTAGAGGCTGCAGCTTAAATATACCAGAAACTAGAAACTGTTTATTTTTGGGTCATTGTCATTTGGTGGCGTGCACGGAGTGCCGCAATACAGGGGCCGTAGTAATTAGAACAGGGTTTTGGGGCCCTTTATACTGTAATTATAAAAAGGAACTTCCAAAATAGTGTTGGTAATTATTTAGGCCCAAATATTAGGCATGCCTTGGTTACGGCTTTTACTTGCAGATTGCGGTGAACTCATACATCCGAAGACCTGAACCTCCAAAAGACAATGGATACTCGGACACGGCGGCTTCAAGCCTCCAGGGAGGCCTTAGGGTAAAAGCCAGAAAGTTGGAATATGATTATCCTAACCCTTCTATGGTAAATTATAGGGTATCCTACCATGAAACCATATTCCAACTTTCTGGAGTTCCCTGTAATAATAAGAAACAAGATGTTGGGTTCCTCTTTGGGTATTATGTTCATTACTGTATAAGGAAGCCTAAGGAAGAATATTGGTACTCATCCGCGTGGGTATTAATTATAATATAAGGAAGCCTAAGGAAGAGCATTGGTAGTTATTTACTTGAATTATGGGGTCCACGGCCCCCCGCAACCGTTTCCACCCACCTGCGAGAAGCTGCAGTGATGAAAGTTATAGGGACTCGCTGTACGGGAGACAGGCCAGCTGGGTTCAACATGGCTTCCTTTTCTGTAGGTTCATATGAGAAACCCTAGTGTAGAAGTTATAGGGATCTTACAAAGAAGGTAAGTTTCGGTAGCTTTGTGGGTCCTTGGGGTAATGTTTGGAACTGCATCGTGGCACCTTGTACATCGCTACCAGCCGACAACAAGCACCGCCGTAAGTGCGTGGTTTTCTGCAAGTCTATAATCCAGTCAGGTGCTTGCGCTTTTTGATGTTTGAAGCGCCTCGTGCAGAATCTGCTAAAAATAGGGGCCTTGTAATAAGTCTAAAAGGGTTGTGGGTCCCGTTATACTATAATTATAATAAGGAACCCGCAAAATGGTGTCTAGGTAATTATTAAGGCCCCTGGATTAGGCAGTCATCAGAAATTGTCGGTTCCTCACGCCGAGTCTTCTGCATGTTTTGGAACAGTGTTTAGCCCGTCCGTCCTCTGCTGCGGGCGGTCCTTGTCGTACGGTTGATGATATAAATCCTGCATTACCCATAATAAGCAATATACCATAATTCCCATAGTTTGGGGTCCTTAAGGTAATGCAGATTTTATATCATCAACCGTAGGGGCCCTAATCGGAAAGACACTTTGCAAAAACTCGTCCCTACACTCCAAACACCCTGAACCCTAAGCATTCCTTGAACCACCCCAAATCCAAAACCAAGGCCCTATATCCCCTGAACTGCCAGTGGGAACAAACCCGAATTATTGCCTAAACCAAAACTAAAAGCCTATATCCTAATAGCCTAAACTGCCAGTGGCAAAAAATCCAAATTTTGACGTAAACTACCCTGAGCCCCAAACCCCAAAACCTAGCTATTCCTCAAACTGGAATTGGGGAAACAGGACCGTGATCAAGCAGATGGACCTCGGACTGAAACCCAAGATTCTGGGTCCTCAAATCATCGCAAACAGACCTGGCTTCAAACGGCAAAACCTTGTGCCTTCGGCAAACAAGGTTCAATGCACATGGAAAATCTGCCTTTGAAGGACTACGGACCTGACAAGAGGTGACACAGAGGGTAGTACAACGGGTAACTTCAGAGTAAGTTTAGGGGCTTAGGGTTTTAGGGTGTTAGATCCATTGCTGTAGCCTCTGGCCAGTCTCCTGATCCTCTAAGCAGAGTAGCACTTTCAAAAGCGAAGCTTGTTTGGCGGGCAGGGGTGGGGCTGGGGCCTCGTCCTGCGTAAGCCCAGCAAGGAGGACTCGCAACCCAGCATCTACCAGTCCAAGTCGGTCCCTAATATTCGGGAATATATGGGAATTATGGTATAATGGGGAATATGTGGGAATTATGGTATATTCCTTCTTATGGGTGATGCAGGGTTTACATCATCAATCATCAACCGTAGATATAGGTCTACAGGATTCTGCTTCAGAGAAGAAGTAAACAGAAACGTAGCAAACAACACAACATTCCAGGTCGGAGCCCACCCCACCCCCATGTTTTTTCCCTGGTGGTCCAGATCGAGCGCCCGAGACCAACCGGTGCTACGATTCGGGGCTTTTGATTTTCGGCATGGTTTCTCAGAGACTCCGATAGCCCTTGCTGAATACAGAGTCGCATTGTAAGGAACATCGTAGGGAATGGGTCAAAGATATCGCAGAACGGCAACAGTGACAATGCCACAGAGGCCACAGAGGGCAAAGTTCGCCAGCGGAATGCTTGGAAAGACGGCCTGGAAGAGGATGTCAATCGCTGCTGTGGCAACATACATCGCCTCTATTCCAGGACCAACGAGCTTCATAAACGGTAGCGAGTTTTTAGCCGAGTGTTTACAGTTTACAGATTTGAGGCGTTGATGGCTGAAGGGTCGACGTTTAGGGTGTAAGGGGCTAGTGTTGAAGGTTTTAGGAGAGTCGAGCAGTGCCCGACTCACTGAAGTTAGGTGCGTTAGTAATGCATGCACGATCCCGCTACGATCACCGAGCCACGAACAACGCTGGGGCTCTCGTTTGCCTGTTTCGAAAGCGTGCACTAACTCCAAGGGTAAAAGGAGGGACCATTAATGAGGACCCCTAGGCATAAATCCTTCATACCGCTATTATATACCCATTATATAGCCCCATTATATATATATATATATATATATAGGGTAGGGGTCCCTCCTTTTCCCCTTTGACAACACAACGCCACCGCCTTACAGCCTCATCTAGAGACACCTTGCAAGCTACCACCCCCAAGAGTCAGACCCCAATCCCACCCTATCGAGACCCGAAGCCATAAATCTAAACCCCGAAACCCTCAAACCCCTAAAGCCTAAGCCCTTACTCCCTAAACCCTAAACCCCAAACCCTCAAACGCCTAAACTGCTAAACCCTAAGCCCTCACTCCCTAAACCTCGAACCGAGTCACAGCTCCGATAATCACAAGCCCGAGGCAGAGGAGGATCTCCAGGGATATCCTTCCGCAAGAAGCGCGGAACTTGTAGCAAAGGCGGAACCTCCGGAGGATGAATCCGGCTTTAGGGCTTCACATGCTGTTTAGTTTTGCAAAGTCTTGGTAAGTTTAGGGTTAGGGTTTAGGGTTTAGTTGACCGAATGATTTAGAATAGGATTTGGGTGTAATTAAGCTGCCACATACTTGGGACTCCTAAACCCGAACCCCTGAACCCTAAACTCCTAAAAACACATTTTTGTCGTTGATTCAAGCCGGACTTCTGTATTGGGTTGAGGGTTTAAGGAGCTAGGATACCCAGTAACCTAAGAATAAAAAGGCCTCTCTTTTTGGTATTGGGTAACTTTATAAGGAACCTAGGACTACAAAAAGGGAATAAGGGTACTACTGGGCATCCTAGG
Source organism: Symbiodinium sp. CCMP2592 (assembly GCA_905221615.1). Taxonomy (NCBI): domain Eukaryota; class Dinophyceae; order Suessiales; family Symbiodiniaceae; genus Symbiodinium; species Symbiodinium sp. CCMP2592. The sequence continues at coordinate 227,696 of CAJNDT010005947.1, forward strand.
CCCTAATTTTCGGAAACCCTAAAGCCTTTATAGAACCCTTATAGATCCCTTTAAGGAACCCTTATAGATCCCTTTAAAAAGGGAATAAGGGTACTACTGGGCATCCTAAGGAGCTGGGGGCTGAACATGTAACACTCTGACCCAGAGCAACCGCTGAACAACACTACTACGGTTGATGATAGAAATCCTGCATTACCTTAAGGAGCCTAAACTATGGGAACTATGGTATATTCCTTATTATGGGTAGTGCAGGATTTATATCATCAACCGTAGCACCGCGAGCCCATTTCACAGAATCGAAGTCCCCAATCGCTGCACCCTTCAGTGAATCCCATACCTTGACCCCAAACAACCTCCTTTTTAAGGACTATAGCCCTAAACCCTAAACCCTAAACCCTAAGCCCTAAACCCTATAGACGGCGACCATAAGAGGGAACCCTCAGGTTGCCTTTATATTTGGGTGGTGGTCAAAATTTGGGGTCCCTTTTTGGGTACCCGAAGTATTATTAGGTGCCGTACTCTATCAGGGACCCAAAGGAACCTTAATATCGACAACCGCCCATTTATAGGGTCAATGTAGACCCTAAGCCCAATGTAATGCAGTTTCCATCTCGAGAGCCAGTCGAGCAACAGGAGGATCAAGATGGAAGGAACCTTGGCCGTCCAGTTCCCCCACGCCAAAACGGTTTGGGAATCAAGCTGCTGCCATTCGTTTAATTTAAAGGCTGAAAGCAGTCGCAGGAACCTACCTCAAACTATATACCATGATTAAAAGGATGAGAAGTTGAAACTCTGCCCTCTTTACTATGAAATGGTCTCATAAAACTATAATTATAAGGATGAAAAGTGAGGCAGGTGCCCTTTTCTGCCTATGAAATGGTATCATCAAACTACGATACAGCAATCCAAGGAGCGGTGGTCAACCAATAGGCAAAGAGACGGGCCAACCTTGGCTCTTGTTAAGGGGCCCAATTTTAAGTTGCCATAATAAAGAAACAGAATGCTTTCAGTATATATCCCTACAATGGTAACTTTAACCTTACACCCTAAAACTCTTAAAGGAACCGTGAAAGATCCCCTAAAGGAACCCTTATACATGCCTATTATGGCAGCTTAAATTACATGCCTTAATGACTATACTGAACTTAGAACCCTAGCACAAATTATAATTTTAGCTGTTTCTTAAGGATTATAATAACCAAAAACTAACAATTATTTCTAAGTACCCCTAAGTTAACAAGAACCCAGCAACTGCCCTGCAGCCCAGAGGGGATCCCGGACGTCTGATGCCATGCGATCCAACCTCGGCTCGGTGTTCGCGTGTTTGCTGTTCCACATGTTATACCAGAGCCACATGTGGATCCCCCAAGACGCCGCAATGTATATGTGTATATATATATATGTGTGTGTGTGTGTGCAGAGAGAGAGAGAGAGAGAGAGAGAGCCTATCCACGTACATGTGTGAGAATGTTTAGATAAATGTCTGGTTGTTTGATCGTAAGCGCTTTGCTTCCCCGGTTGTGGCCAGGTACAGAAGCATGATTTACTACTACTACTACTACTACTACTACTACTACTACTACTACTACTACTACTACTACTACTACTACTACTCCTACTCCTACTCCTACTCCTACTCCTACTCCTACTCCTACTCCTACTCCTACTCCTACTGCTACTGCTACTGCTACTGCTAGTGCTAGTGCTAGTGCTAGTGCTAGTGCTAGTGCTACTGCTACTGCTACCGCTACTGCTACTGCTACTGCTACTGCTACTGCCACTGCTACTGCTACTGCTGCTTCTGCTGTCCCGCTCCCGCTCCGGCTCCTGCTCCTGCTACCGCGACTGCTAATGCTACTACTCGCTTAAGCTTTCAGATTTTGCTAGAGTAATCCTTGAAGGTCCTTATGTTAACTGTAGCAAAAGATCGAATAAAAATAGCGCTAACCCCCGCTCTACTTACTCGGGCCCTTATGCCAAAGCCTTTTAGAGGAACCCCTTTCAGCGGACCCATGAGGCAAACCTTGAAGGACACCCAAATCCAATTAATTGCTGAGGTTCCCTACATTCGGCACTAAGTACTAAACCCAAAACCCTGCTGCTAATCCCTCTAACGGAACCCTATTCTAACTATTGAGGCCGGCATATCAGGGCTCAAGCTTCTCGGACTCAAGTGCTCAGGCTTTCCTTGTGGATTATTCCTAGGGTTGAGTGTCTTGGGTTAGAGGGTTTTGCGTTGAGGGTTGGTTTATGGTCGTCCAGGGTTGAAGGGGCTTGGGTTTACGGTTGAGGGTTTGACGTTTTGGGGTGACGGGTTACCCTACTTGAAGGCTCATGGGACTTAGTAAGTAAGGTTATAAGTAGGTTATAATTAGGATAACCCCACTTAGGGGACTTATAACCCCAATTATAACCTACTTGCTAAGTCCCATGATCCTCTAAGTAACCCCAAAACCCTTCAACCCTAAAGGGTTCAGCCTGAACCGCCGCCCGGCAAGGCCTGCACACGGGTGTAGGGCTTAGCAGTCAGGGGCTTTTGGGGGTTTAGGGGTTGCGGGGCTTTGGGGTTTAGGCATTTTTGGCTTAGGGTTTGGGGGTTGTGTTAGATCTTACAGGCTTCACCTAAGCTTTGCCGGGCCGCAGGGACCAGAGAAGGGGAACCGTGGCAAGGACCATGCGGCGGTAGGTGAAGCCTCCGTCCACGAGCTGATTTGCCAGCGCCTTGCGCACCTCGCCACACAGGCTCTGCAAGGCATGAATGTACCCTAAGGGTCCATGTACTCATATAGTATATACATTGGCCTTGAAGTACTTCCTATATAAGTACATTGGGCCCAAAGTATATGCTATAGGGGCACATGGACCCTTAAGGATACGAAAAGGCCTCAAGATACCTCTAGTTCTAAGGCAGGACTATCTGGGAACTTCCGGGATTGGGTACTTGTAGTGCTGGTGCTGGTGCTTGGGCATTCCTCGGCTTCGAGGTGTCGGGATTTAGGACTTCGGGATTCAGGGCTGTTCTTCTTAAGAGCTTCGGGGCGTGTGGTGGAGCAAGATGCTCACGCCAACTATAGCAGGATCAGTGGCTTGGCTGACTTTGTCGTACCCTTAAGCCCCAAACCCTGAACACTCTATTGTAAATCCTGAAGCCTGAACCCCCAGACCTGAACCCTGCACTTTTGACTTGAAGTCGGGTTTCACGAAACTCAGTGCCCTGATCTCTAAGTCCAACTCGCCCTTACTATGGCCCTCGACGGCATATCCACAACACCCGAAAATCCTAAACCGCAAGCGGCAAGCTTGAACACGGAATCCCGAATCCAGCACCGTCACCTCACCCTTGAACCACGCTCCTACATCCTAAACCCTAAACCCTGAACCTTTTCTTAGAAAAAAATCCCCTCATTTCTTGACACCTTTACCCCTCAACGCGAACAGTACGAATAAATGCTTTCATGCCCTCAACCTAAAACATCCTCGAAGGGCGCTGACGCCCGATAGCCCAGAACCCCAGCCCACAGATAGATAGATAGATAGATACATAGATAGATAGATAGATAGATAGAGAGATGTTAGCATCGCACCGAAAGCCCTCCACTCTCACATCAGACAGCCCTAGACTACTAGAACCCTTAACACCAAAACCCTATATAAACCCAGAACCCCTAAACCCAAAGCCCTAAAGCCTGATCCTCTACATCTCATCAGTACATAAATCTTTCAACCTTACACCCAAGCCCCAAAACCTCACCTCAGTCTGCACCAGGATCTCAAAGCTCTCGATAGACCCAAACCAGGTGGAGATACATCGCAGAATGATGTTGCGATCGCCTAAGAACTCTGGAGTTTGGGATTCAGGGCTGACGATCACCTCAGAATTTTAGAGGTTCGGGATTCAGGGCTAAGGATTTGGGGGTGCGGGCGTAGGATTTAAGTTTATCAGGGCTACAATACCCCGTAGCCGTAATAAGCCAAAAAGCGTGCTGCTTTCAGCTTTCGGGCTGTTCTTCCGAATTGTAAGAACACATTTACTGTCCACTGCGCTTTGAAGCTACCAGGGAGGACGAAGGACAAAGCCTACTTAACAACGGTTCCATCAAGGAAGAGCCTAAACAAGACATGTAATAGCAATGAACCAATGAAGTATGGTATGCCGGAACCCAGCCTGGCCATAGGTTGGATGTTGGAAATCTGACAAGGCTGCCTGTGTTTCTGGCTTTAAGGGTTTAGGGTATAGGGTATAGGGCTTAGGGTAAAAGTTTTCAGCAAGCACCCTGAACAGGCCGGGGGTGTTCCTGGACCTGGCAATATCGCGGCCTGAAAGGGTAGATCCGGGTTTTGGGGTATGTGATAGTATAGCAACATAGGGATACAAAGTATTCCCCGACCCCTCTACTCTGTAGTAGCTTTAGGAAGGCCGCCGAGAGTGTGGTTCAGGACGGCGTTGCCGGAAATTTACAGAGATCATACTTAGGGTGGAGCTGTTGGGATGTCGAGGCTTCGGGCAATGATAGGTCCAGGAGTTTAAGCAGGATTTGAGCACAGGGGCGAACGAACTCACTGGTGCTAGCTTAAGGATCAGGCTTTAGGATTGCGGTTACTTGGCTTAAGTCTCAGGGGTTGGGCTTACACAACCTGGTCTGATTTCCAATTCCAGTCTGGATCTAAACCGTGCTCTCTTACCGGTTTTTGGTTTCGGTATCCCTGTGTCTGTGACTTCGCGTACCTTTGAACGAGCCCCCTACTTAAAGAAGCTCTGTTCACGGGCACGGCAACTTTAACTGGACGGAATGAGTTGTTCAACAACTCCTGTCACAAGCATGATGAGAACGCTTAACACTGGTTCTGATGAGATCTTTCTCACCATCAGACCCCTAAACCCTGTACTTAAAGGATCATGGGACTTAGTAACTGGGGTTATAATTAGGGTAACTATACTTATAACCCCACTCAAGGTACTTATATCCTCACTTACTAAGTCCCATGATCCTCCAAGTAGCTTAAACTCTAACAGATGCTGGAGGGTTTGTCCACACACGCACATCCAAGTCGCAGAAGTCGTCGTCTTTGTGGCCACCTTCGCAGCAGGAGCTTGTCGTCTGCCTGGGCTTTGAAGTAGCCAGTGAGAGAAGCAAATTTCTGTTTCTTTCATCATGATTCTTTTATGTTCCGGTAGGGAACATGTCAAACAAACACGAAATTATGGTTCATCATGGTCCCTCTATGTTCCTGCAAGGAACAGCTCCTGCAAAAGCAGTCAAAAATGCTTCGTCATGGTTCCTTCACGGAAAAGGTCAAAAGAACAACGTAATTCTGTTACCCCAGGGTTCCTATATCAGGGTTACTACAAAGTCCAACGGGTTCTATAAGGGATACCGCAACGGTCTGGGTTTAGGTTTCAGGATCTAAACCCCTAAACACCCTAAAGCCCGAAGCCCCAACCAAAAGGGTACTCCGGCACCAGCTGCTTGATGGAGAAGTCCCTCAGTTGACGGTCCATGGTGTCAATGCTGCGGCAATAGGATCCTTCGTCTTGCTCTCGCTTCGGCGATCGCTTTTAGGCTGTCTCAGTACACTAAAGCCATAGCTAAACTTGCAGGAACAAAGAGAATGAGACATCCAACTGCAATAATAGGGATGGATATGTGGCGCCTTTATTTCCTGAGGCTCCGGACATAAATTCGGAGAATGCGGTTCAGGCGAGATGGTTTTGCTGGGCTCGGGCTTGCTGCAATGGCACAGCGTGTCAAGCCCTAAACTGTTGACGGCAGCTCGCCAACACTACCGCAAAAATCCCTCCCTTCCAGAATGCCCGCATGTAAACCCTAAACCCTAAGCGCTACACCCTAACACCCAACCCTAAACCATAACCGCAAGTGCTAGACCCTAACACCATAATGCAATCGACCCAGGATCGCACTGCATAGGCCATGAAAGTGAAAGTGGGCAGCCACAGCGCAGGCAAAGTGGCCAGGTAAGCCCAAGACCAGGAGTCTTGCCTACTGGTTTAGGGCTTTCGGTTTTGGGGTTTGGATTTAGAGGTTGGGTTTAGGGTTTAGGGGCTTTGGGTTTGGATTTAGTGGTTGGGTTTAGGGTTTAGGAACAACAAAGAAACGAAACATGTGCGACCTCTGGAAGACCTAGTTGCTGCAGCAGCCAGTGGCTGATAAAGGTAATGACGCACAGGACAAAGTGGCAGATCATCAGCACAGTTCCTGTCAGAACACAGAGAGAAACCCAAATTACATCCTAATTAAACCCGAATTAAGCACTAACTAAACCCTAACTAAACCCTAATTCAACCCTAAACCCCCGAAAAATCATCCTTTCCACACAATCCTAAGCTCCGCAGCGACGAAGGGCGTGCGAACCCTGAACTGCAAGAATAGTCGAACTTCGTCCTGCCCAGACCCTCCAAAATCCCTTAATTAACGAATATACCTTAAATCATATTAGGGATCCTACTGTTATTTAAGGTACATTCCTTAACTAAGGGATCTTGGAAGGTCTGGGTGGCGTCGAACCCGAAAACGCAACGCAGGGGAACAGCCCGACAAGGAGGGCCCTTAACCCAAACACGGTTTGGGGTTTAGGGTGTTGGGGGACGCGCTAACCAGGCAAAACGCCCCAGTCAGGGAGGAGGGCGTCGCATCACAAAACAAGGGCGGGCAAGACTGCCAAAGAAGAAGGGCACTCAAGCCATGAACTATGCCCCAAGTCTTGTTTTACTGAACTAGTAAACCCTCAAAACCGGAACCCTAAACTCCCTAATACCCCAAAGCCCCTAAACTAAAACCCGAAAACTCCTAAAGCCAAATCAGGCAAGAGGCCTAACAACGGAGGGCACACCTTCACAGCCGCCGAGCCATGCGCATTCAGGAAAGCAGCCATCTCAAAGACGCACCACCTAGGATTTGTGTTTAGGGCTTAGGGGTTTAGGGTTTAGGGGTTTGGGGTTTAAGCGTTTCGGGGTTAGGGTTTGATGATGATCCACCTAAGATGAAGGTCAGGGTGTTTTTTTTTTTGTTGTGGCCCCTTTTTGCTCGGGCCCCGTGTCAATGGTTTCTAAAAAATTTTTTGCTGCGGTCCCAGGGCGTGCAAGGTGTTTTTGTTTTTGCTCCGGCCCCGCCGACAGGCAGGGGAAAGAGCGGGGCCAGAGCAAAAAAAAAAACACCACCCAGACCCTGCCCCGGAAGGGTCGCCCCGGCCCACAGTGAGTGAGTGAGCTTCCGAGCGGGGCCGCAGCAAAAAAGAAAAACACCCCCTGGGCAGCGATGCTTTCTCCTCCGCCGGAGTGGTGTTTTTTTTTTTGCTGCGGCCCCGCTCGCCGTCGGGGTGTTTTTTTTTTTTCTGCGGCCCCGCCCGGAAGCTCACTCACTCACTGTGGGCCGGGGCGACCCTTCCGGGGCAGGGTCTGGGTGGTGTTTTTTTTTTTGCTGCGGCCCCGCCCGGACGCTCACTCACTCACTGTGGGCCGGGGCGACCTTTTCGGGGCGCGGGCCTGGGCAGCGATGCTTTCTCCTCCGCCGGAGTGGTGTTTCTTTTTTTGCTGCGGCCCCCGCCGAACTCGGCGAGCCAATAACAAAAAATGTCTGGTGTACTACATCGGGTCTAAAAAGACCCGGCGGGGCCACAGCAAAAAAAAAACACCACTTCCTAAGATGAACCCCAAAATGTTAGAAACCGGATTCAGGACAATTAGTGCGCGGATTCCCTACACATTACTCTTAAGGATTGAGGCTATTGGGTTTTCAACTTTTATCGGGCTTCTACGGGAAGATGATGATGATCTTGATGATGATGATGACGATGATGATGATGATTGTAGGTGCAGTAGTGGTTCAGCCGAAGCTGCACTGCCTAAGATTTAGGGTTCAGGTTTCATATCATGTGCAGTATGTATATGTATATACTGGATATGTATATATATATATACACACACACACACTTTTGTATATGAACATATGTGTATGTACATTGTCTCATCTACTGCTACCTGACCCCTATAAATCTACAAATCCAAGGTATTCCCGTACAAAAGTCAGGACATAAAGCCCAACGTAAGGGCCTCAATGATTGGAAAAGGGCTTCGGGCTGTAGGACATAGTAAGGCGACAGGGTGACGCCACTGACAATCATTCAAACCGCCATATTAGGTACGGCCCCCACGCAGGAATAGTTGAATAATATTCATCATATAGATATAGTAGGACCTTGGTAGTAGCCCGATTATAGACTCTTACTGTATGGGGGCCGTACCAAACCGCTATAACTGGAGCCTCGACCCTAAGCCCGATTCGTGACAAGTCGCAGTCGCGTAACGTAAGAAGGGTCCCAGAGCACCAGCATGGATTTGGAGCGCTTCAAGATTGCACCCATGCTGACCAGACCTTCTCAAAGGGGTTACTTGGAGGGTCGGGGGACTTAGTAACTGGTTATTTTAAGGACTTATAAGTACCATAACCCCAATTAGGGTCCCTTTTAGGGTACTTATAAGTCTACTTACTACCTACTTACTAAGTCCCACGACCCTCCAAGTAAGGTCTTACCTACCTTAACCTACCAAACCCTACCTTTTTTGTAGGCTCTTATTATCAAACCTAATATGGAATTTGTAGGGACCCTATGTTTTTTGTAGGTTTTGGTAGGTTAAGGTGGACCCTAAATAACCTACCTCATGAGGGCTCCTCATTGTGATGTCCTCGTACAAGTCCTCAAGATAGTAGGTTCTTGAGGGTGTAGGTGGGGTTTCGAGGCATAGAGTAGGTTGAAAGCTAAAAGGCTGGCAGTCGTGTGAAACATAGAATCAGCCCGAGTCCAGGATTTGTCAGCACAGTGGGTTTGAGGTTTAGGGTGCAACCCGTTCACGCCCTGCAGAATTAGGAAGAGTACATCCAAAAGCGGGTTTCTTCATTCAGCTAAGGGGTTCGATTGGATGTTTTATTGGATCCCAATTACAGTAGAAGCCCAAAAGTTGGAAACCCAATAGCCTCGATCCTTAAGAGCAATTTACAGGGAATCTCAGAACTTTTTGGCCTTAATCCAGTTTCCAAATTTATAGGGTTTGCTGTAAAAGCTTTAAAGCACTTGTAACTCCACCCATTACTACTTCTATTTCTAAATCCTCCGACCCTCCAAGTAGGGGCCTCAACCGGATGAAGCACAGAACCCCGGAAACCCAGGGGCTTAAGGGAGAGTCGAGGGCACCCTCATCAGCTCCCAATCAGAGGTATCGTCACCTCCCTAAGGGTTTTAGGGTTTAGGGATGTTTAGGGCAGGTTTATGGAAACCCTAAGCCCCAAATCCGAGCACCCAACATCCTAATTAATGCTTTTTGGTAGCTACCACGGACCCAAAGCGTGATGCCTTCGAACTTCAGATCCATGTCTCTTTGGTTGATGCATGCAGCATCAAAGAAAACCCGTGTGCTCGGCCGGAAAAGCCTGACTTTGGGGGTGATGGAAGGGGGGGAGGGGTGTATATCCCTAGTTTAGGCTACTTAAAGGCTGATGGACTTAGTAAGGCTATAAGTAAGGTTATAATTAGGATAACCCTACTTTGGGGACTTACAACCTCAACTATATACCTACTTACTAAGTCCCTTGAGCCCTGATTGAGGGCTGAAGGATTTCGGGGTTTAGAGTTTAAGGCTGTGGACGCTTGTGGGCTATTTCCCTAGGGATCTAAGGACTCATATATTAAGGCTTTTGGGCCCAAAGACCATGCTATAGAAGGCTGTTGGGCTATGTTGATCCCTAGGGTTTGGAATTTGGGGCTTACAGTGTACTTGAATCCCCCTCCACAAAGATGTTGTCAGGAAACCCAAGCGGAAGTTATAACTAGCTTCAGGTAGGTCTCGAATGTAGCTTCAGGCTTGTTGCAAAATGCCAGAGAAACTCTACGGGAATCCTTCGGAATTGGGGTGGCTTAGGGCTCGGATTCTCAGAGGGTCCATAAGTAATTACTACCATTATGGAATTCCATATTGGTGGTAGTATATGAACCCTCTGGGGTTTGGGGCCTTGTAGAAGCTGCATGCAGTAAAGAAGCAAGAAAGTCGGGTAGTAGGCCAGCGTGCCCAGGAGGATACACCATCTGCAGGTCCGGCCCGTCTCCGCCCATTCAGGCAAAACTCCCGTCAAGAAGAGGACAAATGAGGTAACCGCGGCGAGGGTGCCTACCACGCTTGCCGGCCAGGTGTTGTTCAAAAAGAGGAGGTTGACATACCTGGGCTCTTGTCAAGGGTTTTGGTTTAAGATACCATAGTGAGGAAACCATGTTATTTGACTATAGATCCCTTTCATGGTAACTTAAACCTTAAACTTAAACCCTACATACCCTTCCTTAAAGATCCCTTCAAGGAACCCTTAACTAAAATTAAGTCCCTTAACAAGAACCCAGATACTTCTGCCAAGCTGGAGCCTGCCAGCTGTGAGACCAGAACTCATCGATAACCTTTGCCTCCTCGCTTGAGCTATACCACAGCTCCTGCAGGCGTCCTTTGCCTGGGTTCTTGTGAAGGGATCTACTATAAGGGTTCCTTTACGCGTTTAGGGCTTAATGTAAGTTACCATAATAGGGATCCATAATATATAGTATGGTTTCCTTATTAGGTACCTTCGACAAAATCCCTTAACAAGAACCCAGTTGCGGGCGTAGAACAGGGAGTGTTGCAGGATGACGAAGATGGGGATCGATCTCACAACCCCTGGACGTGTCGCCTCAAACTGTGTGATGATCTCCACGAAGGCGTCGATTTCTAGGCATGGATTGGGCCTTGGATTTGCTCAAAGCTATTGACTGTAGAGTTGAGCTTTGTGGGTCACTAACCAAGGATTATTAAGGTTGATGTTTGAGGATTGAAAGGGTTTAGGGCTACTGACGAGGTGCTGATGGCTTTCAGGTCCTAGGTTTCGAGGAACCCCGAAGAGAAACCGCACACAGCCAAAACGTACACACCAACAAAAAGACAGAGAGGCAGATAGAGATAGACTAACACATGCACACCTCTGTACGACGCTGTAGATCACAAGTTGTCCGTAAATGCTAAGCCCAAGCCGAAACCCCAATCCTAATCCCGACTTCCGAAAGGGATAGGACCCTTAAACTATGGGCAGGCCCGCAAACTAGACGTTGGACCTACAGCACGGTTGAGGGTTAAGGCATTCGAGGTTCGGGTTTAGGATGAAGGGTTCAGAGTTTCGTGAACTGGGTTCAGGACACTACTACGACGTACATTGCGGGTCCTAAACCCCAATCAAGGCTGAGTCGTCACACCCCAAACTTAAAGCAAGACCCAAACACTCAATCGCCAAACAGCAAACCCTAGGGATCAAAATAGCCCAACAGCCTTGTATGGTCTGGTCTTTGCCCCTAAGAGCCCTAAGAAAATTCAAAAAATCCTAGAGCCTGTAAACCTTGTCAGGGCGACCTTACCTGCCCTGAAACCTAGACCCTAGACCCTCAACCCCAACCCCTACCACCCTAAACCCTTAAATCCTGAAGCCTGGTAATAAAACCCTGATGGATCCCTGTAAAGGGCCCACGTATGTCGGGTATCATGGGGAACTAAAGGTTAACCTTTTTGGTTATATAGGGATTATATAGGGACTATACTACCCAAAAGAGGTTAAAGGTTACCTACTCTACTACTAGGAGGAACCCCTATACATCCCTTACACCCTAAACCCTAAACCCTAAACCCCTAAACCCTAAACCCTAAACCCCTAAACCCTAAACCCTCAAACCCAAAGCCTGGTAACTTTGACTCGCCCCAGTCAGTGTGAACGCTCAGGAGATCGTCTGCGAAGTCCAAACCGGTGGGAGTCGCCTAGGGTTTAGTTTGGGACTACTGTTGAGGGGGATAACCCTAACCCTAAACCCTAAACCGACCCTCCTTCTACCCTCTATTAAACCCAAAATACCTAATTGTTTTTAGGGACCATATACCCCTATTTGAGGGTACAAGGAGGGTCCTGGTAGTTTTGGACTGCTTTGGAGGATTATCCAAAGGGTTACTTTGGAGGTTTCAAGGCCTTTGGGCATGATAGTGTAGGAATAAGATGCTAGTAAAGAGATGACAAAGAGACATCACCAAAATGACTAGGTCGATTTAGAATTATAGGGTTTATGGTTTGGGATTTAGGTGGTTTAGGGTTTATGAGGATTTAGGGGTTTAGGGGCTCAGTTCTTCCTTTCTAAGGGGTTCTTCCTGCAGGACACTACGGTCGATGATGTAAATCCTAGGGTGCCTTTACACGGATCTATAAGGGAACCTGTAAGGGGCCCCTTTAAGGGATCTATAGGGTTTTAGGGTTGATGATACAAATCCTGCATTACCTTATACTGACCCCAGACTATGGAGATTATGGTATATTCCTGGTATTGTACGATTTATTTCAACCCTATGAACCCCGAGCCCACGCCCTGGATTTTGGCTTTGTACGGTTAGGGGTCTAGGGCCTTAAGGGTTTAGGATTTAGCGTCTCAGGTTTAGGGTTTCAAAGTTTAAAGTCTCGCGTCTCAGGTTTAGGGCTTTCTTTCATATTCACTGTTGAGGTCTGGAGCTTTCGGGGTTTAGTTCGGGTTTAGTGCGTACTTTTCGGAAACTCCCATATCGAGCTTCGCGGCGGGTGCGTCCTGAGCTGGCTCTTCCGGCTGCGCCGATCGCACTTTCAGTGTCGTTGGAATCCCATCAATCATGCCAGACAGTGAACCCTAGCCCTAACCCTAATGAGGCCGAGACCACGAACGGTTCAAAAGGCTCCAAGATGTCGCAAGAATGAGAAAGTGAGAAACCAGCCAACATTCTCCTACAAGCCGTGCCATTTACAAGTCTAAGCAGCTCTATAACCCCCCCATGAAATCCTGGTAATCCCTACATACTGTTGATGATATCAACCCTGCATGACACATAATAATGAATACACCATAATTCCCACATATTCCTTATTATGTGTAATGCAGGATTTGTATCATCAACCGTATCTCTATAAATCCCTGCAAAAGCACCCAAAATTACCCGTAAAGCGCAATACTAAATACAGCAGTGCAGGGCTTGAGCCGCTGATCGTCGCAGTAGGTCAGAAGTTTAGGGTTTAGGGGTTTCGGGTTTAGGAGTTTAGGGTTTAGGGTTAGGGGTTTAGGGTTTAGGGTAGTAAAGCCAGTTAGTGCTGGATTCCCGATGCATTAAAGGATCATGAGACTTAGTAACTAGGTTTATACGTACGGTAACTATACTTACAATTACTTAGAACCTCAACGAAGGTACTTATAACCTTACTTACTAAGTCCTATGATCCTCCAAGTAAGCTAGGGGTAGAGGGGTAGAGGGACTCTGACTGTGGACTTAGGGGTTTCTATTGGTTCACGTTTTGAGGTTTAAGGATTTGCAACGGAGGCTTACAAGTTTCGACAAGGACTATATCCACTTTAATTCTAGGTTTAGGGTGTAAGGTTTGGGGACTCATGGGTGCTGGGCTTCAGGATCTGCGACAGGCCCTTAGTATATCTAAATATACATAGATATTTCAATGGCTGAGGGTGTAAAGATTTGCCAACTGCTTTGAATTACGTGCTGATTTCGAAATACGGGCAGAATATGCTTGTTCTACAGGGCTTGATGAGGATTTACTCTGTGGCCTGAGCACATGGGCTCCTTGCATGAAGGACTTCGACTTACTAGTGACATAGTGGTTGAAGGTTTATCGGACGACCAGAATAGGGCCCTGAATGTCTTAAATTGTTGGAATATTGTCATAATCGGCACTATAACGGGATACCAATAGTAGTTGCGCCACCCCAAACCCTAAACCAGATGGTCTTCACTAGGCAGTACACACTGTCCCTACATCCCCTGCAGCTGTTGCACTGGACTTGCCGTGGACTTGTCCCAATCTCCACTATACTTAGAACCCTAGCAAAAATCATAATTTTAGCTGTTTCTTGGGGATTATAATAACCAAAAACTAACAAGTATTTCTAAGTACCCGTAAGTCCAGACTCCAGAGCTGGAAACACGAACCCCCAGAACAAGAACCCAATCTTTGGCCTCAAGGCTTTGAATTTAGAGCTTATTGTTTAGGGTTGAAGGTTGAGGGCGTAGGATTTAGGGCTTAGATGGTGCCAGAGAGTTACGTCTCATTGAGGGGCCGTCCAGTGCTAGTCCTTCTCATTATTTCGGCCCCTTTGTTGCCCTAAACCGCCTACACCCTGCAGAGTGTATCCCCCCATCGAAGCTCACTGCACCCCCCACCAATCACAAAAAAGGAGCCCTTTGAGTCTTGAAAGGTTTCGGAGTTTGGGTTTAGGGCTTTAGTGTCTTATGGTATACGGTATAAGGCTTTAGGGTTCTGGGATTTAGGGTTTCGCGACTAGCACCCTCAACCGCCTGGCTGCCATCGTCGCAAGCTTTCCATGCATCTACTCCTTGGGCATTGATGGGCGAATCAGAAACCTCTCACAAAACGGAACCTCTATGAACCCTAAACCCTGAATACCCTAAACGTAAAGCCCTGAACCCTCATCAACAACGCTAAACTTGCTAAACCTGAGGCCCACTCCTGAAGCCCTGCAGACCCAAGAGGCCCCCACGCCCGAAACAGAATCGAAAGAATTCTACCTTACATGCGAGGGTTTGATGTTGTACATATGATAGGAAGATTTCCTAGGGAACCTGAGGAATCTAATCCTGGTGGTTGAAGGTCCAAGGGAAGTTTATCCCGGCTATAAACACTAAACTGCTCAAGGCGGAACCCAAACTCTTTCAACACGACTACCTAACCTGGGAACATATGGTAGGGTTATATAAGCAAGGTAGCGGTTATACGTTGCCAGCTCGCTTCCTGCAATACTCCCTAAGCCGTAAACTCAGAAAATCCAAGTGGTAAAGGATGGTAAAGGCCACCTACCCCTTTTTGGGCCCAAAAGCCTTTATATATGAGTCCTTAGATCCCTAGGGAAAGTTACCTACCCCACTGGATTCATGCATTTAAGGTTTAGTTCAGGCTCACACCCCCCTCCCCCGTTACGTGACCCTTCGTCGTAGTACATTGGTACAGTAGTAGTACGACAGTACAGTAGCAATACAGATAAGTGCATTTAGGGGGTTGCATTTCATCAGGGGTCTAAGCGGGCTTAGAACAGTTGAAGGCTTGGACGTGTCCGGGCGTTTAGGACTGGCTAAGGCGGTTTAGGGGACGGGGGGCTTGGCACCTTATCAAGGATGTAGCGGGGCGTAGCAGGGTCTATATAGGAGGGGTTAGAAGGGGTTTGAGGGTTTCGTGGGGTTTAGGAGGGGTTAGGGCCGTTTGGGGTTCTATATCAACCGTGTAGGAGATTCGCAAAAAAGGAATTTACCACAAAATGGATGCCTAGAAAAGATCCTAACTAATTTCAAGCCCAATGCCACAACCCTCAAAACCCCAAATCCTGCACACCACCTAAAATGGCAGACTCTAGACCCTGCAAGCCAGACCTACCAAACCGTGTCACCCGTAAGCCCCAAACAACGTCCCATGAATCTCTCCATGCTGCTTCATCGTCGCCCCCAAGCCCAAGAGTGGCAGGGACCGGTGAACTGTGGTGAAGAAACCATTTGGCTTGAAATGAGCTCAGCAGCAGTTCAAGGTATGAGATCTCCTGCCAGTTTTAAGCTTCAGGGCTTGACGGTGAAAGTGGGTTTAGGGTTCAAAAAGTCAAAGCTTCATATAGGCGCCTTAATACTTATTATAGGGATTTGGGGCCCATTATACTGTAGTTATGATAAGGAACCCTCATAATCCTTTTAGACACCTTTAAAAGGAACTCCAAAAGGAACCCTCAGGTAATTATGTAGGCCCCTTTAGTAGGCTTCGTCCTCAACTCCTGAACCACACCTCCCGCCGTGAAGATCTCTGCATACTAAGTACACCCGAAGCCGTGTTCATGCCTGTATAGAGTTTGGGTTTAGGGTTTAGGGTTTAGGGTAATGGAGACTTGTAATTGCCAGGGCTTGACGGGAACTACTTCGAATCCGTGAACTTCGGAAGCGGAACTTCGGAAACCTGCTGAACAAATTGTGCTTTCTGGGTTCATGGCTTATACAGGTCTACGAACCCCAAGCCCCAGACCCTTAAGACCTACAGCTGTTTTACTCAAACTGAATTGTAAACTGGTCCATGAGACGACAGATCCTGCTAGGAACCCAAAAGGTCTGGGTTACTATAAAAGGCTTCCTCTACGGCTCTAAGGGTGCATCCAAGGGTTCCTTGTGCAAACCAAAGGGGGCTTACTGAATGGCTCATGAGATTTAGTTGGCCGGTAGAGTTATAGTTGGGGGTTACAACTGGCCTAAGTAGGGTCATTCTACTTATAATCTTACTTACTAAGTTCCATGTGCCTTTGAACAGTGGGAGTAGAGATCCTGCTGACGGATTGAATATACAATAGAGGCCTCATTAATGTATCATCAAAGAGCCTACGGGACAATCGGGACAATATTGCTAATGGCTCCGACTGCCCATGTTGCAATATTGCTAACGGTTTCGGCCGCCCATGTTACCATAATTCCCAAACTTCACTTTCGGGTAAGGCAGGATTTCTACCATCAGTTGCAGTACAAGGGAGGTATCGATGAGGAAATACATGGACTTACTACTTGATGTGCGCAAGCATTCGCCCGATGTGGGTGCTTAGGATCCTTTGTTAAAGGCATTCCTAGAGGCTTGTTGGGGTACAGCTGTAGGTGAGTATTACAGGCTTCTACCGATGGTGTAGGCTTTGGAGTTTCCGGCTTAGGGCTCAGCTTTTTGTTCAAGTGCATTCGAACTTCTAGGGTTTAGGGTTTAGGGTGTCGGGTTTGGGGCCAAGCGCATTGGACCTGTTAGGTTTTAAGGTTTCGGGTTTGAGGGGCTGCTGTAGGGCCCAGACGCAGAGTTGCGAACCTGCAGCCAAGAAAAACAAACCCTGACACCCCCAAAGCCGAATCCTGACCCTAAGCCCCCTAAACATTCTGAAGTAGAGCCACATGTACATATGCGGTGGCAACAAGCTACCACGGAAAATCAACGAGGAAAAAGCTTGAGCAAGACGAAGCATACTCCCACATAAGTTGAACCAAAGCAGAGCTTTGCCTCGATCTACAGAGTAAACAGTAGATCCCTAAACCCTACTATGCCCGCACGCCACCCCACTGTCGTTTGGGGCTGCCCTGCCCTCTGCCTGCCCTGCCCTGCCTGGTGTAGGGTCAAACAGCCCGAGCACGCAGTGTCCTTTTTTGTTGTTAATATAACAGTGTTCCTTTGAGGCACCTTCAAGGGCACCATCTAGGGTTCCCTTTGTAAGCCAAAGGGGGTTTACTGAAAGGCTCATGAGGGAGTTTCCGAAAACTAGGGGTACCTTACAAGGGGGTCCTTATTATAAGGATCCTCCTAGTTAGGGTACTATATTAGGGTCCCCTCATTTCCGGAAACCCTTATGAGACTTGGGGTTGAGGGTCTGCTGTAGGGTTCATACGGCTGATGATATGAATCCACCACTACCCATAATAAGGAATATACCATAGATCCCATAGATTACGGTCCTTAAGGTGATGCAGGATCTATATCATCAACAGTACCCCTAGTTGGAAACCTCTCAGCAAAACAACTCAAACCCTGACGTCCCTGATCCTACCTATAAACTCCGGCGTAGTTCCTTTTTTTGGTTGACCAAAATCTCTATTATAGGATCCTAACCATAGAACTGGATAACCGAAACAAGGGACTACAATGGAGACTATAGGTAGACCCAAACATTTGAAAACAGTACACTTCTGGCCAAAGACGATATCTCTCGCACTTAGATAGCAAGTTTGGTAAGTCCATGGATTGATGGGAGACAGATAGATAGATTGATGGCTATATAGAGATATAGGTGCAAAAAGAAAGAGAAAGAGAGACACATGTAGAGCGAAATGTACATATGTGGTGGCCACAAGCTACCACGGAAAATGAATGAACTACAAGCTTTAGCAAGACGAACATACACCCACACAAGTTGAACCAAAGCAGAGTTTTGCCCCAATCTACACCGTAAACCGTACCGTTTACCCCTTAACCCTAAACTCAACTATACCCTAAACCCTAGAAGCCCTAAACCCTAAACCCTACTATACCCTGTACCCTAAATACCTAAACCCCCAGCCCCAGACCAGAATAGCTCAAGCTTTCGGCTTTTTGGCTGCCCGCCACTTGGAGGACCCAAAGCCGACGTCAATCTAGGTTCCTGAGTAGCCCCTTTATAATAAGGATAGCCTTTTTGCTGACATTTCCTGTCAAGAAGGAGACCCCCCTAAAAAATAGAAAGGACAAAAAACGGGTACCACTCAGGAACCAATTTTACCATCTTTGCATCCCTGAAGGGTCCGCGCATCTGTGAGAGAAATCCTTCTGCAGCGCTCTTGTTAAAACAGCTGCTTTAACGTGTCCCTCAAAGGGGTGTTTAGGGTTTAGGGTTTAGGGTTTGAAAGTCATCCTTTCAGTGTGTCCTGTAGGGCTCCTTTGAAGGATGGATGTACCGAGAAGGCTTCGGATAGATTCTTAAGGGATTCTTGGAGGGTCGGGGGACTTAGTAGGGGCTCCTTTACAGGGGATTCTAAGGACTCTATAAGGGTACTATAGGGTTTAGGGTTTAGGGTCGGGGGACTTAGTAAGTAGGTAGTAAGTAGACTTATAAGTACCCTAAAGGCGACCCTAATTGGGGTTATGGTACTTATAAGTCCTTAGAATAACCAGTTACTAAGTCCCCCGACCCTCCAAGTTGTACAAACCTTCAAGAGGTTCGTTATCTTCAAGGGTAGTTGAAAGTGTTTCGTTGGGAGTTCATAAGGTTTAGTTTTGCGCTGTACCACGCCCCATGTACCTGTATGGCATAGACTTCTTTCCCTTGAAACCACTATCAAGGAACCTATGTAAGGCCAGAGGCCTCAGGATATACTGCCTGGATACATGGACCTTGTAAAACCTTATATTCAAGTGTATAGAACTATAGAACCCTTTTAATTACCACCCTTACAGAACCCCTTAAGTACGGGAATCCCTGATAGAATCCCTACAGGCACATGGACGCCTAGTGCATGGTCATAACGAAAGGAAGCAGCTGCCAAGCTCCTCGGTAAATGATGCTGCGGCCCCAATTTGTAGGGTTTGACCATCTAAAAAAATGCACCCTGCAAGGATGCCACACTGCCAACTGGACTTTCGCAGGGGAACGATTTTGAATGCTCATCGCCGTCTAAGCCCCTGCCACACTGCGGCCTTCATCCTAAAGCTCTACTATACCCTAAACCTTAAACCGTATACACTCCCACAACCTAGTCTACTGTAAACCCTAAACCCTAAACCAAAAACCCAAAAACCTCTAAACCCCTTTCTAGAACCCTTATCGATCCCTTGAAAGGATCCCTTCAAAAGGAACCTCTACTTGGAGGGTCGGGGACTTTTTAAGTAGGATATAAGTAGACTTATAAGCACCCTAAATGGAGTTACCCCCATTAGAACCCGATATATAACCTACTTACTAGGTCCCCTGCCCTTCCAAGTAGACCCTAAACCCTCTTGAAGGAACCCTATAGATCCCTTTAAGGAGCCCTTTAAGAACCTTACTAAGTCCCTTTAAAAGGAACGTCTATAGATCCCTGAAACCCTCACCCTTAAGTCCGAGACTCCGAGCAAGAACTTGCTTACTACTGGGGCCTCAATTATTGGTATAGGGTTCCTTTAAAGGGTCGATAAGGGCTACAATAAGGGCATCCACAAGGGCATTATAATTAAGTATTGGTATAGGGTTCCTTTAAAGGGTCGATAAGGGCTACCATAAGGGCATCCACAAGGGCATTATAATTAAGTATTGGTATAGGGTTCCTTTAAAGGGTCTATAAGGGCTACCATAAGGGCATCCACAAGGGCATTATAATTAAGTATTGGTATAGGGTTGCTTTGAAGGGTCTATAAGGGCTACCATAAGGGCATCCACAAGGGCATTATAATTAAGTATTGGTATAGGGTTCCTTTAAAGGGTCTATAAGGGCTACCATAAGGGCATCCACAAGGGCATTATAATTAAGTATTGGTATAGGGTTTAAAGGGTCTATAAGGGCATCCACAAGGGCATTATAATTAAGTATTGGTATAGGGTTCCTTTAAAGGGTCTATAAGGGCTACCATAAGGGCATCCACAAGGGCATTATAATTAAGTATTGGTATAGGGTTTAAAGGGTCTATAAGGGCTACCATAAGGGCATTATAATTAAGTATTGGTATAGGGTTCCTTTAAAGGGTCTATAAGGGCTACCATAAGGGCATCCACAAGGGCATTATAATTAAGTATTGGTATAGGGTTCCTTTAAAGGGTCTATAAGGGCTACCATAAGGGCATCCACAAGGGCATATTTAAAGGGATTCCAATAAGTAGAATAATTAAGGTTCCAGTGCCGATTTTATACTATAGTTACCCTAAGGAACCATTTTGGTAATTATTTAAGCCCCTTGTATTAGTGCGTTGTCCATGACAGTCGTGGTACCGCGGACGGTGTTTTTCAGGCACCTGCAAGCCGGAAATTCCAATGGCGCCCTCCTTCGGAGGCTAGAGACTCATCTGAGGAGAGGCCCCTAAACCCTAAACCCTAAACCCTAAACCCTAAACCGTACTGTAAAAGATTAGAACAGGCTTTGGGGGTGTGCTGCAGCATAGTTGTATTACGGAGCCCCAAGAAATACTGTAAATCCTAGTAGCACTTATTCAGGTGTCTCTGTTATTTCGATTGCCGCAGGGATCCTTACACAGGCACCCTGAGACGGGTGATATAGGAGTCTCTGAAAAAATAAAAGGCAAACATATCATAGAGAAATGCAGTCAGATTTTCCCGCCCCTTTCGGGCTCCTGACCAGAAGGCAATAGATCGTCGCACTCACACCTGATGGCAGGGTTTAGGGTTTAGGGAAGGTTCGATGATGCATGAATAAGGGTCCCTTGTGCCCTCTGATGCTGGGGCTGTGCTACTAAGCTAGTGGCCATTTCACCCCCAAACCGGGTTAGGTGGATCAGGGTTTCTTAGAATAGTCGCGTGCTATCTTGTGCAACCTTGCTTGTGGATGAGACATACACCCTGCTTCATCCGACGAAGAGGCAAGCACTACTGTTGATGATATCAATCCTGCATGACCCATAACAAGGAATATACCATAATTCCCATATATTCCTTATTCTGGGTAATGCAGGATTTATATCATCAACCGTAGAACTCGCAAAACATTGGCCCGGCTTTGGGTCAGTCGGGTTTATATGGCTCTGGCCTAAACTGTACGGCATAGGGTTCAAGGTTAGATGGGGCCCCGGCCCACTAATAGTTCAAAAATAGGTTTATTATCAAACAGACAGGGAACTTCAAGGTATCCGGGAACCCTTCCCCTGCTTGCCTTACAACGGCTGGGGGTACCCAAATTAGTCGAAAACGACGTCAAACTCACATACCAATGGAAGTTGTGTCAAACGCTTGCACTGGTGCAGAGCGGCATTCATGTTGTGTTATTTCCCTGGACCCTAGAAACAGCCTAAACACAAAGTCATTATGACTGAACCCGAATCGAAGCTCTACTTCCCCTCCTGAAGCCCTCTCAATCACGGTTTACGTGGAGGCCCAGGGGACTTAGTAAGTCGGTATAAGTAGGGCTATAATTTGGGTAACCCCATTTAGGGTACTTGCAAAACTGTCTACGTATAACCTACTTACGAAGTTTGCTGGGCATCTAAGTAGGATGTAGGGATCTCATCAACCCAATACCAATGAAGCCCGAACCTGTAAAGCCTGATTTGCTCATCCACATATACCCACAGAGCCCACTTTAAAGGCATGTCAGAGCCGTCATGCCAAGTGCACTTCGGGTTGAGGGTTCAAAGTCACTTGGAGGATCATGGGACTTAGTAAGGTTATAAGTACCTTAATTGGGGTTATAAGTATAGTTACCCTAATTATAACCCTAGTTACTTAAGCCCCATGACCCTTTAAGCAAGGGTTGAAACTTGTGCTTGACGGTCCTTGAGACGAAGAAGACAGGGGCCAAAGGTTTACAGTAGAAGCCCAAAAGTTGGAAACCCTGTAGCCTCAATCCTTAAGGGTAATGTATAGGGAATCCCAGCACTATTTGGCCTTAATCCGGTTTCCAACTTTTTGGGGTTTACTGTAAAGCATCGCTCTCAGTCACTGGCTTACGATAACTTCCCCCCTTAGTTGCTGAGTTCATAAAACCCCAACAGTGTATACTTTCAGTCTTATAGTGGGTAAGATGATCCCCCAAAAGTGTAAAGTGTATCCACTCAGCTACTAGGCCCCTCTTAACGCATCCACATCAGCTAGCATCAGCATCTTGAAAGGTCAAGAATGCCGGAATGGAACTGAATGTTTAGTACTACCGGCGTGCTATTGCTCGATACCTGGGGTTTAGGCGTCTTGCGCATCTGGTCCGAACTCATCAGGTCAAGTGGGGTTTGAGTATACCATAAAAAAAGACCATGTGTACTATACAAAAGGGACTGTCAGGCATACCATGCTGTTACTTACTCAGTCAACCCAATCTGCTGGGCACCTGCTGAACAATCCCTGCATCTTCAAAACGACCAGGGCAAATGATTCCTTGATAAAGAGTAATATGAGGATCCTGATGTTGGAAAAACCCTAAACACTACCAAGTACACCCTAATGAAATTCTAAAAGTTGACGAAATCAGGACTGAACGAAATCAGTCCATGCAAAAACCCCCAAACCCGAACCCTAAACCGAAATCTCCCAGGACCCTTGGGTTTAAGGTTTGGGATTAAGGCTTTAGGTTTTTTTGTTGAGCGCCTTATTTCCGTCGTGTTTTAGGGTCTAGGGTTTGCAACCGTAAACCCTAGACCCTACTGCAGGGGCCTGAAGAATTACCGATATCAGTCCTTAGCGTTCTTTACTGTAAGTAGACCATAACGAGGTCCCCCAACACTCTGTTCTGCAGTTTGAGCTTTAAGGCCCTTCAGTACCCGCAAACTCAGGCCTAAAACCGAAACCCCATAAAGTACCCCTACACCTTGTTCTGCACATTAATTGAGGCCCTACCCCCAAAACCAAACAGGCCTAAAACCGAAACCCTAAACCCTAACTCGATGTCATGGTCCAGCAGCAGAAACCAACGAGCACAAACATCAAGCCGACCACAATCGGATCGGGGAACACGTCATAGAGTCCCCACCTCAGGAGGCTACCCTTAGAGGGTTCTACTTTTACGGGCTGTAACAAAGGATTCTAGAAAGGTTCTGCGTTAAGGGTTACTATAAGGGTGCTGCTTAGAATAGGGTCCCTCTAGTGGGTTCCTTCTATGAGGGTAATTACAGTATGTTACTTTCAGGTTTTTCCTGTGGGGGCCTGGAGTTAGAATAGGTTCAGGTGGACTGCCTTGTGGGTCTTTTCAACTTCAAACGCGCAGAGATTCCTAATCTCCGTAACTAAGGAATACAGAATATACCATAATTCAGAAAGAAGGATTCTCACTCAGAGTTAAGGTCCATCCCTTCAGCAGAAGGTTTCGGAGCCTCTGGGTCATGGGATGCTGTTCAAGCGTTGTTGCTTTCGACATTGTTATGTTTGGGCTTAGGGCTATTTGCCCGGTATGGATTTAGTGGTACCAATAAAAGTTCTTAATGGGCACTACACCGGGATTTGGATTTAGGGGTTCAGGGTTTCGGGGTTTAGAGTTCAGGGACGGATTTGATTTGCAAGAGTTCAGGGACGGATTTGATTTGCATTGCATACGTCGGGCAAGCAAGGTGCACAGCAATCAAAAAGACAACAAAACCTGGCGAGTAAACCTGTCCTGTTTGGAGGGTACACCAGGTCACCATATGGAAGTTTCCGAAAACAGGGGACGCTGAGATGGTACCCTAAGTAGTAGGATCCTTATTATAAGGACCCCAAAAGAAGGTCCCCCTAATACTCGGAAACTCCCATATGGGTTTCTTATGGGTTTATGGGCTTGGCGGTGAAGGCTTTTGACGCTACCTTGCGGTTTGGGGTTGCAGGTTTGACCTGCCCAGGGATTTTGAAGTCCAGGGATCGCCGAATCGCTTCATCCGCAGCAAAGTGTTCAACCAGTCAGTCGCAAACATCAAACACCCCGAAGGCGCAACGGTTTGGGGCTCAGGCTGACGGGTACCAAAAACCTGAAACCCTAAACTCTAAACCATGCAGAACCTAGGACCTAAGGGGCACCAACCCAAGACAAGCCTAAGCTGTGCGGAGAGGGCGGAGAATTCTGGCCCACTGCTGTTTTTGGAAACTTCCGTGTCCTACGCCCAAGCCTCATGAGCCAATTTCGAAAGGGCAATTCCATAATGTAGGGGCCTGAACCATTACCTATACTATTCTGTGGGTTCCTTATTCTAATAATATAGTGAGCCCCAAAACCCTATTCACAGGAATAAGGCCCCTACATTAACCGAGCCTTGAACAAGGAATCGCAAGAGGAGCCTTCACGACCAGGCTCTAGACACACGCATGCACAAACAAACACCTGGTTAAACCCTAAAACCCTCAAAACCCAAACCCTGAACCTTAAACTCATCAAGTCGTAAAAGCGAAACCTCTCAGCCGGAGCTAAGTTACGATAAGAGGTGGGGCCAGGCGAAGTTGATGCATGCCCCCACAAAAGTAACCACGGCAACCTCAGAGTGGTGTCAAGGGTTCAGGGCTCCCGGAGATATACACACATGCATGGTTTAGGGTTTAGGGTTTAGGGTTTAGGCATGTATGCGTGCATGCATGGATGTGTGTGTGTGTGTGTGGATGCCTGTGCCTACTTGTAACATATGTATGCATGCATATGTACGCTTTTGTATCTGTGTAATGCAAGGGAACGAAATGCGAAGAGATGTTGCGAAATTGCAACGGGAACAATCTGTATATGCATGTTTGCATGAGTGCAAGTATCTAAGTATGTAACTATGCATGTTTATGTATGTTCATATGCATGTATATGTCTATGTGTATGTCTGTAAGCATGTATGTATTGTATTGCGTTGCATTGTATGTATGTATATATGTATGTATGTATCTATGTATGTACATGCATGTGCATGTATGTATGTATACGCATGTATATGTATGTATTTGTATGTATATGAATGTAAATGTATGTGTATGTATGTATGTATATCTATGTATGTATATGTTTCTGTATGTATGTGTGTCTTTGCTTGTATAATGTATGTATGCATGCATGTATGTTGTGCGCAATGTATGTCCATGTATGTATGCATGCATGCATAATCGTATGTATGTACTTATGTATGTGTATATGTATGTATGTATGTATGCAAGCATGTAGATATGTATTTAAGCATGGTTGTCTGCTTGTGTGTATGTAAGTACGCATGTATGCATGTATGCATGCTCAATGATTGAAGGTATGCAAATGTGCAGTAAGAAAACGTATGCATGCATGCATGTACGTATACACATCTTAAATGTAAGCATTAAACATAAAACCGAATATTGCCACATTTGTAAAGCCCACAACTAATTCATTACATACGTAAATAGACACCTAAAAAAGGCATGGTTACATGATAAGTCGTAAAAAATGTATCATAGGGTCCAGCACCCAAGCTTGCAAGAGCCCAAGGTCCAGGTACCGGTGAAGTAGGCTAAGGATTTAGGACTTGGAGTTTAATGTTGCCCTAAAGTACGTATATAGGAAGCTCGTACATGGCCTGTCATGTATACTTTTAAGCTACATTGACCGTTCATGGGACTTAGTGCGCAAGGTGTTAATTAGGCTAACCCTGTCTAGCCTTCTTATACCCCCAGCTAAAACCTCACTCACAGCTGTTAAAGTAAGGCCCAAAATCCTACTCCCTAAACTTCGAAGCGCTTGCTAACCATTAACTTCGGGAATTCGGGCTGCTGGTCCCAGCTGCCAAAGCTTGGCACCAACTCGACCGCCGGTCCTTCGCACAAGGATCCTAAGCACATAAGAGATTGGGGGCCTTAAAAGACTAGGCTTTAAAGGCTCCTTAAAGGAGCCCTTGTGGACCCTCTTCCAAGGGCTTTAAGGTTGACAATCAGAATTCTATACGGGTTACTATTGACTGTTGCATAAGGACGTCAGTCAAAGAATAGTCGTTTGGGGGGTGTCTAATACTTAAAAAATGTGTATATATATATATGACTTGTATAGCAATATAAGTCCCATAACATTGAGCAACGTATTAGCTTGCAAAACTCACGTGGGGAGCAAGCAGTATAAGGGCGACAGTGCGGGATAGTGTTGAGGGCGCAGGGTGCTGGGGTTTAGGACTCACACAGACCAGGCATAGAAACCCTATCTTGCGCTACGTAGGTACCTAAGCCTGTTTAGGGGAGAAGCAACCCTCTCAAACTAAAGCCCGGAGCAAGTAATGTTGAGGAACTTAATGTCAATTACTTATGTGCTATACTCCTGTAGTGGCTCGCCTAGGGGTTCCGTTAAGGTTTCTCGACTATTTGTACAGCCATTCCTGAGTATATAAGGCCGCGTAAGGCTATACGGAGCTACAGAAGCTCTGTAGAACTTAATAGAGCTCTATTAAGGGATATCAACAGGAACCCTCGATGAGGGCCCGAAATAGAAGGGCTTTAAATATTTTAGGCACCAAGAACCATTGAGAGTATGGAGTTTGTGGCCTGAAGCTTTACGGTGTGGGAACTTGGACCCTCTTGGAATATCCTAGACCCAAGAATCCCCAATCCCACACTCTGAACCGTTCCAAGATCAACGGCCTTCATCCACTGCGCCAGTCTCGCAGAGACCAAGTAGCCGACTGGTGCTATCCACAGCCTTTACGGGCTTTCGACGAATGGTGTAAGGGCTTTTTGGCCTTCTAAGCATTGCTTGTGTAAGGGATTACTTCTAAGGATTCTAAGGACTGTATAAGGGTGGTGTAGGGTGCAGCGGTTTGCATATGTTGTTTTTGGAAAGGTGTTTATCATTAGGGTCGGATGCGAGGGTTTAGTCATGGTCGAAGGAACCACACTTGCCCCTCGGCAACTGCCAGTACCCAGATCCCCCAAAAGGAGCTAAAAAGTAGAACCCCTAATCTAGGACTTTATACCAAAAAGAAACTAAAAAGCAGAACCCCCTAACCTATGACTTTATACCAAGCGGTACTTGGTAAGACCGCCCCTGAAGGGATCTGGGAGTTTCCAAAAATTAGGGGTACCCTACTTTGGGGTCCTGATGATAGGGATCCTACTATTTAGGGTACTATATTAGGGTCCCCTATTATCGGAAACTCCCATCTTACCCTAAACTCTAAACCTCGAATCCCAAAGAGCTCCCTGAACTTCTGCGGCTCGGAGTGTCATCATCGCTAGAGCTTAAGGTACTTACTAAGAGGATTCACCCAGACCTTCCAAAATCCCTTAATTGAGGAATGTACCTTAAATTATAGTAGGATCCCTAGTATTATTTAAGGTATACCATTAACTAAGGGATTTTGGAAAGTCTGCGCATATACACGACTATTACGGAAGTAGGTCCTCCAAAACCATGATTAGAATGGTGTTCTAAAGTCTAACTCCATAAACGTAGTATCTTTGGACCCTCTGGTTTAGGGTAACGCGCCCTCAAACACCTGCCTACTTAAGCTCCGAATACCCGCAAGACCTTATAAACCCTCTACGAGTTGTACTCATCAGCAATATGGCGGCCTGCACGGTTAGAACAGGTTTTGGGACACAAAAACTTGCTGTGTTTATCATGGGAACCCTAAGAAACGATGTTGTCTATTAGTTACTCGGGCTTCTATAAACCCTACCAAACCCTACCAATCTGATTTTTGGGTTGAGTTGTGCATTCTATTTTCTGTAGAAAGGTCCTTCGAAAGGTAGGTTATTAGGGTCAGCGTACACCCTACACCATAAACCCTGGGCCCTATTAAAGTAAAAGCCAGAAAGTTGGAATATGATTATCCTAAACCCTTTATGGTAAATTATAGGGTATCCTACCCTGAAACCATATTCCAACTTTCTGGAGTTCCCTTTACCCTAAACCCTAAACCGAATAGATCCCCTTTAAGGAACCCTACAGAGCCCTTAACGGAGTTCCCTTTAATACCTGATCTTGTCCATGGACCCACTCCTCCCAGGGATTTAGGGCCTCTAGGGTCTGGGGGGCTAGGAGGCTAGGATACCCAGTTTAACCTAAGAATAAGAAGGCCTCTCTTTTTGGTATTGGGTAACTTTATAAGGAACCTAGGACTACAAAAAGGGAATAAGGGTATATACTACTGGGCATCCTAGTTTAGCGATCAAGGGGTTTGAGGGGTCTACCATGTACGGCTTTGGGCCTGAACCCTCTGAAACTTGTCCAAGGAGCCACCAGGCAATTGTTGAAATCAGCACAGAAAGCGCATATCTGTCTGCCCCGCCGTGAAGTCGGGCGGCAAAGGAATCGAGCTGTCCCCAAACGATATACCTCAGCTTCGCTTGAGGGCTGTCGAGTCGGGGGCTTACGGCGCCGGGTTTGGGGCTAAGGCGACTGAATGGTTGATCGTTTCGGGTTTACGGTTTAGGGTTTCGGGTTTAGGGTTTCGGATTTAGGATGTGGGTTTGGGGTTTAGGGTTTAGGATGCGGGTTTGGGAAGTACCTGAAGTTCCAGTCTCGAAGTGAAACATGTATATACGGCAACCAGAACCAAATTCCAACTCACAAGAGCCTTTCTCTCAAAAAGAGATGTCTCCACGTGAAGTCGCAGCAAAGATGAACACTGGCTCTCCTGCTATCCGTCTGACCTATCGGTCGGGAACGACGCGGCTGCAGTTCAGTCTTGGAACGTATTGGTCCCAACCATCCACGAATAGCCGAAGGGAAAGACCGTGACTTGTCTGATGAACAACTCGCGCACCTGCGGATCACCGTTCTCAAAGTGCAGGTATAGCAGAACCTCCTCATTAACCCTAAGCTCGAAAACCCTGATCACCCTTCATCCCTAACGCCTAAACATGAAATCTCCTGAAGAAACTGACCGAGAGTCGGGAGCCTGCACTCCACAACCCCCCCCCACCCCCCTCCCCCCCGAAACCCTACCCCAAACCCCATACCGGGAGATCCAATAGCCTACTGGTACCGCTTGGATGGTTAGACTCGGCTATACACCATAATCAATTTCAGGTCATAGCGAGTCATATCCTACTCTTTTGTGCGGTTTGGGGCGACAGCCAGCTCCTCTCACTCTCCCCCTGCCTCTGTCCGGACGGATTCCTTCAGCGTCTTCGGTTTCGGTGCGCTTCTGTGGGGTTTAATCGACATGGGGGACCCTTTGTGGACTCCTTTCTCGATCAAACCCCAATAACGACCATGAAGTCATCGTCGTACCTTCACCCCAAACCCTCACTATCGCAACTTTCATGGCTGCGTCGGACAAATGCCATTGTGGCGCTTTTGGATCAATCCGCGGCTTCTGAGGCCTTCTTCTTGCGTTTAGTGTTCCGGACCCAGTTCTTGAAGCCATGCCTTACGGACCACATGACACTGAAAAGCTTTAGCCCTGTACCCTTAAAGTTACCATGGGTCCCTATATGGTCTTTGAACCTTAAACCCTTTTAGGTCTCATTTCGATTGTAAGGTATCCCATAACCCCAAGACCCTAAAACCCATATTTCCGTTTAGGGTTCCTTTGCGCCTGAGGGTCATCGGTTTAGTAAACCCTAAACCGTTAGCTACTGTAATATAAGGGCCTTAATCATTATAATGGGGTTTTGGGGCTCATCATACCATAGTTATAATAAGGAACCACCACAATATTACAGGTAATTATTGAGGCCCCTATAGTAAACCTTTAAGCCTTAAACCCTATAACCGGCTCTAGGGGTGTAGGGACTGAGGATCTTGAAGCTCCCCCTTCGCGTGTCTTGTATCCTGCAGCAACTCAATGTGGGAGTTTCCGAAAATTAGGGGTACCTTATTTGGGGGTCCTTAGAAAAAGGATCCTACTATTTAGGGCACTATATAAGGGTCCCCTCTTTTCGGAAACTCCCATGTAAAGCTTTGGGATTCCGCCCTGAAAAGGAGGTAATATGGGAGCTTATTGGTTACCCAGACTATTTTTTGGGGGGTTGTCTTTATTAGTTTCAATATATATATATATATATATATATATATATAGTGGGCCCCAAGACCCTATTCTAATTTCTAAGGCCCCTATTCCCTCCCTCCCTCCCTGAAATCCTTCCTCAACAAGGATCATAACTCACCAACTAGCTTAAAGCACGTCGTGGCACCAGCGACAATGCGTGAGACTGACTCTGTCGTATGAAGAGCTCACGGTTACTTAGTCTATTACTCACTCCCTAAACCCTAAACCCCTAAACCCTGAACCCCTACACCCTACTGCCAAAACCTCCTTGAGCCCGACAGCCTGTCCCTGAACCCAACACCCGAAAGCCCAAACCTTACAAAGGAACCCCCGATCCCCACGGTTTAGGGTTTAGGGTTAAGGGTTAAGGTTTTGGGTTTAGGGTTTAGGGGCCAAACCTCAATACAGGGTCCTTAATAACTAGAATAGCGTCCCTTTAAAGGGTCATCTAAAAGGGGTTACTACAACGGATCTATAAGGATACTCTAATATAGGGGCCTTAATAGTTAGAATAGGGTTTGGGGGCCCATGATACTATAATGAATCAGAATGCGACCCCCCCCTCAACCAAAACACATAGTATAGGTAATGATTGAGGCCTCTGTGTTACAAGGGAGCCCTACTTCAAAGATAGGCTTGGGGTTTAGGGCTGACCGGGCTTTTGGGGCCTACGGAAACCGAGGTCATAAAACCTAAGCCAGAACCGAAGGTACCACGACTTGTCTGTTAGGGCCCAAGAGCCGCAATATTGAACAGCCTGTGGAGCTTGCAACGGCACGTGATACAGAAGCTTGGAAAAGTTGGCTATATCATTCCTCAGGGTTCCTTAGTCTGACTAGTAAGGCTTCTGTAATAGCCCAGACCTTCCAAACTCCTTTAATTAAGGAATATACCTTAAATTATCGCAGGATCCCAAATATGATTTAAGGTACGAGTATCTTCCTTAATTGAGGGATTTTGGAAGTTCTGGGAGGTTATGTGGAGCACATGTTTGTTGTTTAAGTGATGGCGCCGAGGCACTTCAGTGGTTTAGGGTTTAGGGGTTTAGGGGTTTAGGGTTTAAGGAAAAAGCCGGAAAGTTGAAATATGATTATCCTGACCCTTCTATGGTAAATTATAGGGTATCCTACCATGAAACCATATTCCAACTTTCTGGAGTTCCCTGTAGGGGTTTAGGTGTCACTTCAGCGCCAACGTCATAACAGGCTTAAAGCTCGCACATAAGCCTTGAAGGCCCCACGCCCGAAACCTCAAACCCAAAAGCCTGAATATGGAGGCCTTAATAAGTACCTATACTATTTTGGGGGGAATCCTCATTCTAATTATAGTATAATGGGCCCCCAAAATCCATTCAATTATTAAGGCCCCTATATTATAGTAACCGGTGCAGTAGAAAGCCCAAGCGGAAGGTCCTCCAGTGCTTGGACCGAGCCGAACCACTGCTTGATGGTCTCTTCCAGAACTGTTCGGTCGCACATTATCTTGCTGCCATCTTCCTTGTCTGCAATGGTCTGCAATGATTAGGCGCTGGGGGTCGGTTGCAGTAGGGGTGACCGACAGGAAAAACTATGTCTTGGATGCCATCTTCCTCCTAAACGAGCGCTCCAGGTTTAGAGCCTTGGGATAGGGCGATGAGGGCTCAAGGTTCCCTAGGGATCCAAGGACTCATATATTAAGGCTTTTGGTCCCAAAGACCATACTATGCAAGGCTTTTGGGCTATGCTTATTCCTAGGGGCCTAGGGGTTTAGAGAAGGGGTTAGGTTTAGTGTTTAGGGATCGACTTTGGCTGCACATGCGATGTGCATATGCTGTGAAAGTTGGTATGGTGCAGCTAGAAGCCCGAAGCGCTAAACGCTGGAACCCAGATGAGCAATAAATTATATGCCATAAACCCCAAACGCCAAAATTCTCAAACCAGAGGTAGATGCTGTGAAGGTTGATACGGTGCGACAGAAATTTGGAGACTCTTAGACGTAACCCCTAAACGCGAGAACCTCAACCCCTCAACTCAAATATCTACATGAATCTGGATCCTAAACCGAAATATATGAAACCATGCATATATGCGGTGAAGGTTGACACGATGCGACAGGGGATTTGAGATCTAAACCCAAAGTCCTAGAACCCCAAGAACATCTAAGGCCTGAGCCCCAAACTAAACCCCTAAGACTGAAACCGAAACCCCAGGCCCTTTAAGCCTACACCAAAACCCTAAACCATTGATTCTAAGCGTCTAGCCTTAAACCCTGTTCGTGGTTTGAAGATGAAGCGCTTGACTTCCAAATCGTCGCTGACTAATGGCAACAAGAACATAGAATTGGCCTCGGGTTTGGTTGTTGCCCGGAGGGTCCGTACTACCATTATGGAGCTAAGCCACCGAAACCATGATAGGGATGGTCCTTTAGGACCTCATTCCATAATGGTAGTGCATACGGTCCCTGGTTAAAGTGTAGTAGGTTTGGAGTTTAGGGTTTGGGGTTTGAGGTTCAGGTCCAGGTATAGGTGTCAAGTTTCAGACTGTTGGGCTTAGGGCTTCCTTGTCATCAGTGCTGTGGTGGACGATTCAATGTAGGGGATGTTCGGTCAAGCTGCGACCTACATGCTTGCACCCTAAACCCTAGACCCCTAAACCCTAAACCCCTAAACCCTACACCGGCTGCTTTCATACTGACCGACTGATCTCCAAATGCACTCGTTGCCCGAAGCCCATGACCATAATTTGTCACTTTGGAGTTTCCGAAAAATAGGGGACCCTAATATACTACCCTGAATAGTAGGATCCTTATTATAAGGACCCCAAAATAAGGTATATAACCCTAATATTCGGAAACTCCCACTTCGTTCCCGAATGATAAAACCAATTCGCCTCGGCCCCGGCCGAAGCGGTCAGAGGTTCCTGTTCGAATTCCCTCTATTCCCCACCTCTTGATCCCCTCCCAGTGACCCAAGGCTCTTTGGCGGTACTGCGCGGAGGAAAAGACCCGCCTTAAAAACTGGAAACCTGCAGATGAGCCCCAAGGCCTGGCTCTTGTCGGCAGTCTCAACCACTTTCCCCCCCCTCCCCCCCCTGTCTTTTTTGCGAAGTTCCGGTGCCAACGCCGCTGCTGTCCGCTGCGTGGAAGGCTTTAGGCAGGAGGGTGCAGGGCTCCGACATCGGAGATTCAAGCATCGCTCGGAGATTCAAGCATCGCTATCGCCCAGCTAGGGGCTATGTCGAAAATCAGGCACAGGATTCGGAAATGCAACCGTTTCCACATCAACCACATCAGTGTTTCTCCAAATCAGGCTCTTGCTCTGCCCGCCCTGCCCTGCCTTGCCCTGCCCTCCCTGCCCTGCTTGGCCCTGCCCTGCCTTGCCCTAAACCCTAAACCGTTTGAGTCGTTCGTGTTTATTTCTGTCGATTCTTGTTGTTTGCTCTCCACTTGACTTCCTTCGTTCCTTGGGGGATAAGTGCATTGCAAACTTCTTGGGATAAACATCACATGCCGCCAATGCTTGCAACACCTACGTATATTTGAGTCTCCGAATACAGGGGACTTTCCTATAGCACCCTTACTTGTTGCGGCCTGCCCCTGAACTCTTAATCCTACACCCTAACCTAAACCTAGGCCTGATAAAACGTAAAAGCCCGGACAACACACGGACCGGAAAGGACGAAACAAGAGACCCAAGAACCCTAAGGCCGGGCCGAGGCGGACGACGCGAAGAGTTTAAAATTATCCATCAGCCTAGCTTCCGATCGGTGACCTTTCGAGCAGCAATGACATCTGGTATCTTGCCAGCGGAAGTTGCGAAACTGATCTTCGGCCATGACGACGTGCCGCCAAAACCGCCTAAGTGAGGTTCTCGGCATGTTGGCTTGCGTCCAAAGCCCGAAACCCTTCCATTCAGCAACCCTGCCTGAGTAGGAAGAAGAAGACAACATTCCACATGAACACGTACACGATCCTGGCCACGAAGACAGTGTCATTCGCGGGCAGGACGAGCTCAAAGAGCAGCAGCAGAACGCCACCGATGTGAATAACAAATGTCGCAGGCGCGATGCTGATTGGCTTGACCACAAGACTCTCCTGTGACGATGGCTCGGGCTTTCGAGGGCTGGAAGCGCTGTAAACTAGTTCATTGTTGGGATAGGACTAAACATGCACATTTTCATTTCGTATTGGGTTTAAATACCCATAAAAATGTAAAATGTTACCGAACTATGACCAAGTAAAGCGATTAATGTACCTTACCCCTACAGCCCCGGCCACAATGCCCTTGAACCTTAACCCTAACCCTCACGTCCCAAACCCTCATGCCCCGCATCCCCCACCTGGCTAAGCAGGGTAAGGGTTCCCAGTTCAGTACTTCTGTTGATGATGTAAATCCTGCATTACCCATAATAAGGAATATATGGGAATTATGGTAAATTCCTTGTTATGGGTCATGCAGGATTTATATCATCAACCGTTCTGTTTCTAACCTCCAGAACAAGGGCCCCGCCCCTGCGCGTCGTAGGTAAGAAGGGCAGAAGGTATCCGACGGAATATCACAAACTTCTGAGTTCGGGGTGCAGGGTTTAGGGTACGGACCTGAACCCAAAGCCCATGGGCTAAAACCCCTTTTGGCCTCCTATGAAGAGCAGGGGTAGAAGCAGGCTCTACACTCCAAAACTCTAAAGCCAAACAGCCAAACTTTCAACCCGGTGACCACACAACCGGACCCCAGGCATCCACATGCATATCCTAAATCCCTAAACCCTAAACCCCTAAACCCTAAACCCCTAACCCTTAAATTCCGGCTGGAACTCACATCCCTGACCGAACCTCGAAAAACGTCAGGATCCGTACCCTAAATCCTGCGGCGTCCTACGGTTGATGATGCAAACCCTGCATTATACCTGAATGACCCGAAACTATGGGAATTATGGTATTGTCCTTATTATGGGTAATGCAGGACTTGTATCATCAACCGTACACCCTCAACCCTTGAGCCGCGAACCCTATTGATCCCCTAAAGGAACCCCTTATAGGTATCCGTTTAAAGGAACCCCGGGATTTCTATCATCAGCCGTAGAACTCATATCCCTGACTTAAACTCGTAAAACTTCAAACCCTCTGCCTTTGCGCTATCGCGGTGACTGTGGAGAAATGCTGCAAGCTCGAAGATGCACCAAGCCCTGGGGCTTGGCTAGCATCAGGGTTTAGGGTTTAGGGGCTTAGGGTTTCGGCTAAACCCTGCGGATCCAAGGACTTACTAAGTAGGGTTATAAGTACTTCTAGTGGGCTTACAAGTAAGTACAGGTATAGTTACCTTATTTATATCCCTACTTACTAGGTCCCATGATCCTCTATAATATAGAATTTGGTTAACAAAAAAGCAACTACAATGGAGACTATAGGTATGCCTCAAATTGTAGTAGGATTCCAAATAAGATTTAGGGTATGTGCCTTAATCAAGGGATTTTGGAAGGTCTGGGCAGGCAGGATGCTTTGGGGCAGAAGTTCGAGACTAAATGGGCTTTAGGAGCGTTTCCTGTTGTAGAATGTGGGTAATATAGGGAATTCATAATTAGAATAGGGTTTGGGGCTCTTGAGAGTATACTTATCATGAGGAACCGTAAGGAATAATAGTGGTAATCATTAAAATTTAGGCTCCTAGTAGCTCGCCAGATTGGGGTGGCATTTCGACCCCGGGAATAAGGCGTCCCTCTGCGCAAGGGCCTGAACAGCTATACAGCATACCTTAGGACTCGTAGGATGGAGCCGGAAGGAAAAGCATAACGACAATCTTAGACCATCAAGAGTTTGCAGAGGTTTTGAATAGAACGTTAAACGGTCAAAGCTTTGTAAAACTCAGAGAAACTCCAAACAAAGTGTGTGCAAAGCGTCTTGTGCATTAGCGTACGGTGGATTGTAGGGACTAGATCCTCAAGACTCTCTTTCTCTGGCAGGAATTTGTAGGATTTCACATGGGCTTTTATGGGATATGTTGAAAGGGTGCTAATTATAAGGATTCCAGCCGAACCCCTTTTCAAGTGCTTCAGGCTCCAAATTCAGGGGCTTAGCATCTGGCCTCGGGGACGACCAGGCTTCGGTTGAAGGGCGTGGCACATGAAACTCCTAAGCCGTGAACCCCAAACCCCAGGCATTTTAAAACCCCAAACCCTAAACCATAGGCCCTGAACCCCAAACCCGAAAACCCTAAAATCCCTAAACCCCGAAACCCTGAGCCCCAAACCTGATCCTAAACCGCAAATCGGCAAACCCTCAACCTTAACTCTGGGCCCCAACCCCCAACCCCAAATCCTGAACCCCAAACAAGGCGTGAACCAGCACTCCTTCCCAGACCCCCGGGAGGATCCAAAAAGTAGATCTCTTAATGGGGGTTCCTAAAAAGTACCCTTAGTAGTATAGGGCCCCAAATTAGGGGATCTACTTTCTAGATCCTCCTGCGGGTCTGGGTTGGGATGATTTTGGAAGTGTCGCTTGCCTGGAGAGGTAGCTCGGGTCCCACACCACGACCAACTTCCTGCCCAAGGTTTCTTACCTTTGGTTAGAATTGAGGAATGGGGTACAACTATATCTACTATTACTACCATTCTTTCCCTACTAACCAAAGGTACGATTTAGGACTTTGGATTTACCGGTTTAAGGTTTAGGGGAGTGGGATTTAGGGCTGTTGTTTTTGATGTGGGCCCCAGGTTCAGTTAGGGATTGTATTTCTGCTTTTATCTACTCTGGGCCTCTTTCCTACAGTTGTTCCTGCCCCGACATCCACTACGGTGGTTCTCAAAATTATGGTCCGGCTTTGGGTCCCTACTACAATACGGCACCTAATATTTAGGGTATACCCAAAAAGGGACCTTAATTTTGATAACTACCCACAAAGGCGTGCTTGGCTTCAGCTGTGTTCGGACCTTCCCTTGTTCTGACACGGGGCCCACAAGGCTTAGGGAGTTTTGGGCCTAAAACGGCTTCAGGTTTAGGCAACATGGGGTTTCGCTAGCATGGGGCTGCTGTGGAGGAGTAGGACGTAATCTTTCTGTGTTTTGGTGTGTGTGTGTGTGTGTGTCTGTGTGTGTGTGTGTGTCTGTGTGTGTGTGTGCGTGGGTGCGTGTGTGTGTGTGTGTGTGTGTATGTGGGGGGGGGGTGCGTTTGGTATTCGGATGCAGGGCTTAGGACCATCAGCAAAGGCCAAATGCAAAGGACAGGATGGAGATGCTGATGCCCTGATGTATCGGGGAGGCGAAAGGGTCGTGATAATCATAAACTTTCACCCAAATTTTATCACACAAAATTAGTTTACTATTCTAAAGCCAAGTATCTGAACATCAGGTCCTTTTGGACCCTTAGGGTAGGGTTCTGTGGGATGTATCAGAAATGGATGCTCTGCCTCTGTGAAGATACCGTAAGGACAAAATGACCCTTCAAAGTAGGGGCCCTCCACTTGTGTGCTATAAATCCTTTTTTGGTATATGAGCCTTAAACCCTTTCAGGGTTCATGTCGTCTTTCAGGGTTCATGTCGCCTTTCAGGGTTCATGTCGTCTTTTAATCTTTTAGGTAATGCGAAGCACGGGCTCAAACAGGTGTCCAGGCTTGCGGGGGCACTGGGAAGAGGTCTACAAACACTCCAGTGGTACAGGCAAGACAAAGCTACCCGTAAACGCATGCTTTAGCAGTTAGACATCATTGTCACGAACTGCAATCGAGAGCCAAGCAGCACCATAGGACAAAAAGAACAAAAACCCAGTCAAGCAACGAGCTGGCACGGAGGTAAACCCGAAAACCCTAAACCCCCAAACCATCTCACACCCTAAACCCTAGCATCCTCGAAGAGAGTGATTCGCAACAGCAAAGGCAAAAGGACCGGCCTGGATCTCTTCAGGAAAGCCCCCATGTGAATGACACCCAAGAACTTCTGCCTGATTCAAGTGGGAGTTTCCGAAAACTTGGGGTACCTTTTTGGGGGGTCCTTATTATAAGGATCCTACTATTTAGGGTACTGTATTAGGGTCCCCTATTTTCGGAAACTCCCAAGTTTTGCAGGTTCTGCCGGGGTGCCGCATAGATCTAAACTGAAACGGTCATGACAAAATATATACTCCCACAGTTTCGACAGGAGATGCAACAAAAGGACTTCTGTGCATCCAGGGCAATCACTCGGGGATTGTTCTTGCACGGTTGAAAGACATCGGGGAGTTTCCGGAAAATTAGGGGTACCTCATTTTGGGGTCCTTGCAATAAGGATCCTACTATTTAGGGTACTATACTGGGTCCCCTAGTTTCGGAAACTCCCATTTGCTGCAGGTAACCAGGTAGGATTGGGACAAGCCCCGTCTGCTTTGGGATGCGGCTCGTGACCGTTGTGAGGGTTTGGAAGGGGCAGACCAGAGATACGCCTGGGCCTTAACGACGAACAGGGTTCTAGCACGTGTTAAGTATGTTGGCATTATACAATCAGGAACCCTCATGGCATATGACCGCATACTATTTGCATTAAGGCTCCAGTTTAGTTCTCCCTCTAGGTTTAGAAAGAGGATTTATAGTTTAGAATGCGTAAGTCCTACAAACAACACGAGCCTGAGCCCTGAACTCTAAACGGCTCTAAACCCCCTACCCTAAACCCTGAACCCCACGTAAACCCTGCAAACCCTATGGTCCTGGTGATCTCTAAAAGGCCCTAAACCCTGTACGAATACTATAGGGGCCGTAATGCTTAGAATGCGGTTTTGGGGCCCATTATTATACTACAACTATGATGAGGATCCCCCCAAAACAGCGTAGGCGAGTATTCAGGCCCCTGTATCACATACTTCCCCAGTAAACCGGGGAAATAAAAGGTTAAACTTTCAGATTACTACTAAAATATACAAACCCAGAAAGTTCAAAGGTTGGGTATTGGAGAACTAAGATCAGCCTGTTCCCTGAACCCTAAACCCTAAACCCTAAAACCCAAAACACTAAAATCCTAAACCCTAACACCCTAAAACCCTAACACCCGAACACCCTCAAACCCTAAACCCCGGTCTGCCGAGATCGCCTTTCGTCACCTTGGTGAATGCAGACTCTGTCCACGAAGACGCTGCCTCGAGGCTGCCAAAGAAGCCTCGAGGCTTCGTACTGGATTACTGTGGTAGGGTTCAGAGTTTAGGGTTTTAGGGTTTTAGGGTTTAGGGTTTAGGGCATCTTATCGTTTTCTTGGTGGGTCTTAGGCTTTTCGGTTTTAGGTATTTTCGGGTTTAGGGACTTTGCTTGACGCAAGAAGTGGTCCTCGTACTCCATAGGGTGGATGATATAAATCCTGCATTACATGAAGGATCCTAAACTATGGGAATTATGGTATATTCCTTACTCTGGGTCATGCAGGATTTATATCATCAACCGTACTTTTGGTATGAGGGTCCTGTTCCGGTACCAGACCAGGAACCACTCGGACCAGCTATCAAGCCAGAGCCTTTACAGCGATTCATAAGCCTGAAAACAAGCTGCATAACCGTCGTCATATCATTGCTATATCTCCCTATCTTATCTCAAACCATAGGTATATCAAACGCAGCAACCCTAAAACGAGAATGCGAAAGCCGGATATCCCGGCTCAAAATCCTATACCTTAAAACTGCGGACCTCGAGATCCGAAAACACTACCTGGACAACCTTAAGGTTTACTTGGAGGGACAGGGGACTTAGTAAGTAGGTTTTCTAGTAGAGTTATAAGCACCCTAAATGGAGTTGTACCAATTATAACCCTACTTATATCCGACTTACTAAGTCCCCTGCCCCTCCAAGTAGGGTTCAGGGTTTAGGGCCAAACCCTAAAACCTCTCTTAGTGGTCAGCCGGCCCGTGCAGCCTGAGAGGCATCGGGGCGCAACAGAAACTCAACATCCCAATCTAGCGTAGAGAGGGGGGCAGTGTGGGGGTGGCTGCACAGACCCTCCAAAATTCGCTAGTATCAAGGAATATACATCAACTCCCAAGTATGATTTAGAGTGTACGCTCCTTCATCCTCTTATAGAGCCCTTAAAGACCCCTTTAAGGAACCCTTAATTAGGAATTCCCTTATAGAGCCCTTAAGGATCCCTGTAAGCAGCCCTTGATTCGGGGATTTAGGAAGCTCTGGCTGCTCGCAGCTCGCGAAGTGCCCGAAGATTCCGCCCTTGATCCCAGAACTTCCAAAATACCTCAATCAGGGGCCTATGAGGGATCTATAGGGCCAGGGTTCCTTTAAGGGATCTACAGGGTTAAGGGTGTAGGGGACACCAATATCCTTTAACTAAGGAATATACCTCAAATTATAGTAGGATCCCTCATATGATTTAAGGTATATTCCTTAATTAAGGGATTTTGGAAGTTCTGGGATCCGTTTAAGCCATGAGCCCCACCAAACCCTCGAGACAGTTTAGGGTTCTAAAACGGGCTCCTTAAAGGGATCTATAGGGTTCCTTAAACGGATCTATGGGGTTTAGGGTTTAGGGTCTTTTTGCAGAGGCAGGGGACTTAGTAAGTAGGTTCTAAGTATGGTTATACTTGGGGTAACTCCGTAACTCTACTTATAACCTACTAAGTCCCCTGCGCCTCCAAGCAGGGTTTAGGGATATCGCCATGAGAAATCTGAAGTTCTTTCAAAGATTACAATATCTTCAGATCTTGATTCCCCATAGGATTCTAATCCTAATCCCTACTGATTTTAGATGAGCCCCAACAAACCCTCGAGACACCTCCAGACCCGAAATGCAACAACAATAGGGCCTCCATGAAGATTTAAAGAAAGCCCGAAGATCTATATTCGCAATCGGGAACGCTAAGTGAAACAAATTTCCCCAAGCGATAATAAGTCGCCATAGCAGCAGGATCAATAGACCTGTGGCGCTTCCGAAGATGAGAGCCCAAGGACTGAACTTGAACCTGGGTCTCAGGGGCTGAGGCTCTAGAATTTAAGGGTTCGGGTTAAAGTTAAGGTTTCTTTGAACTGCTCTCTCTCTCTCTCTCATATGTTATCATCTTTGTTGTTATTCCTTGTACATATATATATATATATATTTATTTATTTATATTTATATTTATATATATATA
Source organism: Symbiodinium sp. CCMP2592 (assembly GCA_905221615.1). Taxonomy (NCBI): domain Eukaryota; class Dinophyceae; order Suessiales; family Symbiodiniaceae; genus Symbiodinium; species Symbiodinium sp. CCMP2592. Next base: position 268,913 of record CAJNDT010005947.1, read on the forward strand.
TATATATATATACATACATACTTACCCACATACGTACATACATGCATACATACGTACGAATACCGAAATGTGAAGGTTCAGGGATTTAGGTTAGCGGTTTATCGGGATTACGGATTATTGGCTAATGGGATTTTGTTTTTCGGTTCCAAAGGGTGGCAAAACGGATTTCTGTGGCTTCGGGTTTCGGGATGTACAAACAATCTTTATGTAGATGTCTCCAGGGTTTGTGTAAGGTTTCTATCAGGATGTCTTTTGCGATTTCACCTGATTCACCTGTGTAGGGTTTCGGGATGCGGAGCCTGGACTTTGGCATTGAAGCTTCAGGCTTAAGGTGTAAAGGGATTTTTGTTCTGTGGGTCCAGCTTTTCCATACACAAGGCTTTGTGATGTGCGGATTGTCACTTCAAGCGTGCAGTTTGGAATGAGTTAAAACTTGTTCCCAAATGCGTCTAGCTCATTCAATGCCTTTCAGCCCCTATAAAACGTCTTAAAGGAACCCTTCGATTAAGTTCAAGCTACTTCCAGCGGGCCATTTAGCATGTCCAACTGGAACACGGGTTCGAATAGTCCTCAGCCCTTGTAAAAACCCTCTAGGTTACGGAGCAGTAACCCATCAGAAAGCTAACTGGGCTGTGAGTGGAACAATACTCTTCTTTAAGTACTCATCTGGGTTCTGCTGCCAGGTTCCATACTTGGAGAAATCAACATTTGGTGATTGTTCGGCCGTTGGCCGAAGGTCGGGAGTTCTGCTTTAGTGTTTAGGGTTCAGTAGGGTTTAGGGTTTGGGGTTCAGGGTTCAGACCCCTGAAACCGTGTTTAGCCTTGGCAAAAATCTATAGCTGACCTCGACCCTCCATCTGCCCTGCTGGGTTCCTGAGTAGCCTCTTTCTAATCAGGGTAGCCTTTCTCCTACTGTTCGGCTTTAACAAGGGAACCCTAACCAGACTCAGGAACCTAGCCTCAATTAGACCGTAAATACCCACTATTTGGGACGATATACCCCAAATTGAAGGTACACGGAGGGTTCTGGGAACCGATAAAAACTCGATGAACCGGTGCTCTCTAGATTGTTTTTGCAGAGGCTTCTTTTGACTGCAACAGTTTTTACATAGACGGGGCTCACAGGGTCTTCTGGATTTACAGATGTTTCAGAACCTATACGACCTGTGCTAACTGATCCGCTCTAATTTGTTGCCGGGTTCTGTGTCTGAAACCCGTAACCCATCCCACTTGCTTGCCGGTGTGCTCTCCGCTGTATCCTTCTCCTTGGATTCGGGGCTCCTTGTACCAGCCCGGCAGGAATTCCATAATGGACAACCACGTCGCAAGAAGCGCGACCACCGTACCTTGGAAAGTTCGCAGACGGCGGTGTAAGGCACGCTCACTATTCACTGTCCACTGCAATTTACCCTGTATAAATCCACCAGGCTCAAACCTCAACGCCACAAGCTACTATTGTACTACTACCGTACTATTATTGTACTATTGTACTACTGCTGTACTACTACTGAAATACTCAACTCAAACTGGGACTTTAGGGTTTAAGGTCGATTTCGGGTGCGGAACCGAGCTTTTACCGTCATTACGGTTTTGCATCTGCGTTACGCCCTTCACCGAATAACAAACCCTTCATACGCTTGACCATCCAGGGAAACCAATACTATACCCCTAGTGACAAACCCTAGGCACTATTACGGTTTGAACCATACTCCGTGCCTAAAAATATCACAAATACCTGTATGGTCTCTATACTAGGACACACTATTATGATTCGGCGAAATATCCCCCATAACGGTACCTAGCATTCTTTGGGTCCATGTTGGGGAGCATTGGGCTCTCTTGCTTAGGGCCCTGAATTATTACGCGCCAAGACTCCCCCTGGTGAAAACAACAATCTAGATGAAAGGATGATTATAAGCGGTGTCCCCTACTCCGAAAGGCTTGAATGTTGTTCGCTGTATTCAAGATCTCCAATTGAGGAAACTTTCAACCCAAGGCTTCTCAATATTTCTGAGAACGATTTCTGAGTGATCCGGTATAATATGGCCGGGAGTTTGAACAAGAACCTATTGCCCCGAAGTACAAGGATCCCGCACGTCAGAATCTCCAAAGATTCCCCGTTTCAGGCATGCAAAATCCCAAATCGCAACCTACCGAAGGTCCCAATATAGGGGCCTTCATTGAAGCAATGAGGGAGACCACGGAAAATGGGGTGGGTGGGGGCTTCGAGACACGAGAAGCACCAAGAACACTCGCCGGAAGGGTTTGTCCCCGGAAAGCTGAAGGCTTAAACACTACTAAACCCTGCGACCCCAGAGCCCTAAACCTAAACCCGAGATTTCGGCATGAGGTTGAGAGGCAACTACACTCACCAAAACTCAGGCTGGAGGGCGGTAGGTAGGCGATAAGAGAGGCGTCGGAACAGGCGAGGATGAACAGTTTAGGCATATTCCTAAACTATATGGACTATATAGTTGTACTCGGTCAAAACAAAATGTGTGCTCAATTGCTGAAACCAAAGTCTAATTTGAAAGGCCTTTACACCAACCCTCAACCCGAGCCCCAAGCCCAAAACGCACAAGGCCCATACTGCTAAAGGCATTTGTCCATCAGGTACATTGGACTCTGAGGATTTTGTAACTTGAACCAAATCACTTCCGATGCACGCCGCAAGGCCGTTCCTCGGCAGGGTTCGGAGTTTAGGGCTGAGGAAGCCATGAAACTTTGCATGTAGACCGAAACCCGAAGGAACCAACAAAAGATTCTGTACAAGTTAATATCGGGGCATTAACAATTGGAATAGGGCTCGGGGCCCCCCTTTAGTATACTTATAATGAAAATTAAGTTCTTACTCCAAAGTCTGTCGTGCAATACGTTGGCAATCAAATTCGCACTCCAAAGTCTGTGGTGCACCTCGCGGCGACATCAAATTCGCACTCCATCCAATTCGCCACAAAATCTGTCGCGCGCCACGCTGGCATTCAAAGTCACACTCCACACAGTCTGTCGTGCACCGCGTTGGCTATCAAGTTTGCAGTTTGCAATCCAAAACGTCTTTTGTGCACCAGGATCTCCGTCAACTTCGCACTCCAAAGTCTGGTCATGCGCCACGCTGGCCAAGAAATCTGTCTGTCGTGCGTCGTTCGCAAAGTCAGTCGTACACTACGCTGGCATCAAAGTCGCTCCAAAGTCTGTCGTGCACCGCATTGGCCATCAATTTGTCTCCATGCTGGCCATCCAATTCGCATTCAAGCGCGTGTCGTGCAGCGTGCAGGCACGCCGATTTCGCACTCCAAAGTCTGTCTCGTGCACCACACTGGCCGTCAAAGTCGCAATCCAGATTCTGCCCCGTGCACCACGCTGGCCATCAATTTCACACTCCACAGTCTGCCGTCACCATACTGGCTGTCAAATTCACACTCCATAAAAGTCTTTTGTGAACCACTTCGGCCACGAAATTGGTCCTGCAAAGCCTGTCGTGCACCACGCTGGCCATCTTTCGCGACGTCATCTGCTGTGATGATGCCGCCCTGCTCGATAATGTCCATCTGCTCGTCCGACATGTGCTCCAGTCAACGCATGCCATGGACAGGTCCATATCGCAGGCCAACATGGCACCAAACTACCAAACTGTGATACAGCTGATACAGCTGTCACAGCCCCATTCCCCCTGCATCTCGCAGGTTCATCAGCACAGCACTACTGTCACCTGCAAGCGCAAGTTACGACAGAGTCATCTCCAAGAATGCGGCAATTTTCAGCAAGAACTCGCACAGCAATACTGTCACCCGCGCGCACAGGTTACGACGGAGCCATCTCCAAGAATGCCAGCTGGAACCTGACACGCGGCCGGCACCAGGTCACAACGGAGCCATCTCCAAGCACGGCGGGCAGTCTGAGCACTCTGCATTCGGGGCTTCGAGGGAGATGACATGAAAACCTGCACGGCGCTGCTGTCACCACGTTCGCGACGGAGCCGGCTCAGCACTGCCTTTACACAGCGGGCCTCTGTTGCTTGAATCTAATGGCACATCCGCACCGGGAACTCACAGCAGAGTTCTGCGACAAAATGTTTGCTGTTGGAGAGAACTTGAGGTCGCGACCAATTTGCTGAGAATGGCAGCAAAAGGATACAAACAGAGCTTGGATCTGCTGCACGAGATCATGCAACACAAAAAAGCTTCTTCAAGCAAACATGTCCGCTTCTCTGCTCTCCCCAGAACCCAGAACTCGAGATCACGACCGCTTTGCTGACAATGGCAGCGCAAAGAAAGCTTGCATCTGCTGCACGCGATCATGCAACACGAAAGCTTCTTCAAGCCAACATGTCCGCTCCTCCCACATATCAAGCCCCCAAACGTGATATTTCGAAGGAAACTGATGCAACTGCCGGCTCTCTAGATGAAAACCCCCACCCATCAGTGTTGGAGTGGAACTTCCGTGCTAAGGACAAAATTTTCGCCCATCAAGAAATCTGACCGTGCAGTCGGTGGTTATGCTAAATATTCACAGTAACGCACCGTGCCCATCTCTTGGATTGATTCGTCCTCCGGAACCAGCTCCAGGTTCTCAAGCAGCCATGCGCGTGCCGCGGAGGCAAAGAGGATGTCCTTCCTTTGGTCAGACATGTCCCCTCGTGCAATGGCCTGATTTGGTCTGCCGGTGCTGCTGGGTTGAGATCGACCCTGTAAGCCGGACGCTGTGGTCGCATGCAGACCTCTCGCCCCAAGGATGCAACGAGATGTAAAGCGAGGATATGACTGCATCATCTTCACGAAAAGAGGGGTTCACCAAGCACAAACTTGCTCCGTTGGTACTATAATGGTCGGAAATTGCGAAAAGCATCCCCTCCAGTCCCAAAATATTTGTGGTGGAAGTCTGCTGAAATGGCACCGCCCCTTGCTAGATTCCCCAATATCCACTTCCTCGAAGGGGTGCTTCTTCGATCCGTAGGATGTAGCAGACCATTGAAGTCTAATAAAAGGTGTCCCAAACAAGAAGGGTACTACAGTGGGGCCAAAACACAATCCTATCACGCCTTCCTCAAGACCCACACACTATATACCGTTTATTGAAACCCCTCGTTGACCCTTCGGGGAATGCTGTTTCGGAACATGAACCCTGAACGCCTCAATTTGTAAGGCTGCTGGTTTCGATTTTTTGGGGTTCAGGAAGACCCTGGACACCTATCTCAAGGATCGCGATTGCGGAGATGTGAAGCTAGGCTTGGTCATGGTACCTTCGTAAGTTGCTACACGTCACACATGAATTTAGGATCGTTTCCTTTCTGCAGCGGGGCTTGGTGCCTATGCATTCTGAATTCTCTGCACCCTACACCAAAAACCAAGATGAAAAGCAGCTAAAACCCTAAACCCCACAGCCGAAACCCCTTACTAAAGCCAACAAGGTCTTCCATCATAGGCCCAGGTTCTTGAGCATCAGGAGCAGCCACACCTTGGAGGACACCCGGCCGTGCCAGCTGTGTGACCAGAACTCATCGATGGAGGTTACCTCTTCGGGCTTTTTTGGTGGGTTTAGGGTACACCTCAACCTTTACTTCAACCAAAGCTTGCTAGGACTTTTGTGATGATTTCCTCATTTGTCTCTAAACAGCTGGGTGATTTTGGGGTCAAGCGGCCAACACTTACAGTCAGTATGGATTCGCTCTCCCGGAGTTTGCAGTGGCAAGGCCTTCGGGGGGGAGGATTTAGCATAATCGGGTGGTCTAGGGTGGAGGGCTAAGATGGGGCTGAATAATTGGCAGAGGGTCTTGGTGCCTACTAGATATAGCATACCTAGGGACCTAGAGGCTCCATATATAGTACCATTATGGAATTAGGCCCCAGGAGACCATATTTATCAGGGTTTTAGGGGCCTAATTCCATAATGGTATTGTATCTGGAGCCTCTAGGATAGTCATAATGGGAACCCTCAGGCGTCGGCACTAGGCCTTGCACTGCAAGATTGGAAATCCTTGAACCTAACACCCTGTAAATTCAAATCCCTAAACTTCGAACCCCCCTACACCGAAACCTCTGAAATCGAAACCTTAACCAATAGAACAGAACGAAACGTGCTTGCACGATAACTGGTGCTACCGACGTCAAGAAAACACCGGAACAAAACGGAATGGGAACTCCAGAAACAAGGAACCCTAGTAACCCCAACATAGTAGGATCTTGTACAATTTTGTGAACCATGAACAAGGAATCTCTAAAGCCTAGACTTCCCAAACCCAAAACCCAAACCCCCGCTAGCCCCGGTCCACCATGTAGCTCAACTGGTAGAGCTTGTCCGGGTCCATGGCCTAGTAGGTTTCCCCCTAAAAGTCCCTTTAAGGTCTTCAGGGTCCATGTAGACAAATAGTATATACTTTGGCCTTGAAGTAGTCCCCATATAAATACTTTTGGGACAATGTATATGCTATTTGGGCACATGGATCCTGAGGGTGGCCAGGGCCTGGGAAATATTGGAGGCTTTTGGGTGTACCCTAAACCCCAAAGACTATACTGTAGGGTTTAGAATACATTTGGGGGTTGGGCTTGGGGTCGATAAGGTCTCGGGGGAAGTGTTTCAGGATTGATGTAGTTTATCACGACGTAGGCGGTGGGCTGGATTAGGGCATCGCGTGATTGCAGTCAACAGCCGTATTGCGAATGCTTCTTTGCAGGGACTATACCATAAGGGTCCAAAGGACCCAGTAATGAGGTACTTGGGTTTAGGATAATAGCTGTGGAAATTACACTTTGGGAGAGTCTATGATTTTTGGGTGCTTGGACCCTTTGTGCTGCTCCACAACGAGGTAATATAGGGGCCTTAGTACTTAGAATAGGGTTTTGGGGCCAACTATACTAAACTTATAATAAGGGCCCCCCCAAACTAGTACAGGTAATTAGTACGGCCCCTACATGATAGGGTTGCAGTTTAGGGTTTAGGGTTCAGGCTGAGAAAGTCTAAAGATTTCCGGGTTCAGGAGACTTGTCGCTCAGGGTATGAGGCCCGGAGACCCCAATATCCCTTAAATAAGGGATATTCCTTAAATTATGGTAGGATCCCTTATATGATTTAAGGTATAATTCCTTAATTAAGGGATATTGGAGTGTCTGGGGAATGCGGGGTTTAGGAGTTTGGGGTTTGGGGCTTTGGGTTTAGGGCTTGGGGTATTGGAGCTTGAGGATTTCCGGGTTCCGGGACTTGGGGCTTGGGGTCTACTTGGAGGATCATGGGACTTAGTAAGTAAGGTTATAAGTACCTTGATTGGGGTTACAAGTATAGCTACCCTAATTACAACCCTAGTTACTAAGTCCCATGATCCTTTAAGCACGGTTTTGGGGGTCAGCGTCTTGGAGTTTGGGGATTTAAGCCTCCGGCAGAAACCTGTGTGTGTTTCGGACCGTAGCACCCTTCGGGCTCGGCACTTAGACTTTACAGGGCTCGAGTTTCCGGACTGTGTGCTAAACTTCACACCTTCTTGCATCACGCTGCCGCTCTCAAACTGACTGATTGAGAGTGAACCGCAGCCCAACCCTTTGAAAACCCTTCGTAGAACCCTTGTAGATGCCTTTAAAAGGACCCTCCTCGATCTCTTTAAAGGAACCCTTATAATTAGACCCGTTTAAAGGAACCCCTATAGATCCCGTTCAGGGAACCATTATGGATCCCTTCAAAGGTACCTCTAAAGGAACCCTTATAGATCCCTTTAAAGGTACGTCTAAAGGAACCCTTATAGATCCCTTTAAAGGTCCCTCTAAAGGAACCCGTTTGGATCCCTGAAATCCATTATGGATCCCTTGGAAGCTGCCCCCACCCTGTAATAGTGACTATAAGGATTATATAGGATTATATTAGGGCCCTATTATAGTCCTATTAAACCACCATAACAGGGTGGGGGCAGCTTCTAATGGAAAAGGAACCGCAGGCCGAGGAACGGATCCTCGCAGAATTCGACCAAAGTTTCTCAAAACAACCCGCGCAGGCGTTGCCCGCAGAAGGCTCCTGATCTGACCCAGGAACTTTGGGGGGTTCCTTTAAGGGGTTCCTTCAAGGGTACCTTTAAGGGTTTATTTAAGGGTTCCTTTAAGGGTTCCTTTAAAGGGTTCCTTTAAGGGTTTATTCAAGGGTTCCTTTAAGGGTACTTTAGAGTAATTTAGGGGTATATTCCTTAATTATGGGGATCTAAGGTTTAAGGCTTTACAGCTATCGGACTTAGGGTAACATAGAGACTCTCTTAAAGGGTTTAGGGTTTAGGGGTTCCTGATCTAACCCAGGAACTCCGGGGTTCCTTCAACGGTTCCTTTAAGAGTGCCATAACGAGCTAAATTTAAATGTAAGCTCCTGATCTAAGGTTTAGGAGCTCTAGGAAACCCAGAGACTCCAAAATCCCCTATTTAGAGACTGTGCCCGCGATCTTATGAAGGTCCCCATTATATTATTACGGCTAGATTCCCTAATTACGGGATTTTGGAGTCTGAACTCTGAACAAAGGAGCAAATCCTGGGGTACCGCCAATGGCCTGTCATGCTGAAAGCAGCAATACACATGTGTTGCCGAATAGAAAAATCGAATCTGAGCCAATGGCCCAAGAGCTTTATTCGTGCTCCCGAACCTCTCTACGCTGAACCGTGTTCGAAACCAACAACACGGGGCCGGCGAACACCTAAGCAACTCCAATGCAATGCTGTGATGTCTTGAAATTCGCCAAAGAGCTTCCAACCAATAACACATAACACAGGAAGCAAGCTTTCTTTCCAAAACAAGTTGGCCTTGTTTCAAGGTGTTCGGCACCGGAAAGTTACGACAAAAGTTATAATAGCAAGCAGGAGAGCGACACTCATGGCCAGAAGCCTAAACGCCTAAAGCGTTGAACCCGGTACCCCTACAACCGGGTGCTGAAGCCATAGAACACTAAACCATGCGCCCGAAGAGGAGCAGTCTAGATAGAGGCCTTATAAAACGCCGGGAAGCTATCACGGCCCTTGTAATCCCTTGTATCAACCCCCTGCCACAGCGTAAACATCATGCTTGGTTACGTAAACCACGTTGAAACCTTACTAAACTCCATAAAACCCTTCATGAATTAAGGCCCTATAATGAAAACTGAAGACCATTAACAGAAAAAAAAAAGAAAAAACACTTCTGGCGAGCCAGGGTCGGGTCTGCTAACTCTTGGCTGACGATGTTGCTCAACACCTTTGCGGGGATCTGTGGTTCAAGGCTTCAGGGCTGTTAGGGCTGATGATATAAATCCTGCATTACCTTAAGGTATATTCCTTATTTTGGGTAATGCAGGATTTATACCATCAACCGTAGGGCTTGCAGGGTTAGGATTTGGGGCTTAGGGTTCAGGGTTCGCTGCAGGGCTTTAAGGTGTACTTGGAAGGTCGGGGCTCTTCTAGAAAGTAGTTAGTCTATAGAGTTCTACCACTTGGGGCACTTATGATCCTACTTATTACCTACATGTTAAGTCCTCCGACCCTCCCAGTTGCATCTTATTCCCTTGGCCCTTGGAGTTCCTTCACAAAATTATGCGATCATGCACACTCACTAACACTGTAGGATTTATAGAGCCGAAACCCTAAATCCCCTATAAGTTTTATAAGGGTAGCTCAAGGTATGTGCCTGGACCATCCGCGGGGCTTTTTGGAACGGTTGCAAGGGCTTCATGATTTGGTAGGGGCCGTTGCCCTGCTAAACGCAAACCCATGAAGCCCAAACCGCGAGCCACTAACCAGAAACCTTGTTCAACGCCGTTGCAGAATCCTGAAAGAAGTCCGGCGTCCAAAAGATCTTGCAACATGGGCCAACATGGAGTTTAGGGTCGTTGGGACTCTGTGGCTTCTGAGGTTACGGCGTAGGGCGTCAGGTTTAGGGGCTTGACTAAACCCCAAATCAACAACCCTCCTGATTAGATAATCGACAGAGGAATCACCGACAAACAGTCGAAGTTTGGAAGCATATTCTTTCGGATTCACGCCTCGGCAAGCGTTTACGATTTTCTAAAAGTTGCATTCCACACTGCGCACTGACCCTCAGGATTCAGTATGATGACGCTGTCTACGACCAGGATTAAGGGTATTTAAGGTATTTAACATGTATGGTGACAAAGCAGGGATATACTCCGCATCATACTCGTACACTTTCTCCACCAGCATCCCAGCAGCTTTCGCCACAACTTCCGGCGGTGCTCTCGCAGTATCGTCTTCGCCTCGGCGACGAGGGAGCAGAAAGGTTTCCCTAAGGGTTCATGTCGAATGACATAATATAGGGGCCTTAAATACGAAAATAGGATTTTGGGGCCCGTTATACTATAGATATAATAAGGAACCCCCCAAGATAGTATTCGTGACTGTTTAAGCCCCTATAGTATACACTTCGACACCAGTGACAAGATGTACATAAAGAAGTGATGGTAACACCTTTGGGTGGAACTGTAGCGTTGATTCATAGCTCCCGTCTCGCCTAAAACCAATGTAAGCTCAATGAAATGCAACTATGCATGAATCGATCCGCCCCATGCCAAGATACCTACACTGTCCTCATCCTTCATTCTTGAGGAAGGTTAGCTTTGGGTCCCGGGCTCAGGGCTTAGTAACTCTAAACCAAAACCCAAAACCTAAACCTGCAGCCTTGTGGCTCTGCTGATTGTTCCCTTCTACACCCCGAGCCCCAACGCTCCTGCCGAAGCACCATACCCTAAGCGGTCAAAGGACCTACTAATGAGGCACATGGGTTTATGAAACATAAGTATGTAAACACCGAGAGAGAAAAAAAACATATGTCTACATATATATATATATATATATACATACATACATATATTATGGTACCCCCCCCCCCCCCCCCCAATATTATGGTACCCCCCCCCCCAAGAACTACAGACCCTCGTCTTGTCTCGTAAATACCGTATCAAACCAGCTTTTCCGGATCAGGGCTTCAGGTACTACAGTAATTATAGCGTCCTTAATATTAGTCCGCCGAGGCCACAGGCCCAAGCGTCTTGGAGGTACACTCCACCTGATCCTCCTCCCTGCCCCCCCCTCGCCCCTCCCCCACCTCCCCTTCCCTCCCCCAGCCGTCCACGGCCGCATGACCAGCAGAAGCGAAGTGAGGCGGGAAGATGGCGTTCCCGCACTCGACACTCAACCGTTTAAAGGTTGGGGTTGAGAGGCCCCCCTAGCATGGTGTATATCACATCCACTGCCCCCTCGCCCTGTCGCTAAAGAGCCGAGGCGGGCGGAGTAGTGTTAAAATTAGAACAGGGTTTGGGGGGGTATAGTATACTATCGTCATAATAAGGAACCCCCAACATAGTGTAGGTAACTACTAAGGCCCCTAAAGTATCAAGGTTGGGAACGAGAGATGAAGCACGCCTCGCCGGGGTTTCTTGACTTGTATTGTACAATCCTGCGCCGGAAGGTCTAACCCGACCTCTCACTTCCCTAGACCCTAAACCCTGTACTAAACCCTAAACCCTAATATCATAATGAATTTAAACCCTAATGAGAGCGAACACCAGTCCTAGTCAAGTGAACACCAGTGCTAATCAAAGTGAACACCACACTGGTGTTCACCTGCATTAGCACCGGTGTTCACCCCGATATCATATGACCCTAAACCCTAAACCCTAAACGGTCCAATGTTCAAAGGGGAAAAGGAGGGACCCTTAATGGGGACCCTTTAAAGGGATCTGTAGGGATACTATAAGGGTATAGGGTATAGGGTTTAGGGGTTTTGGGTGGTTTTGGGGGTACTGTTATGGGGGATACTTCCCTAAGTCATAATAGTAATTCCTAATATGGAAACCCTACATTCTACTATATCGGTACATAGGACCCTTTGGGCAACCCCAATGCCTTTCACCTCAAGGATGACACGAACCCCTAAAAGGGCTCATAAGGTTCATATACCATGTGGGGATTCATCGCATCAGAGAAAAAGGCCCCTACTTGTAAGGGTCATTTGGCCCTTAAGGCATCTCCAAACCTGGAATTTTTTTCGAAGGAAAGCCATCCGAAAGCCGTTTAGGGTTTAGGGTTTAGGGTATCGGTTTAGGGTTTAGGGGGTTTAGGGTGACGAAGCCATCCGAAACCCCATTGGGGCCGTGTCGCTTCCATGTTCGGGGTCATGCGACTCCACAGGCTCCACCTCCGACCTCGGGGTCTTCCCAGAACTTCCAAAATCCATTAATTAAGGAACATACTTTAAATCTATTCGGGATCCTACTGTAATCAAAGGTATATATTCCTTAATGAAAGGATTTTGGATGGTCTGGGTTCAGCCTATGGGGAATTCCACGAGGGTTTAGGGCTTGGGTCGTGGCCTAGGGCATGGCGTATGGTGCTTAGGGTTTAGACTGAAGGGAGGCTGCAACGTAGGGATTCGTGCTGGGATTCTCTGATATAGAAGCCTGACTAGCTTCCAATACATGCCAACACCGTTCTTCCTGGTTCGGATTATGAGTATGTATTCGTATGTACTCCACAACCCTATCAGTCCTCAAAGTTGCATATTACAGTGATAATATGGTTGCGCTCCTGTAATGTAGCCCAAAACACTACTCCAATCTTTATAAGGCCCCTACAGTGCCCCTACATTATACGCAATATCTGTAAACTTTTGTAAGCCGTAAACACTATAATTACCTCATGTATCTGTATATATTCCTCAGCCCATGGGCCCAGCTGCTCCAAATTTCTGGCTTGCACTTATTTACCGTAGACCCTAAGCCCTAAATCGTGGCCGGCTTAAGAAGGGCCCAAGGAGTTTTCGAGGGATTTAGGTTTAGCACTGCAGCGTAACAAGTAGCTGGAGTTTAATGCCTAGGGTTGTAGCGTAAGAAGGGCCGCAGGAATCTACGGGGTTCTAGAGAATTTTGTCGTAGGGAATATTCAGGAAGAGCGGTTGTTTTTCAAGAACCGTCAGCCCTAAAGCTTCAACCGAAATCCGTAGCTTCATTACCTTTATGTCTGGGCAGAGACATGGCAAACGTCCCGATTGTGGGGTCGGCCTCCATTTGCAAAATAATGCGCTGCGACTGTATTTATTGGCCAGTTTGTTTTAGAACAGGACTTCGGGGTATAATGCAATCATGACAAGCCTAACGCTCTAAGGAATGACGTCTGTAGTAATTATTTGGGCTTCTATAGTCCGTTACGACGGTGATTGTAGGGAAGGGCCACAGCCTCGAGGGCCCAAGTATCAGGCTTGAGGTCCAAAGCACTATGGTCCAGGGTCTACCAGGACCCCCAAGGGCTTTAATAGAGTCCTTATGGCCCTTAAGTGGGTATTTGGGGTATAGAGGGTAGTTGGTGTTGTCTAGGTAGTTTGGGTCCATAATGCTGAAAGGTACCTCAACCCTACTTCGGCACAGGTACCCCTAGACCCTAAACACGGTACATGCTAACACAGAGAGCCCAAGGCACACAGTCTCGGTGACGACACGCTCATCGGGTACTGCGGACGAAAGCTCGGCGGATGTGGCCATGCTGCGCACCACCCCCAAAAGATTAAAAATTCAAAACAGCTACCTGTAGGCTTCTAACCACGCCAGCAGGTAAACGAGCATAATACCCGATCAAGCAGCCTCACACACGGGGAGAGCACAGCTGGAAAGGGAAATACTATAACTCTTGACCGACGATCGATATGCAGCAAAAATAACTAAACATGTCAGACAGCAAAGCATGACGAATCCTTGCTGATGAGGGGATCTAGCAGGAGAAGGGCCAGGATACTGGGCAGACTAAATTGGTTTGGCAACAGAAAGCCAACGATACCGGATACACCGTGAACCTGACAAAGGCGTTTTGCAGTAGAAGACACAGGATACCGTTTACGGGTAATTAGACTTAAACCCCTCATGACAAAAGGCGGGTAGTAGCAGCCTCACATCCATCCCCTACATCCTAAACCGTTACGCCCCCCCTCAACCCTAAACGGAAGTGCTACTTCTAGCGTTTACGGTAAACCGCTTCTAACACATGGCTTATCCACGCTCCACGGGGTCGGTGGAGGTCGAGATTTTTCGCTTCGAGCTCAACGTCAATATCCGAAACCTCGCAACCTCATCAGAAGCTCGGGTTTCGGATATACTTGAACCGATCATGCCACGTCTTACAGTGTTCCTGAATTACCATGACGTTTAGCACTAGGATCCCAAAAACATTTAATTTCGGTATAATCCTGAATTAACGGATTGCGGGTCTGGGTTCACCCTGGCTTGGGCGCTGAGTTGCCCAGCCCACAAAAAGGGGAATCTGCTCATGAAACGGAAGGGACCGTTAAAACGTAAAAGGAAACCTACCCAGCCCCTAAGCTTTCAACCCTAAGCCGGCTGCATCACTTTTTTGGCTGCGCCCACGGCAACGACTCCGGAAGAAGCAGCACGGCAGAGATCCTTCGATGAACTATTTAGGTCTCACTTGGAGTAAGTAGGCTAGAAGTAGAGTCATAAGTACCCTAAATGGAGTTGCCCCGAATATAACTCTAGTTTGGTTTTCAACCGACTTACTAAGTCCGGAGGGCCTCCAGAGGACAAAAGCCATGCCCTCCGAAGCCAAACTCCGATTCTTACACTTACCTTCCTACTCTGCCTCTCGTATTCTCCTACTATTTCTCTTCTGAAGCTAGCTAATTACTATTGGTTGAAAAACCTTTTTCTTCAACTACTTTTCTCGTACCCCTAGTGTCGAATTCATCCTACTCCTCGGCAGGAATAGAGGAATTGGAATACAGAAATACAGGTAATGGGGTGGGAATATGATGGGAAGCGGAATCTACGCTCATACTTTGTTCAATCCCACTATGTCACTCCCACGTTCCTGCTTGTTGTTCTCTTACTCTCCTACTCCTACCTCCCTGTTCATCTACTCCACTTTCCTGTTCTTATTATCAGGCCGCTGCTCTCCTAGTCCTGTTTTCCCACTCCTGCTCTCTGCCACTCTTATTTTCTTATTCGTGCCTTCCCATTCCCATGTTCAGAGTCCTACTCTCCTACTCCCATGCTCATGCTTCTGCTGATTACTCTTCTATTCCTACTCTCTTCCGGAAACTGTTCCATTCCTGATTGTTCTCTTACTCCTACTCTTTCCTCCTAATCTTCTTTCCTCTCCTTCAAGGAGTAGGCATCGAGGTAGGGCAGTAGGAATAACAGCAGTGCTAGAGATTGGGACAAGACTAGGAACACCATACGTGTAGGGGCAAGATAAGAACAAAAAGCAGCGGTAGAACCTCAGAAGTAGCGCTAAGCGGAGGCGTGGTGGGTGGGTGGGTGGGGGGGGGGGGGGGGGGAAGGAGGGGAGTGGGAAACAAACCCAGAGAGTAGAAGTAGAAGAGTAGGACAGGTAGTCTAGAATAGAAGTACACATAAGAGAGTAGGAATAAGAATAAGACAATAGATATAGTGGCGGGAATTGGAAAACTAGGATTAATTAAGATACATGTCGGGGAGAGTAAGGGTAAGAACAGGAGTAGCGGTAAGAGTAGGAGCAAAAGACTGGAACAAGTAGTAGGTGGGGAAGGGGGCGGAGGAAACAGGAGCGTGAGTAGGGGCAGTAGACGGTAGGAGCCGGAGGATGGGAATGTATATGCAAACAAACAACGCAGAGCTAGTAACAGAGTAAGGGAGGAGGAAAATTCCTGAATAGTTTGAAGACCAGACGAAGGCCTTTCAAGATTTTAAGGTATTAAGGAATTTAAGGGCCATCTAAAAACCTAAACGACCTTTCAAAAAATATACGGCCTTTAAACAACTGAAAAGACCTTGTAAACCTTCAAAAAGCCCTTAAAGTCTTTAAACTAAAGATTTGCAAGACTTTACGGAGCCTTTTAAATTCGTAAAGGGCCGTTTAAAACTTTAAAGGGAACTATACTATTTTAAAGGGCCTTTCAAATTCCTTAAAAGCCGCAATAAAACATTGGAAGGGAAACAGATTCGTCAAACAGTCCATAAAGGTCCTACGTACAGAGAGGTTGAGGGTCGAAACCATGCGACAAGGGAACGAGTCCCACGATGAGTCCTCAAGCTTTTTCGTTTTTAGGATTTGTACTATACGATCCCACCAACAAGTTCATGGAATTGTTTACTAGACCCAAAAGTAGCCTAGGAACAAAACGGGTGCCCTTTTTGATTTCAAGTGGCTTATAAGGGAACCTGAACCCCCAAAAAAGGGAATAAGGGCCTACTCTGGGTCCTAGTTTAAGCCTCTGCATTGATCCCGAACTGCTGCCCTGATGTCCCGAAATCCAAACTGTAAACTAGACCGCAAGCCTTAAGCCGTCCACTACAAAATCCACGGTTTCATGTTAAGGTCGAAGATTTAACAACACGGCCTGCTATGATGATCAGAGCCCTCCGATCTGTCAGAAAACATCGGGGGCCAGAGCGTTTAGGGTTCCCCGGGTTTCGGGTTTTGGTCCACAGGGATAGGGATTATAGGGCTCGGGGTGTATATCGGGCTTCCTGCAGGGTTTAGGGTTTAGGGTTTAGGGTTTAGGGTTTAGGGTTAGGTGCTCCAAGAAGCCCGGTGCTAAACCCCCCCAAAGTTCCACCTCGTACATTGTTTGGGATGCTGCAAACATTGTTTCATTGTTTCAAACATTGTTTAAATGTTTCGAAAATTGTTTGAAATATTCTTCAAATGTTTCGAAAATTGTTGGAAATATTCTTTAAATTGTTTGAAATATTCTTTAAATTGTTTGAAACATTCTTTACAGTTTTCCACAGTTGGTTGAACAGCTCATAATGGTCATAATGGCCTTAAAATGAAAATGTCTCCGATTACCCGCATTGTCAAAGCAGGAACAGGGTGCCATGCAATCGTCATCATCATCATCATCATCATCATCATCGTCATGATGGTCTGGCAATTGATGTCTGAAGCAGACTGATTATGTGTGGCACTGGAGCAGTATTTGTTCTGGCTTTCGGTTTACTTTCTTGTGACACTTGTGCATCATGAAAGCCACAATGACGACGACAACACTTCCAATCCATGCCAATAGGCACACTACGAGTGACCATAAGTCGCCATGAGTCCATGGTAACAATGACGATAATGAAGACAATCACGGGCCCCAGGACAGTAACATTTTCAGTAAGATGAGCTTCAGGCCTTTAGCGCTAGGCTAACTTCCTAAACTAAACTCCCACTCCTACGTCTCCTCCTGCACCGAAAGCCTTGACTTCTCGACTATGGCCACACGACCACGACGCGACGCTGTTGACTTTTCTCACGCTGCCACATCGAGTGAAATCTCAGGCACGATCAAAAATGGCAAAATGCCCGAATCCTATGAAGACCAAGCGGCAGCAAAACCAACCCAGCACCCGGCCTCAGGCCTTGTTCAGGAGTCCTCGTCTTCGTCCTCGTCAGCATTCTCATTTCCCGGCCTCGGGCCTTGTGTCAGCACTGACATGGCGGCCATCGCCGTCGCGACAGACGAGGCGCTGGTCTTCAACCCGACGGGACGCCAGTGCACCGCGGCAAGGCATGCCTGAACCACGGCCATGACGACGGGAAGCGCCATGCCGTTTCCAGCTAAGTCTTGGAGAAAAGAGTCTGTTGGGAACTTTTTCTTCTTCGACGTCACCTGGTCTGTGCTCACAACGTAGCCTTCCTGGGAAAGCATGTTCAAACAAGGTCCGATAGGATACCCTTGCATGAGAAGGGCCTCGTATCCACTCGTCAAGCGTGGACCTCCCGGAGCTAGAGGAGTCCACAACAACTGCCCCGGCAACATGGTTGGAGCCACATGCCGACCATCTGCTTGCAAGGTGCTGCTATTGGCACGGCCGAGACTTTGCGACAGGTTGCGGAAACCGCATCCGGGAGCTTCAATCTCTGAGAGCTTCAGGCAGTCCGCCTCACGTTCGGTGAGGATGGAGTACCATGGATTCTGGCTCAGCTCTTTCCGTGCAGGAGTGCCCCATCGAACGCCAAGGCTGTCGGCAAACTTCATGTGCTGATTCACCCAGTTGTTCTGAGTCTGGGACTTCTTGGACTTCTTGAGTTTTGCTTGCCGCTCTTCCATACACTCTTTCACCGCCAAGTCGCCTTGTCCAACAAGCACTTCCGATGCACACGGTGGTGTGCGTATGCAACTGCTAACCAAGTGGCGAAACTTGTTCATGACAACCTGGAAGGGCCGATCACGGAGATTAAGTCTGGGGCTACGGGAGTCAATGAAGAGGATGTAGACTCTACGACGATGGCATGGAAGCCCGAACTCCAATGCGTCTGTCATCATCGGCTGGCTGTGGTACCCCAGGCTAGCGAACTCGTTCAAGCAAACCTTTAGGTTGGAGTCGTCGGTGGAGCTGAGCTGATCGCCCATCGCGTCCACGTTTTCGTAGATCACGAAGAGAGGTCGGTGATTCCGAACGTAGCCCAAAAGGCCTTGGAAAGTCTGTGCTGAAGCACCGCGGCTGGAGTTCTGCTCGAGGACTGGCTTGTTGCTGTCGTGAGTGGGAGACGTGTGGTTCAGCTTGCTGAGGTCTTTGCAGGAGGTCCCGGCGACAAGAAGGTCGACTGAAGGAATGTCGCACCCAGCGCCATGTCGGCAGCATTTGGCCTCCTTGCAGTGCAACTGCGTGATGTCCTCGAAAATGCATTTCCCACTTGAAAAGCAGTCGCCAATATCACCACCCGCCCCAAGGGCATCAACCCGAGGAGGCCACAAGAGGCAGGTACTCTCGCGCAAGGGGCCAACGGAGAGCACCGCCTGGATCCACTGCTGCTTGTCAGCGTTACCTGGGCACATATGGCATTGGCAGAGGGCATAAGGCATAAGGCATGAGACTGGCATCAGACTTAGGACTCTCAAGACTTAAGACTTCAGACATATGTCACATATATATATATATATATATATATGCACAGGATAAATATGTCATTCGACCTATGTCATTCGACCAGTATAGAACCGAGCTTTCAAACGTTGATCTCGATACCCGAGCCCGAAACCTTCTTGCAAAAACAGCTCATGCCATCTGTCACATGGTTTGCCAACCATATACCACCATATACACCACGTACGCCATCTGCTATCCATAATATGCCACGGATATTTCTCAAATTCTGAACTCAACTTCTCAACTGTCTCAGCTGAACTAACGACTGGAAAACTTGACCTCAGAATTCCGGATAGCATACCTGATATAACCTGCATGTGATGTCTTAAGTCTTATGTCGCAAAGTTCAGCTCACCTCTAGCAAGGATTATTGACGCAAGGGGACTGAATGATCCGAATGCATGTGTGCAAAAAAAACATCCAATAGACTCAATAGACCACTCGAAAATGAAATCAAGATGCTCTCGCAACTGTGCTAACGATGCAAATGTGAGGGCGAGTTCGGTGGGATGCGGCCGTCAAGGAGGCGCTCCTCATCGCCTTCCCACCCGTCCAAAGGACTTGTGTCTGTACTCTTTGCGTTGCAAAGGCAGCACGTACAAGCCTTCGTCAAGTTGTACACTACTCGGAACTTCCCCAGAGAGCCAGCCGAGGAGCTGGGCCTTCCACACGACTCAGAGGCAGCAGGCTCAGGCGCAGGTGCTTCTGCCCCCTCCTCCTCCTGCGCGTCCAAGAGCTCCTCAAGGTCCTCGTTGTTCATACAGGTCATGACAGGCGGCAAATCAGAGAGAGATGCCACCACACATCTATCAGAATTTGAACCTCAAAGCTTCGGGAGCGCCGGGCCGAATACTTCGCTCACCGCCCACACTCTGCACCCTGGACAGACTGGGACTGTTGGCAATATTTGTGTGTGTGTGTCCGTTTCTGTTCAATGGCTTGCTCCTAATCTTTATTTGTACATTAGTTATAACACACCATGTTTGTAAGAATGTTTCTACGGACTTTCTACGAAATGTTTCTAAGAATGTTTCTATGTTTGTAAGAATGTTTGCACGAAATATTTAAAGTAGAGAAACAACTTGTAAAGTAGAGAAACAACTTTTAAAGTAGAGAAACAACACTTTAAAGTAGAGAAACAACTTTTAAAGTAGAGAATATACTTTCGTAAGTTGATACAAACATTCTTTTAAACTTAGAAACATTCTTTGAAATATTTGAAATATTCTTTGGTTTTATGTAAATATTTATTTGTTTGTTGTGAATATTTATTTATTTATGGCTTGTTTGATTTAGTTTATTTAAAAGTTTGTCTATGAATCTAAAACTTTGCTAAAGCAGCACAGGATTCAGAAAGTTAGGTTCCTCACTTGGCTGCTCCTGGCAGTTTGGCGGCTGCTAAACATAGGCCGGGACTCGACTGGACTGCACAAAGACGCACCTCACATCAGGCCAACAGAAGCTTAGACACGCAGTCCGGCACTAACGAAGAGCAGACATCACGCGCTTTTGCCGGGTGAGAAGCTGCTCTCCGGCTGCGTCCCAAGGCCCTGGCAGTGTTTGCCCTGGGGCCTTAGGCCTCGCGTCCTAGGACTTCGCCGTCGCCGCAGCCACTCCGGTATTCGAAGCTGGCCGGACTCAAGGCCCATGGCCCAAGCCTTGGCAGCTCGGACGCAACGATGGCCAAAGGCCCTTTCACATTCATCCTGCTGCACTGTGTTGCACCAGGGCGTCCAACTCCTGCTCCGACAACCCAGCACGGTACGCTCCCAGCTGCCAGCCACCCTGCGACAGGTGGAACGACCTCTTGTTGGCGCCCCAATCCTCATCGTTGAACCCGGCTACAAGCCATCGCTTCAGTCGCAAAATGCACTCGTTGTCCGAAAGGTCCGAACCTTTGTTCACTGTCTTTCGGCAAGGCAGCGCCAAGGCAGCGCTCTGCCACTGGCGTCCGCGTGTCGACCGCACAGTGCGCGCCACCCGATGTGCACACCTTCTGAGTAGATCGGTGCGATCTGAAAGGCTGGCGTCCGTCCCCAAATCGCGGCACGCTTCACATTGAGCCGCCCTGTCGTGACAGAGTCTGCACGGATTGCAGGAACTTCAGTAGAAACAACTGGCCTGAGCGGTGCTGGGCCCTGCGAGGAAGACGACGGCTCCGGGCCCCGCGACGAAGACGACGGCTCGGGTGCATCAGCAGCCTTAGACTCCACATCAACCGTCGAGTTTCATCAAGACTGCGACTACTCAATGTAATATGAATATGCTCCCTACACATAACTACACCCAGCAACCATGCGCAACAGACCAAAACCAAACTCTTGCTCCGGAGCTGAAACCCTGCATCCTATTGTACTCTTTCGAAGTCTCCTTTTGTGTGCTTTGCCCCTGTAATGAACACCGGCCCTTACTTCAAAGTAGAGAACCCCAAACATTGCGTTGCAATCTGAATGCAACGCTACCGGACACCTGCTAGACTCCTAGACTCCTAGACCCCTGGACCTAGACTCTCTTGGACCCGCGCCGCAAACTACGCGAACTGTCGCAGACCTTATATAGACCTGTGCGCTGTCAACTACGAAACGCTACAAATTGATCTTTACACTCTAGACTCTAATCTAATCAAAAAGCCTTTGTGCCTTGTGCCTCCACAAACCCCTACCAAGAAATCGTGAAGCTAAGTTCATACTCAACTACGTCCAACAAGCCTTGTGTCCGACTAACCATGCGTCCGCTCATTCATAGACACTCGCCGAATGGCTTGGCCTAAGCCTGGACTGCTAAGTTAAGCCAACTCAGTTAGGCTCCAAGTGGAAAGAAACGAAAGGCTCAAGGCTTGAGGCTTTTCATAAGGGTAAGAACAAGGCTTGGCTTATGAATGCCCAAGACTGATATTCAGAGATACAGCCACTGACAACCCCTGAGCCACGGAGCTTCCAGCTCCTCTCCGATGGCCAAAGCTGAGAACACCTGTTGTAGTACGTTTCCCTGCAGCGATGATGGGGTCGACGTATACCTCTTTGAGCTGTCGCTGCAACCTTTCTCGGATCGATGCTCCATCTCCGACGTCGCTCAATGGGAATGAAATGTTCTCAATGAGGATGGCCTGGAGCGAGAGGTGGTAGTGCATAGTGACGGTTGCGATCTGCTCCTCAGACATGCCGTTCAACGTCTCGTTCACGGATTCCAGGGCACTCTTGGTCGTCTGGAAGTTGTAATTGGCGCCACCGGACACCGACGGAGACACGATGTAGATCTCCCCCCATCCATGCATGCCACACCTGGAGGAAGCTGCGCGCACAAGTGCCTCAGCAACTTCAGGTTAGCAGGGCCTGCATCGCATGTCACCAGTACAGCACGGAATTTTGCATTGACCGATGTCACACCCGGCCAAAGACCAGCCGGGCCTGCAGATAAGACCGGCCACATGGCAACAGCTTTCTTGGTTGGCAAAATACAAGGTGCACGGACAGCATCGGTATCAACAACTTCACCATGACCACAATATGTAATCTGACCGTGGGATGCTAGCACTGACCAGGCTGCTTCTCCATGAACCCCCATATTTAGGTCAAGCTCTGTCTCGTCGAACATAAGGTTGATCAACGCGAAATCGAGAGGGTCATCTTTACACAGATGCTGCAGCCGTTGAAGGTTCCGAGAAATATATTGGTTTTGCCCCTCTTCGATGCACTCTGCGACGAACAACCTGGCAGACAAAGTAGATCCAGAACCTGCTCCGTCCACCTGACTTGCCGCATCACGTAAACTCATACTACCCGGTGTGAAACCTGCTCTCAAAATGGCATCTGGGGTCCATTTCCTCCAACCACCTTTGCCTTTGGCCTCCGAACGGCTGTCACGGCTGCTCACTGGCATGATATGATCCTCTGTTCGTCCTCTCCCAGATCTGTTAGCAGACTGAGCTTGCAAACGAAACGAGTCTTCAACCGTGCTGCTTCGTCGCTGTGCACCTTCTGCGCGGCGCAAACGCACGCGGCCTGCGTTCGGGGCAGCATGACCTTGGTGGCCTTGGTGCCGCCGGGCGATCCCTGCTAATTGCTGCAGGTTCATTACAGCAACACAATGATGCGCTGATCATGTTTGAGCCACATGCACAAGTTGTCACACAAGAGAACACGGGCGGTGAGAGTCCAGAACAAACAGCAAATGCAGTCAGCAGCCCCGATAGCGTAAGCTCAATGCTCTCATAAGCAGTTCCTTGTTACTAAATCATTATACATTATTTAAGTTAATCAACATTTCGAGCAGCCGTTGAAACCCCAACAGAAGTGGTTCAAATCGGTGCAAACCATTCGTGCAACATTTGAAGAATATTTCAAACAATTGTCGAAACATTTAAAGAGTATTTCAAACAATTGCCGAAACATTTAAGAATATTTCAAACAATTGCCGAAACATTGAAAGAATGTTTGTAACAATGTTTTCCAAAACCGAAACTTTGTAACAATGTTTGTTCGGAAACCGAAACTTTGTAACAATGTTTGTACGCGATTTTGGGGGTTAGTCGCGACCGGGCTTTCTTGGAGCACCTAAGTTTAGGGTTTAGGGTTTAGGGGGTTTAGAGTTTGAGAGGCAACTGCGCCACTACGCATTGTTGCAGCTGCTCTTGCACTCTCGTATCTGGTGTTGGCTGTGAAGACTACTACTTGGAGGGGCAGGGGACTTATTTTAAGTAGGGTATAAGTAGGGTCATAGCTGGGGTAACTCCATTTAGGGTACTTATAACTCTACTTATAACCAAATTACTTGCTAAGTCCCCTGCCCCTCCAAGTCCCAGGTAAGTCAAAAGACGCAAACCTGACTTGGCCATGCTGCCCGACAAAGCCGACACCACCATACATGGAGACGATTGCTTTACGGATGCCTCTTAAACCATCAAATGGGTGGTTGTCAAAATTAGGGTCCCTTTTTGGGTCCTTATTATATAATACGGCACCTAATAATTAGGGTGCCCGAAAAGGGACCCTGTTTTTACAAATACCCAAATGACCGAACAGTTGGACTCTGGGGTGGATCATAGTATTGAACAACCTCAGTCACTCTTACCCATTCCACCAGCACCCTTGGATTTTAGGGCTTACCCGGCTTTTGCTAAGGAGTTTAAACTGAACTACCATGATAGGGACCCATAGCAAATAATGGGATCTCTTTCCCATGGTACCTTATATTCCACTCCTTGACAAAAACGCAGCTTAGGTAAGCAACCCTGGCTTGCAGGGTTTAGGGTTTAGGGTTTAGGGTTTAGGGTACCACATCATTTAACCACTCACTTGTCCAGTATCTGGCTAGGGGAACTAAAGGCTCATCTTGCCTACCGTACTACTAAGTCTAAGAACATGTACATCCCGAACAGACAAAATCCCTAAACCCAAAAGCCACGAACCCTCAAACCCTAAAGCCTCAAACCCTAAAGCCCCAAAACCCTAAAGCCCTAAAACCCTTAACTCTAAACCCTATAGATCCCTTAAAGGAGCCCTAAACGGAACCCTTAAAGGAACGCTTAACCCAGCTCCTCCTCCCGGGCACCGCAAGAAGGAGCTGACCTGCCATTGTCGAAGGGTGCGCTGCTGCTTGGAGGTTCAGGGGTACGGTTGATGATATAAATCCCGCATGACCCGCAATAAGGGATATACCATAATTCCACACATTCCTTATTATGGGGAATGCAGGATTTATACCATCAACCGTAGTTATAAGTGCGGTTACAAGTCCCCTAATTAAGGTTATAAGTATGGTTACCCTAGTTGTAACCCTACTTGTAACTACCCATGAACCTCCAAGTGCTGAGGGTTCTTCGGAATCCTTGAGGGTCCAGGGCTTGGGGTACAGGGTTTAGGATTTAAAGGTTTAGGGCTTTAGGTGTTAAGAGTTTGCGGGCTTAGGGTTTAGGTGTTCAGGGTTTTAGGTTAAGGGTTTTGTTAGGCAGAAAAGTACGTACCCAACAAAAGGTATAGGGCTTGAGACTATAGGCAGGTAAGTACGATGTCTCTACCATTCAGCTGACCTTTGGCTGTGATTGTAATTGCAGGTACACCTGGGTGCAGATCAAATCAGATCGTGACGATGCCGATGCTCCTGACTAAGGAAGTATCTTCAGGATCTCGGTGTTCAATATCGATTTTGACCCCGGGACAGAAGTTTAACGTGGGAAGCTCGGGAGTCTTCACTTGCATGTAGCATCTAGACTTAGAAGACCTTCGAAGCCAAGATTTACGGGTTTAGGAAGACCCATGTTTAATGATGGAGCTGCCACCCGCATAATACAATGGTAGCACTTGTATAGTACGGTTGATGATATAAATCCTGCATTACCCATAATAAGGAATACATGGGAACTATGGTATATTCCTTATTATGGGTCATGCAGGATTTGTATCATCAGCAGTATCGGATTCGGACGGCTTAGGGTTGAAACTTGGCGTCCTTGGCAAACTAAACAGTTTAGGCTAAACTCGTAGACCCCACACCCGAAGCCTTGCTGTTCCCAACTCTTAGGCATCATCAAACATGCCCTGAAACCGGAAACCTAAACCCTACTGTAGGGGCCTTAATAAATAGAATGGGGTTTTGGGGCCATCTTACTATGATTAGACCCATAATTCGACCCCTCAATCCCTCAACCCCCGAAGCCCTAAACCCTCAACCCTTTTTGATCTTCTCTCCTTGCAGTCTGGAAGGTCGACGTTGCCTTCTCTGCATCTCGAGGGATCTACCTTGAAGGCTTAGCGCAGACCTGCTGCATCAAATCCTGTACAAGTTGTTGGGATGACCTAAATCTCTGATCAGTGTCCAAGGCTGTTCAAGTAACCCGGTGGGGAAACGCATAAACTGCTTGTGTGGGTTGGTTATATCATAACAGGTATCCAGAAACACAAAAGAGTAACAAAGGGTACCACTTAAGATCCTAATGTCTTCTATTGTGCGCTTTAGAAAGAAAAGTCTGACACTCCAGGCAAGGTTACAAGTCAGGTACATGTCATTGTGACTAATTACTTATATAGACGGGCATTCAAGATCACCTTTATCAACTCATCAACAGGCGCGCATATAATGAATATCGTAATTCAGAATCCAGAAAGTGCAGGCTTATCCGAATGACTGCATACACGCATACATATATTGTTGCAGCTCCCCTATTTCTTTATGCTGGTGGCTGGGGTGCTCAGGCTTAACGGTCTGGGAGTTGTTGGGGGTTTGGAGACATGGCATTGTCAGTTCAGAGTCTCGGTGTTGGGCAATCCCTAGGGATGTAAGGACTTATATATTGAGGCTTTTGGACCCAAAGACCATACTATATAAGCCTTTTGGCCTGTTTTGATCCCTAAGCCCTATGGAATGACTCCGTGTATTTTGCCTGAGTGAACCAAATCATTCCAAGCATGCTTTGTTTGCGTACCCTACATACCCTAAACCCCTAAGCCCCTCAAACCTAAATCGGGAACCCAATCGCATTCCGGGAAACCTTTATTGTTAACCTATTTTGCTTACAAGGCATGTCGGGTCTCCTGCGCATGCCCCCATGGTTGGCTCTGATTTGCCCGATCCGCCCAGACTTCTGAAGCTGCTGAAGTTCAAAATGTAACGCCTGGGGTTCCTTTAAAGGGAAAGGGATCTATAAGGGTACCTTTGAGGGCTTCCTCTAAGGGATCTATGAGGGTTTAGGGTGTAGGGTTGATGATATAACTCCTGCACTCAATTAAGACCCTAAACTATGGGAACTATGGTATATTCCTGATTCTGGGTAGTAGACGCAAGAGGAACCTAAGAGCAAAAAGCGTGCCCTTGTTTGGTTTAAAGGGGCTTATAACGGAACCTGAACTCAAAAAATTGAATTATGGGCCTACTCTAGGTCCTAGAGTACGCTTAGGGCTTGAGGGTTTCGGGGTATACCTCAGGTGATGCAAGGGTTTACGGGTTTAGGGTTTAGGGGGGACGGGGGGGTTACGGGACACGGGATTAGCAAAGGCTTCAAGTACGGTTGATGACATAAATCCTGCATTACCCATAATAAGGAATATGTGGGACTTATGGTATATTCATTATTATGGGTCATGCAGGATTCATATCATCAACAGTATCAACTCAAGGGCCCAGATATGTGACCCCGAGACCTGCGGCCCATTGCTTTAGGGCTTAGAGTTTGGGGTTTAGGGTTTAGGGTTTGGGGTTTAGGGTTTAGGGTTTAGGGCTTGGGGTTTAGGGTTTAGGGTTTAGGGTGGGGACCAGAGTTCATAGAGTATATATCATGACCCGCGAAGCATCGATCAACCCAAAATGCTTTCGACTTTTTTGGAACTTGCCCACAGGCGTCGAGCTTCCACAAAAACGGCTCATTTTCCCCAAAGGCTCCATGTACCCATATAGTAGGTACTTAGGCCTTGGAGTACCCATATAGGGACCCCTTTAAGGCCTGAGTACCTGCCACATGGGTACATGGAGCAATTGGGTTCTTAATCATAGTAACATTCTGCGAACCCAAGGTTAAAGGCTGCCTACCAAGTCACTAAGATCAAGCTGCATTTAGTTGCCCTACTGTTGATGATATAAATCCTGCAGCCTGGGGTTTAAGGCCTAATTCCCAAAACCCTACAGTTTTGCGGCTCTTGCTACGGATTCTTTATACAAGTTGTTCAACGGGTATGTTTATGTACTTTTTCGAGGGTTCAGGTAGGGCTCAAAGGGTTGCGGTCTGTGCGGAATGGGCAGGAAGAACCGGGGCACCCAGATCAGCACACATAGGCTGACCGTGTCCCTGTGCAGCGGAGATGGCTCGTTCTTCTTTACCCTTTCGCGATGGTTCCCGATTACTGCATAGTCTGGTAACTAAAGTTGAAGCTTATTCCTTGCGTACGGCCCCCACTCAGCAATAGTTGAATAATATTCATAATACAGATATGTTAGGACCTTAATAGAGCCCTACTATAGACTCTTACTGTATGGGGGCAGTACCTAACTTATACCATTTTGGAAACAAAACATCTCGTCCTTCAGGTACGGTGGAGCTTAGAAGGGGCCCCCCACCCTGTAACAGTGACTATAAGGATTATATTAGGGCCCTCTTATATTCCGATTATACCACTAGTACAGGGTGGGAGCCCCTTCTAAATTAAACCGTTTTAGAAATAAAACATCTCGTCCTTCGGGTACGGTGGAGCCATTTTCCCGCTGGATTCTTAAAAGGTGCTCTGGCCCTCTGGGCTCAGAGACTGCAAAACGGGGGGAGCGACGTCACATCGGCTTATAAAGGGCTTACCCTAAGGCTCCTGGACCCTCGTCGTGAAATCCCAAACCCTAGCCCCCAAAGCCCGAACCCTTCCCCCAGAAAGCCCATGACCCCTTCCGGAGCCTTAGGGTAAGTAATAATTAACCAACACTATTTTGGAGGCTCCCTTTTTATGATTAAGGTATAACATACCCCCAAGCCCAAGCCCGATTCTATTGATTAAGGCCCCCCCCATGTTATACCTCAAGGCTGTAGCGCTCAAAGACCATCTAGACCTAAGAGTAACCTAGGAATAAAAAGGGTGCCCTTTTGGGTTTCAAGGGGACTATAATGGAACCCGAACCCTAAAAAAGGGAATAAGGGCCTACTCTGGGTCCTAGCCATCATGCGTGATCATTTTGGACGATTTTGATTTGCAGCGTGCAGCTTCGTATGTTGGGGTCCTTGCCTTGCCGTTTAGAGCTGTGAAAGACCTCGCAGTATTTGCTTCCCAAAGGCTCCATGTACCTTTATAGTAGCTACTTAGGCCTTAAAGGGAGGGTTTAGGGTTTAGGGTTTAGGGTTAGCTACTTAGGCCTTAAAGGGGTCCCTATATAGGTACCTTTCAGGCCTAAGTATATACTATATGGGTACATGGAGCCTTAGGGCTTCGGGCTGTTGCAATCTTCGCATGGACTAATTACCCAAGTTGAAGGCTTGGGTATTACAGCTAAGGGATTTCAGGATTTGGAATCTAGTATAGGGGCCTTAATGGGCCTTAATACTTGAATAGGGTTTTGGGGCCCATTTTACTAAAACTACAATAAGGAGCCCTTAAAATAGTATTGTTAATCATGTAGGCCCACATATTAAGCCCTTTCCTGCAGCCCCTGTAGGCTATGACTCCTTACTTCCGGGGCATTGACCTTCTAACACTAGGTTATTGAATCCCCAGGTTTAGGGTTTAGGCTTTCTAAAGGGACTTATGAAGGGAGCCGGAACCCCAAGAAAGGGAATAAGGGCCTACTCTAGGTCCTAGAACATGTGGCTCTTGAATCCCTAGGTTAGGGCGTCACGACTATTCTTGTGGAAAGCAGATTGTCCTCCAGGGCCCAAGAACCTAACAATCATATACTTCACAAATACTACTGTTGATAGTATAAATCCTGCATTACCTAAGGGCCCTAAACTAGGGGAATTATGGTATATTCCTTATTATGGGTAATGCAGGGTTTACATCATCAACCGTAACCCGCCGAAATTTTCCGAAAGCTAAGGGCCCAGTGGGAATGGGACTAAAGTGACTACTCATGCGGTCCTTTAGATGACCCCGAAGGTTGCGGGCTTAGTTCTGGGCTGAACACTTTGGGGGTTCATGGGTTTGGTGTTGAGGGTTTCATTTATAATTCTATTCCTACTCTCAGTGTTCGACCATAAAAAGTTAATCGGCTGATGCTTAATGTGATCAAGATACTGCTGACGAAGATCTCGGCTAATACGGATCGATAAAATTTGGGTTGAATGGCGACTAAAGAAAAGGAAAAAAGCTTTGGTCACCGCTAGAGAGACGCAGAACAAAGACAGGAAGAACATGATTTCAATTTACTCGTGTTGTGCT
Source organism: Symbiodinium sp. CCMP2592 (assembly GCA_905221615.1). Taxonomy (NCBI): domain Eukaryota; class Dinophyceae; order Suessiales; family Symbiodiniaceae; genus Symbiodinium; species Symbiodinium sp. CCMP2592. Next base: position 298,607 of record CAJNDT010005947.1, read on the forward strand.
TATAGGTGACAATGATATTTCTGCCATTGGCCTGCTGACTAAGTATCTCAATATTCGATCTAACTGGTGCTGCGATTCAAGGGGGATTTCTTGCAGGAGATGTTAAACATGTTCTCCTTCTCGACGTCATTCCTTTAACGCAAATTGGCAACGTTTTCCGTTGTTTACAAGAAGGTTCCCAAAACTGTACAACCAACTCAAAGTGTCCATATTATTTTAGATGAAAGCTTTCTTGAAAGCGACATGGCGCAACAAAAGAGAAACATGTTCCAATTTGCTCAATTGCGGAAAAATGCACCTCCCCCACCGTATCGCCGCCAGGGCTTTTTTGCCAACCCTCCAACATTTCCAACAAACCGCCATAAATTTGTGTATCTAACTGACCTTGAGTTAACTATGTTGATGTTTTGTTGGTTATCTGCTTTTACATAGGAGTATTTTCTTCAACCGCAAGGACACAGCGTTATCAACCTGCGTTACATGATCATTGACGAACCCGAAGTTTATCCGAATTTGATGGAAGCACATATCAAAAACCATCCTCCCTTTCCTCGAAGTGCATGCATATAAGCACATCCCAAACAGTCTAAGCAACTTACAGTCATACACTGTCAGGGGTCCATGTACGTATAAACTTATAGAGCATAGTTTAGCTTAAGTGGTGGTCCTATGCTGGGAATAAGCACATGGCCCTTAGAAACACCTTTCTACCAGTACTGTAACCTTATTGCAGGGTACTTGACCTGGACTCAGGGCACACTAACCCTAATAAAGAGACCCTTAAGGACAAGTCACGGTAGGTCGGCTACTTCAGGTACAAAGCTCCAGCAGGCGCACCGAGTTTTGCCGGCAACTCACGTATATTATGGCTTTTCGTCTGCATGGTATACCAGAAGGGCTAGCATGAGGCTTGCTACTACAAGGGTTACTATAGTGGTTGGGACTTCGTGGGTTACTGTAAGGATGACCATGAGGCTCACTACTACTTGGGGACCGTATAAAACCTGCCCTTTACGGAGCTACATACGGTTGATGATGTAAATCCTGCATTGCCCATAATAAGGAATGTACCATACTTCCCATAGTTTGGGGTCCTGAGGCAATGCAGGATTTCTATCACCAACCGTAGGGGAATTACAGTATGGAAACCGAAGAAGGTCGGCTCTTTAGGGTCCAGGTATAGGGTAGCCATCAAGATCCGGGGCCTCTCCTTTCTCTCCCTCACGAGTTATGCGTCGGCTTCAGAAAAACCAGGGCTTAAGGTACTTACTACTACTACTACTACTACTACTACTACTACTACTACTACTACTACTACTACTACTACTACTACTACTACTACTACTACTACTACTACTACTGTTGTTATTATCATCAAACCTGTAGTTTTCGAGGGTTGATGGGAAACGATGCTTTGTGCACCTGTTAAAGGGTTTGGGGTGTAGGACTTGATGTTTGGGGGGTGGAATGTCAAGGTTCACGCCCCAGAGAACATGTACCCCCACATGCAATCTGCTAGACACGCGCAGATTGAAATGCCAAGCCAAGATTAAATCCTACAACCCTAAATCCAAAGCCCCTAAACCCCTAAACCCTAAGCCCAGATAGATCCCAGTAAAGGAATGTTTAAAAGGAGCTCCACACAAATCCTGTGAATGCTGTACCAGCACGACTGTGGCTTGACGGCTTCCCACTTAAAAGGACCTCAGTCCCAAGCACTTTGGGTCGTCGCTGTGGTCTCCTTGAGCTTAGTCTCCCCACAACCGGGAGTGTAGCTTCGTTTAGGGGTTACGCACGAGTTCAAGATTTTAGGGTTTAGGGTATATGGTATAGGGCCGCATTTTAGGTTTATGCATTAGGCTCTTCGGCAGCACCTGTGCATACCTGGGAGACCAGAGCAACTACCAGCTGAATACCCTATACAAGGGTTTATTGAAGAACCGATGGCTGGCAGATCAAACATCCAGCCAACCTCTGACTTGCTTGCGATAGGTGTGAGCCACTGCAAAAAGCAGTGCACGGGCCGTAGTGGTATTACATATTTAGAGCAGGGATTGGGGGTATCGTGTACTTTACTTGTGTAGGGACTATCAAGCGATCCTATTACTAGTTACTCCGATCTCTATAGTTAGGCCAATCACCTGTTGAAACACGTATTTGCAAGGGGTCGGTTTGGACTTGGAAAGTAGACTTATAAGTACCCTTAAAGGGACCCTAATTGGGGTTATGGAACTTATAAGTCCTGAAAATGACCAGTTACTAAGTCCCCTGATCCTCCAAGGACTTTAAGACTTCATCTTTTGGTTGGAAAGCTTTGACCATAAACTTGTCAGGCGGACGACAACTACTATTTACGGTTGATGACATAAATCCTGCATGACCCATAATAAGGAATATACCATAGTTCCCATAGTTTAGGGTCCTTAAGGTAGTGCAGGATTTATATCATCAACAGTAGTAGACCGGCCTCATTCACGATTGTTAGGCTATAGTCGTGTAGTAGCGCAGGGACTGTGAAGGGCCAGCATCACAAGACTCATTATTCGGACCGTTAATATTATTACGTAGAACATACAGAAGTACACAGAAATGTCGCTGATCTCGAGCAAAGCGCACCTCCTTGTTACGTCTTTTGTTTTAACCTTCAGCCTTGCTTTGTCGTGCACTGGACATGGCATGGCATGTTGCGGACCCTGGAAGGCGCACAATCCACCGAGAGCTACGTTTCTCGTGGTAAATGACCCAACCTTTACGACTGAAAGTGTAGTCTAGGGCCTTAATAACTAGAATAGGGTTTTGTGGCCCATTATACTACAATAACTGTACTAATGAACCGCCCAAAATCGTGTTGGTAATTATCAGGCCCCTATATGAGTTAGGATTAATCCGCGCATTTAGGTTGCTTTGGCTTCAGAGATTATGACAGGTCGTCAACAGCCATGTTCAGCCCTGATCCCGAGCTTGATGCCTAGGCGGTTTAGGGTTTAACAAAGCAAAAAATATCCATCATCAGCATGACTACGACTCCAGCACCAGCAACACCAGCACAAGCACCAGCACAACACTACAACAACAGCAGCAAGATTCATCGGGTGTGTGTGTGTGTGTATATATATGTAGCGGCGCTTTTCTACAGTAGCAGCACTATGCTCAACTCCGGTATCCCGTCGCCACCTGAAGCATCATCATCGTCTTGTTCGTCGGTAGCGTGATCATCATGGTCTATCTCTTTGGGCATCATCCACACCACCATCATCGCTATATTATTACATCACGCCAGCCTCGATACAAATAAACTGTCGCAAGAGCATCGTGGCACCCGCCTGTAAATCCAAGCCCGACGCCGACCCCGCACTAAACTTCTGTTTATAGATTAGAGCTTGTAGCTTCAGGCCCAGGTAGCTCAAACAAACGCAGGCATCTCTCTGTTTATGGGTGAAGCAGAGCCTCTGCAAATGGCGAGCTGAGTTCCATCTGGCCGTGCTTCTCTGACTCGTTGACTCCCTAAACCCTAAACCCTAGTTGGCCCGTTCATGCACGGTGCAAGTACCAATTTGGGCATGGCAGTTTTGGAAGTGAAGAGGGACTTGTTCACTTTAGATCAGCGCACCCCTTATACATGAATGCCCAGCGCGTATTGCGCTTGGCCTATCCCAGAGATAGGCGAGAGAATGCTGGAGGTAGTAGGGCCAGGGAAAGTACTCTTTGCCGCGGTTTGTGATACAGGATGTGAACATCACATCCAGGCACAAGCGCTTCAAGAGGGCTGTGCCCAAATGCATCAAGTCACTCGTGATTAAGACCGACTGGATGCACAGACACCAGTTTGGTGGGTGACCCGTGGTCGTGGCTCTCTGGCCAACAGAGAGGATTTCGAGTTGGGTTCCCATTAAAAAATACTCTTCGGCATCGTAAAATCCTGCCATCGCATGTACCTTCTCTAATGAAACCACTGAGGCGTAGGGTTTAGGGTGTCGGGGTTGGTGCTTAGGGTTATCTTCGACAGAGGCTTGCAAGGCAAAGACCGGAAACCTGAACCCTACAGCCGAAAGCCTAAACCGGATAAACCCTATATGTCGAGATCCTACAGCCGTGATCCCTGAACCCCAAAAGCCCAGAGCCCTAAACCCGAACCCTGGACCCTGTGCTACTTTTCGAACGGAAGCCTTCGATTGCTTCAAACCTGCTGATCGGTCTACAAAACTACACTTCTTGGAGGATCATGGGACTTATAAGTAGGTTAGAATTGGGGTTATAAGTCCCCTAAGTGGGGTTATCCTAGTTGTAACCTACTTACAACCTTACTTACTAAGTCCCCTGCCCCTCCAAGTAGACCCTAAAGCCTAAACCCCATAGATCCTTTTTAAGGAGCCCTATAGATCCCTTTAAGGAGCCCTTCAAGAACCCTTACTGAGTCCCATGAGCCTTCAAGTAGCCGGTTACTTTGGAGAGTATATGGTCATTTGGACCCTTATCCAGAGGCTCCACATATAGTACCATTTTGGAATTAGGCCCCAAAAGGCCATCCTTATCAGGGTTTTAGGGGCCTAATTCCTAATGGTACTGTATCTGGAGCCTCTAGGATATGTAGATACATAGGCAGAACCCGAGTTGTAACAAACACCCAGTAAACTTTGTGAGCAGCCATGGAGTTGCAAAGGTCTCGGGGTTTCGGGTTAGGTCCAAGGGGTAAAAGGAAGGACCCTTTATAAGGACCCCTAGGTAGATACCCTTAATATAGCTACTATATACCCACTATATAGCCCATTATAGTGTAAAGGTCCCCATTAAGGGTCCCTCCTTTTCCCCTTTGTGATCAAGACCCCAAAGGCTCCATGTACCCATATAGTAGGTACTTAGGCCTTAAAGGGGTCCCTACAAAGGTCCCCATTAAGGGTCCCTCCTTTTCCCCCTTTTGATTCGGGTAATATACGACGGCAGAAAGCCGAGAGCAAGGGAACCTCAGCTTGGACACCATCTCGCCATTTTCTACCCAGAGACTCTGCCAGTCTTGCGGGTTTATAGGGAGTTCTGTACCTTTAAAGGGTTCCTTTAAGGGTACTATCGTTTAGGGTTTAAGGCTTTAGGGTTTAGGGGTGTTTTAGGGTTCCGGAATCAAGTTGGATGTCTGAAAGATCTGGTGTCTTGTTGGGGTGTGGTCTTGCAGTGAATTTGTTGAGGGGTCGAGAATCCGTGTCGGGCTTTACAAGCGTTCAAGGAGCTCATAGAGCTTTAGAAACATGTGGCGTTGGGATACCTTACTTCGCGCATAGTTTTTTAAAAAACATAGGTCTTAGGTCTTTAAACAACCTATGTTTAAGCTGCAATGAAGAGTTATAAGTCCACATTGGGGCCAACTCCCCTTTTTAGCCGCGCCCAATAGGGTAGGGATATCGTTGTGAAGTGTTGGCTTATGCTCGTTTTGGGAAACATGCCCTAGGGCTCCAGTCACCTAAATCGTAGGTTACTGGGGTATAGAATGTATGGCTAGTAACCTACTATTTAGGTAACTGGAGCCGTAGGGATGTTCATTCTATCCCATCTCCCCCATGTTTGTAGTGATGTCTGTCACTGGCTGGTGTGGCCCGCAACAAACAACACTCTAGTCAATGATCTCTTACCCCGGGGCTTAGCTGTAGTATGATTATATATATATATATATGGTACCCCCCCCCCAAGACCTACATCCAAACCCGTCTGTCTACATATATGATACCACACTTCTTTACCCATGCACACACACACACACATACACACACACACACACACACACACACACACACACGCAGACACATGCAACATGGAATAGGTCTCTGAATAATCGTGCATACGAACATGACTATACCAGAGGCCCAGCTGCATTAAAACCTGCATTAAAAAATGAAATTTTAATGCAACCCGGCCCGTGGAACCAAGAACCAAGATTCCCAGGAGTCTTGAATCCTGAATCTTGGTTCCACGGGCACCGGCCGGGCTGCATTAAAACCTGCATTAAAAAATTAAATTTTAATGCAACCCGGCCCGTGGAACCAAGAACCAAGAACCAAGATTCCCAGGAGTCTTGAATCCTGAATCTTGGTTCCACGGGCACCGGCCGGGCTGCATTAAAACCTGCACTAAAAAATTAAATTTTAATGCACCCTGGCCCGTGGAACCAAGAACCAAGATGTCCAGGAGTCTTGATTCTTGGATCTTGGTTCCGTGGGCACTGGTCGGGCTGCATTAAATCTGCATTAAAAAATTAATTTTAATGCACCCAGGCCCGTGGAACCAAGATTCAGGATTCAAGACTCCTGGGAATCTTGGTTCTTGGTTCTTGGTTCCACGGGCCTGGGTGCATTAAAATTTAATTTTTTAATGCAAATTTTAATGCAACCCGGCCGATGCCCGTGGAACCAAGATTCAGGATTCAAGACTCCTGGGAATCTTGGTTCTTGGTTCTTGGTTCCACGGGCCTGGGTGCATTAAAATTTAATTTTTTAATGCAAATTTTAATGCAGCCAGGTCGCTGGAAACCATATAAATATTCACTAAATATATCGGCTTGCTCTTTTATGTGCCACATGGCCAGTCCTGCAGTGAAGATTTGCGAGCGGATTGCTGTGCTTCACAGTTTGATCGCATGGCAACAGATGTGTAATGACCTAAGCTGCAGCTAATCAAAATCAAGTGATCTTGTACTTCCAGCTCCTGTCCTGTCCTTGCGAGCATGTCGGGGGCAGATATCTTAGCGACATCTGCGCGGCACATTCGCTCTGACGAATGTGTGTACGGACACGAGGATGCGATGGAAAAGAGTTCCTACGTCTGCACGCTATGGAGGCAGTCACTACATCAACCCATATCACATCGTGTATAATTCCTCTCACATTATCATGTTGTGATAATGTGAGAGAAACTAAATAAGATGATATAGCTAAACATATTGTACACATCGTATTTAGTTTCATCTTACATTATCATATTGTGATATTGTGAGAGAAACTAAATAAGATGATATAGCTAAACATATCGTATATTCGTATGCTACAGAGAATAAATCATCGTTTTTGATTTTCTTATATTGTCATTTTATGACATTATGCGCGAAAACTGAAACAGTTGAAAGATAAAGATGCAGATAAATATATTGCTAACATAAATCATATGGGTATGCTAACATAAATGGAACGGGCTGGGCCTGCAGCTACTCAAAATCAAATGATCTTGTACATATCGTATATATGAAATAGTGATCATATCGTCATATTCAGTTTCCGTCTACCTTATGATAATACAATCAGCATATACATACATGCAATATGAACATACATCACACTGTTAAGTTGCATTCCACATTGTTATATGATACAGCAACATGCATATGCACAGAAAGGCATGTGTACACATAACCCAGGGGGGGTACATAATCGCATAGAGATGATACTCAAATCCGAAACCATAAACGCCACGAGTACCGCGCAGGTGCAAAGGGTGTGCTCCCGCATCGTCAACGGCATCATGAGCGGCAGACTTCCACTTGCCTGCAAGTTCGGCTCAAACACCTGCGCATACCGTCCCTAAACCCTAAACCCTAAACTACACACTTTGCAGTTTGTAGGAGGAGCTTATAGTTTTGAGAACTCTTCCTGTTTCAACAGCCGGTATGTAGGAGCCTGAAGTTTTGTAAGTTGTGTCCGCAATGGCGTTGTCAACACTGCGCCACCCTCCTCGTGTGAAACCTCTTCCTGTGGGACGCCTTCGGAGTGAAACTCTAGTACAGCTACTTGGTCCTCAACCTTTAGGAGAGCCGACACCACCACCCACGCCCCCGCTACCACCACCAACACCACCACCACCACCACCGCTACCACCCACGCCAGCGACACTACAGCCACCACCACGACCCACGCCCCCGCTACCAGTACCACCACCACCACCACCACCACCACCACCAGCAAAAGCACAAGGCTTGCAGAGAACGGCGACACCTTTACGAGGTGTCATAGTACCACCGCCAGAGAAAGTTGCTCGAAGACACGGAGTTGTAGTACCACCACCACGAAGAGGGAGTGTTCCAAGTACTGCTGCAGTTCTACCGCCGGATCTTAACCTACAACACAAAGCCGCCGTACCCGCTAAAGCACTTCCAGTACGTCGGGCTGAAGATGATCCTGGGAAGCATGTTCTACCGCCGGATCTTAACCTACAACACAAAGCCGCAGTACCCGCTAAAGCACTTCCAGTACGTCGGGCTGAAGATGATCCTGGGAAGCAAGATCATCCATTTACCTCTCCTGCTTGTACTACCTCAGCTATAAGTCCCAAAGTGAAGGAACCAGCTTTTCCGCCTTCTACCTCAGAACGTGAGCGCACAAGAAGTCCCAGAGTGAAGGAACCAGCCTTTCCGCCTTCTACTTCAAGAAGTCCCAGAGTGGAGGAACCAGCCTTTCCGCCTTCTACCTCAGGAAGTCACAGCGTGAAGGAACCAGCCTTTCCGCCTTTGATGGTAGTTCAACTGTATAGAGGGAATGAGAGTAGAAATCTTTCTGCTTCGGCAGCTGCAGTCATCCTGGATCTGAAAAAATTTGCCGATCCAGGAAAGGACCCGACTACGTTGTCTCACATAGGCTGGAACCCACGAATAGTGAATCGTTTACTGTCGCTAAGTAAATTTCGGTGCCTGATGGCACGGGTCATTACCTTGGCCTGGTCACGACGTGAAATCGACGTGCTTTGTAAATGTAGAGCAGGCAAGCACAGGAGCGTCGCGGCAACCACAATACTTGCCATGCTTTTCCATACATATCTAGATCCCAAAGCAGTTATCCAGGTGGAACACTTGGAAAGCAAGACTGGGTGGAATCGGACGTGTAAAGGCGAATGCAATGAGTGCCAAAGTGGCAGTCCTGCTACTTTGGATGTTTATAGCCTCAACGAGATATGGAAGATGTCTCCGTATCATGCAGAGCATGACGAATTACGTCTAGTGCTGACAAAGCACTGAAGGATGTTTCACACGTGACGATGTTGTTAGGAGGAAAAGCGGTATGCGCAGGTGTTTCCCTAATTGATTTGTGCGTGTCATCCTTGCAGTATGTAGTATGTATAACACAAGCTCCCTCCCATTCCAGGTGCCTTGGCTGGTCGCAACACAGACATATTTCAGTTTTCTTTTCGTTTTAAGTCTAGACGTTTGGAGATACTTAGTACGACTATCCGGAGTTACGGGTTTTATTTCTTTGTAGCCAAGAAGGCTTAGGCAATACTTAGCATGATTATTCTAATGTTGCAGGGCTTATGTCGTTGTAGAGAAGGGGTGTTAGGCAATACTTAACATGATTATTCTGGTTTTAACTGGTGTTGTGGGGTTTATGTAGTTGTAGTGAAGAGGTGTTGGACAATACTTAACATGATCATTTTGGTTTTAACTGGTGTTGTGGGGTTTATGTAGTTGTAGTGAAAAGGTGTTGGACAATACTTAACATGATTATTTTGGTTTTAATGGGTTTATATCGCTATAGATCGTTGTAGACAAGGGGTGTTAGGCAATACTTAACATGATTATTCTGGCTTTAACTGGTGTTGTGGGGTTTATGTAGTTGTAGTGAAGAGGTGTTGGACAATACTTAACATGATTATGTTGGTTTTAATGGGTTTATATCGCTATAGATCGTTGTAGACAAGGGGTGTTAGGCAATACTTAACATGATTATTCTGGTTTTAACGGGTTTATGTCTTTGTGAGCTGTCGTAGATAAAGGAGTGCTAGGCAATACTTAACATGTATATTGGAGTTTTGATGTGTTCAGGGTAAGGTCACAGAAGGCTTCGAGGTAGGTCCTGGGGGGGGGGTAGCATATATATGTATATATATATATATAGATAGAGTTATGTATGTATGTATGTATGCATGCATGTATGTATGTATGTATGTATGTGTGTGCGCATATATGTATATATGTATATTATGCATAGATCAGAACCATAGGCTAGTCATGAGCCCCATAACATAGCACCTTTATAGTAACCCTTATAGAACCCTGCAAAGGAACCCTTCAAGGAGTCTGAAACCTGCTCGAAATACTGGGCCACATGTATTTGGACTCGAAGCCCTAAACTTAGGGTATGTAGGGCTTAGGGTCTAGAAACCCTAAACCCTAAACCCTGAAGCCTAGACTCTATAAAATCCTGAACACAAACCCTAAAACCTTGAACACACCTCCGGTAAAAAACGCAAACTAGGACTACAAAAAGGGGAATAAGGGTACTACTGGGCATCCTAGTTACAGCCTTACAGTAAGGCCTAATAAAGAAACCCCAGCATCTAGAAACCCTAAACCCTGAACCCTAAACCCTGAAACCTAGACTCTGCAAAACCCTGAACACACCTCCTAAACCGTAAGCCCCACAGACTGGGAAGTCTCCAGGTTTCTTTGCCTGTCGCAAGGTCTTTCCTTCAGGTTTGCAGAGAAAGACATCTGGACGCTCCTTTGACCTTTCATCTTCGATACCCTAGGCATCAAAATAGCCCAAAAGCCTTATATAGTATGGTCTTTGGGCCAAAAGCCTTAATATATGAGTCCTCAGATCCCTAGGGACAGCCAGGCGCAAAAAGGTTCAGTTGTTGAAAGAAGGACCGGCCAAAACGTTGAAAGTTCTCTCATTGACTCTCTTTGGCTATCTAAGTGTCCCAGCCCGTCGGTTTAGGGTTCAGGGTTTAGGAATCGGTAAGTCTACTTAGACTTCCGTCGACCGCTAAACAAATCTCCATCACCCCGGACTATGTATCAAACGGGACCCCTCACCCCTAAAATGGGTTTCAGTCCCCTGTAGCTCCCTTGCAAAAGGATTCCTAGCCAAAGGTTCCATATATACTACCATTATGGGCCAAATTATGGAACTAGGCTCCAAGAGACCATCCGTATGATGGTTTTGGGGACCTACTTCCATAATGGCAATATATACAGACCCTCTCGGTAGCTACTCACTAAGTTCCATAAGCCTGAGTTAAAGAACTACCCTTACAGTACTCTTATGGTCAGTAGAGCGTCCACGCAGGGACCCCGGCGCCTGCGGAAAAAGGACTTACTTAGACTCAGTCGGTCTTAGTGGGAAGAACAAGCTTTTTAGGTATGCCGAAGTCGGGACTATTAGGGGTTATTGTCAGTACTGTGGTGACTGTGCAGGTCTCTGTCTATATTCTATATGCAGCCCCAACCCACCGAACCCCAAAAGCCCGAACTCAAAGCTCCAAGTATTCCAAGTCCCAAACCAGAAGACCCTGACACCCTAAGCACCAACTGGTGTATGGGGTGGTTTTATTGTATACTTAAAGGATCATGGGGCTTAGTAACTGTGGTTATAATTCGGGTAACTATACTTATAACCCCACTTAAGGTACATATAACCTTACTTACTAAGTCCCATGATCCTCCAAGTACACCAAAACGCTGAAGTTTCAGGGTTCCAGAGCTCCGATTCTAGGTTGGTTAGGGTTTAGGGTTTAGGGTTGAGGGTTTAGAGTTTAGGGTTTAGGGTTTAGGGTTTAGGGTTTAGGGAGTACCCCTGAAAGGATTGTATAGCGTGTCGGAGAGAAGGGGTTTAAGGTCCCAGATTTTAGGGTTAGAGTCGATGGTTTAAGGTTTGGGGTTTAGGGCAGGGCAGGCTTCCGCTTGCAAAATTTGGATTTAATGGCTAGAGTTAGCATAGTTGAAATTGAAATAAGGGGATAGCATTACGAATTGCGTCGATCCGTGCAGTCGGGGACGGGGTCTAGGGCTGCGGTGGCATCATTACGCACCTATAATGCAGAAAGTGCCTGAACTCCAAACCCAAAATCCCCCTAAGCCCTACACCTGAATCCTAGATAAACGCTACACCCTAAATCATAGACCCCAAGCTCTAAATCCTAAACCCTGAACCCTAAATCCATATAGATCCCTCATAGATCCCTTAAAAGGAACCCTTATGGATCCCTTTAAAGGAAACCCCTTAGGGTAGACGCCAGGATCCTTCAAATGCCCAAACGGCTCTAGGCGACACTGCCGCCCGAGCCGTGGGGATGCACTTGCCCATGGCTAGTACCTGGGCTTTGGGGTTTTGGGGTTTAGGGGTGTAGTAGTAGTAGTAGTAGTAGTAGTAGTAGTAGTAGTAGTAGTAGTAGTAGTAGTAGTAGTAGTAGTAGTAGTAGTAGTAGTAGTAGTAGTAGTAGTAGTAGTAGTAGTAGTACTGTAGGGGGTTTGGGGTTTTGGGGTGGAGTGGGTTTTGGGGTTTTGGGGTGTAGGGTTTTGGGGTTTTGGGTTTTGGGGTTTGGGGTTTAGGATTTTGGGTTTCGTGTTTAGGGTTGGTGCTTAAGGTTTAGTGTCCGTTTAACACTGGGGGCAGTCAAGGGTTGGGTATTGACAGGGTTGTACTGAGACGTGCATGTATTGAAAGGGGTCGTCTACTGTTGTAGGGGCGCAGTGTGTCAGTCCTGGGTGTTTGTGGCCTCATAATCCGTCTACAAAATCAGCGGCGCAGCTGCATCGAGCAACTCCGCCAAATACGGTTCGGAAACCCTAAACCCTGAACCCTGGACTAAACCCTAGGCCTTAAGGAAGCCAAAACCCAAGCTCTAGAACCCTACAGAGAGCTGCTTCCAGACAGCTGTGAGACTGTCCGAACTTGGAGAGATTGCAGCTGCGTGCACAGATTAGGGCTTTGGGGTTTTAGGGCTTACAAGGGATTCAAGGCTTTAGGGGTTTGGGGTTTAGGACAGCCCTTTTCGGACGGTCGTCTTTCTACAGTCCTAATATTATCATCTAAGGAGTGCCTCACCTACGTTGGTGCTAGCCAGCAGTAGGTAGTCTGCTTGCAGTGACTGAGTTTATTCGCAAACCGAAATCCCAAACGTTAAACCCCAAAGCCAATGCCCTTAAACCTGGGGGATTTCCGAAAACAGGGGACCCTAATCTATAGTACCCTAAATAGCAGGATCCTTTTTATGTGGAGCCCGAAACAAGGAACCCTTAAATTTTCGGAAACTCCCACCTGTACATCCTAAGCTTTAATCCCTCAAGGCCTATGCCCGACCTTGAGCCCTCGAACCCAACTCAACTGTACCGAACTTTCTACCTTGCAAAAAGCAGCTGCTTCTTAAGGGTTATAGTACCCCAGAATCAACGACTGCTCTGAGGATCCATGTACCCCATATAGCATATACTTGAGCCCAGTGTACCTATATAGGGAGCACTTTAAGGCCAATGTATATATTATATGAGTACATGGACCCTTAGGGCTGTTTCCAAGTACCCCCAACCTAAACCAATTGGATCCTTGGGCTGCCTTTCCGCTTGGTAGCCGCAGGTTTTCAGGACTTGCGACTTCATACGATTGATGATACAAATCCTGCATTGCCCATAACAAGGAATATACCATAACTGTCAATTGTTTAGGGTCCCTAAGGTAATGCAGGATTTATATCATCAACCGTAGTGCTCTGGTTTCGGCTTGATGGCAACGAGGCTTGAGAGTTTCTGGCTTGGATGTTCAGGGTCTGATGTAGTTCTTCTGTATGTAAGTCTGCATGAACGTATGTACGTACGCATGTCTGCCTTGTGTATACCTAACTATCTGTTCATCTATCTGTCAATCCATGTCGTAAACATGTGTGTGGGTGTGTTGTGTGTGTGTGTGTGTATGTCAGGGTGTGGGATTTAGGATGATTTAAGGGTTCAGTGTGGGGGCTTTCGACATATATAGGTCTTGTAATTAAATGAGGATCCCCAGCAACCTAACAATGAAAAGGTCTCTCTCTCTCTCTCTCTCTCTCGCTCTCTCTCTCTTCCTGGTATGGGATGGTATGGAGTATGTAGTTTCAGAAGGAATCTAAGACCACAACAAGCGAAAAAGGGCGACTGGGAGACCTGGCATATGACCAGCCGAGTTGCGATTCTGGTTGAGCAGTCGTTTGAGGGGTGCCGGTAGCAGCATGTCGAAAGCCGGTTCTTCCTCATCTGCCATGGGAGAGCCCCGACAATTTGGGGTGTAATGTAGGAATCTGATTTAACAAACCTTGGGCCTTGGGCCTTTGCTAGGGTTCCTTATGTGAACCCCACAATTTTGGAGTTATAGGCCCAGGTTTTCGTGATCTGGTTCCTACTTGGAGGGGCAGGGGACCTATTATGAGTGCCCTAAATGGAGTTACCCGAAATATACCTACTACCCCTCCAAGTAGACCCTAAACCCTAAACCCCATAGATCCCTTTAAGGAACCGTATAGATCCCTGTAAGGAGCCCTTCAAGAACCCTTACTAAGTCCCCCGCCCCTCCAAGTAGGGTTCAGGGTTGAAGTCACACGGGATAGGGTTTAGGGTTTAGTTATGTGCGTATGCTGCGTGACGACCCTGGCACAGATGCAACGAAAGACGACAAGGCGGCAACATGTGTGCGCTTGTGTGGATGGTTCTCTCTAAACCCCTGTTTTGGTGTGAGAAATATATCTTTATCTCTCTCTAGCTCCATATGTACATATATATATATACACACACATATGTATATGAATATACATATATATGTGTACATAGTTCGCAGTCTGTCTGTCTGTCTGTCTGTCTGTCTGTCTGTCTGTCTGTCTGTCTGTCTGTCTGTCTGTCTGTCTGTCTCTCTCTCTCTCTCTCTCTCTCTCTCCCTCTCTCTTGCGCATCTGTGCCTGCGTGGGCACACTAATAAACACAGACACACGCACACACACACACACACACACACACACTCTCACACACACTCACACACACACTCACACACACACACACAAACACACACGCACACACACACACACACACGCACACACGTCCAAACACCGGCAAGCACTTGTATAGTTCCGATACCTACAAACGTGCGGATTTTACTGCAACACACACATTCAATACCCGAATCAGGAGCCAGACTACATCATCGATGCGATGGTTGCTACATCAACCGACAATTTGTTTCACTTCTGCTCTGACAAAGCCTTCCTATTGCTTCTTTATTGCAATCCTATCGAATTACCTATTCTTCGGCTCTTAAATACGGCCGAATATTTAAGAAGCCCCTGGGTGCTGTGCACATTTCTCAAACTCTAAGCCCTGAAACCCAAACAACTGACCAATGACACGGCACTGAAGACTTACCAAACACACCTATGCCGGGTGCGGGGCCTACGTATTTCAGCCTTACCACATGATCTTATGGCAAACATCCGATGTCGATTAACAAATCGCTGTGTAACACCAAAGGTCTCTGTGTTTTGCTTAAAACCAAGGTGCGTCTTAAATCCCGCGCCCTGCAAACCTTATAATTACCCTAAACCGGAAAACTGTAAACCTGTTGAAATGTTCATCTCGGACACGAGCTTGCATCAGAACCCTTCTAGTCTACCAAGCGCAGAGCATCCCTTCAAGGAAGGAGTAGGGAACCGCGCGCCGAAACAACACTGTTTTGGGTAGCAAAAACCACTCATACTTAAAACTCTACTGCCTGAGTACTTCGGTTGATGATTCTCATGCATTCCTTACTAAGAATAAATGCAGGGTTTGGATTTAACAGGGGCTGAAGGTCCAGAACATGCTTGTAGGGGCACATGCAGGAAGTTACGTAGGGAATATACGAGGGGATACTATTACTAGGTGTTCAGATCCGTATGTTACTTGCTAGGAAGCTTCGAACCGATTTTGGAGCCTGCGACAACGACTAGACTGGCCTTTGTAAGTCGTTTTGCAGCAATCAACTTACAGAGAACATGTGGCAAAGCTCCGTCCACCTCTCGGACCTCACACCTCTTAATAAGCCTAATGCCTCTTAATAAGGCTAATGGATGTCGAAACAGCACTGTCGCATGCCTGCCACAGTCATGCGGCCGTGGCAGAAAAATACATACTCATGGATAGATAAGTTGCATCTCTTTATGTATGCCACCTAAAGAACGTGTCACATCCGTACCTTCCCACACACACACACATGTATGCTACGCATATGTGTGCATGAGCGTATATGCAGACATACACATCCACACATACATGAACAAATACATACACACATACACAAACAAAGTAATGTATGTATGTATGTATGTATGTATGTATACATATAAATATAAATATAAATATAAATATATTATATATATACGCACATTGGGCTATGGGCTATAATCATAGGTTGTGTATATATACATGTATGCATGATGTGCTTGTGTGTATGTACATATATGAATATACACATGTGTGTATATATACACATGCGTTAATGCAGTTATATGTACGTGTGTGTATTGTGTGCGTGTGCGCTGTGCATATACAGGACATCATGTTCTATCCACGAGTGTACATACATACTGCATATTGACGGAACTGGACAGACATACCTATGCATCCAGGGCATAGTTCTTTCTTGTCGTGAAGCTCTCTGGATGAAACGGTGTGGTGAAGTTGCAATCTGCCACCAGTACAGCCCTAAACCGGCACCCCTTAAACCTCCACAGCCGCAAAATCTGTAAAATCCGCCGAGAATCCTCCAGAGACTCTAGCTCGCCGTCCTTGTCTACGAAGACATCGCTCAAAGCGCTTTTCTTCCTGGATTGCCTCTGCACCACCTGAGACAGTGGACGTACGGCTTAGGGAATCGGCCTCAGGGCAATTACACAAGCTTCGATCCTCCAGAAACTCCAAAACTCCTTAATTCACAAATATACCTTAAGTTGTAGTCGGATCCCTAATATGAGATAAGGCATATTCCTTAATTAAGGGGTTTTGGAGTCTCTAGGAAGGGCCCATGTACCCGAATAGTATACGCTTTGGCCCCAAGTACCTATATTATGGTGAGTACCGTATGGCCAGAGTATACTATACTGTTTGGGTATATGGACCCTTGGGGCCTTGGGATACTTATCGTGGAAACCTCATGGCATTCCCTAGGAGCATTGACAATCATCCCAGTGGCGCCAATGCTGAGTAATTCCGGAACATACGGTTGATGATATAAATCCTGCATTACCTTAAGGAGCCTAGACTATGGGAAGTATGGTATATTCCTTATTATGGGTGATGCAGGATTTATATCATCAACCGTACCTTAAATGAAAGGTTGTTGGAAGGCTGTTTATTCAAGGAGTACCCGTTAAATGATAGAGGGCTTGGGATCTGAGGGACATTAATACCGGCAGTTATCGCAAGAAGCCATCGTCGTGATCCCCGCGGCAACGTTTTGTGATTAAGTTTCGGGGTTTGTAGAATTTGCGCAGCCGAAGTATAGCAGAACTGAGCTTAATCATCATGGTAATGTGGCAAGGCACGGCGACAAATCTCCGCGCGTAGCTGCTGGCAGCATGATGCGTGTCGGATCTCTCTGCCAAAATCAGGCCTAGGTTTCTGAGCAGCCCCTTTATGACAAGGGTACCCTGTTTCTACTATTCAGTCTTCATAAGAGGGCCCTAACATGAAGAGGGTAAACGGAACCTAATAGACCCTAAACCTCTACAACTGGAACATTTTAAGGATCCCTTATAGAGCCCTTACAAGGAACCGTTTCAACAACGGTACTACTCAGGAACCTAATCGACCCTAAACCCCTACTTGGAGGATCATGGGACTTAGTTAGTACGGTTATAAGTACCTTACTTGGGGTTATAAGTATAGTTACCCTAATTATAACCCTAGTTACTAAGTTTCATGATCCTTTAAGTATAGATCCCCTAAAACTGGAACACTCCAAGGATCCCTTACAAGGACCCCTTTCAAAAAGGGTACTACTCAGTAAGCCTGGCGGCAAAACTTGGGAGCGTCAAGGCTCAACATTTCCGAGGTAGCCTGTGCCTCGAGGACGCCCAGGTGCACCCAAGGTGCCTCAGACCAAAACAGGGATCTATACGGTTTATTGGCTTAGGGCTCCTTTAAAGGGATCTACATGTGCCTTCAAGGAGATTCTACACCCCTCGACCGTGAACACCCCAAACATCCTCAAAGATCCCCTACGGTCATCAAGAAAGACATTCAGCCCTAAAGCCAAGGAGCCCAGAGGCATATCTCTGCAACCCAGCGAGTGTCATCAATAAACTGGAACTCGCCGTCCTTTCGGCGGTGGGGCCGAAAACCCTAAACCCTAAACCGTGTGGATACCTGTGGTGGGGTTCTTGGCGGCCTGGGGTTCTACATGCACCCTACGTGCTTTGCATTTCATGGAGTTGCACCGCACTACATCACACTACGAAAGGGCCGAGGGCTCAAGGCTGGCATGGAGAATCGAAGGACTCTCAAGAGCATGAAGTTTCCAAGGTGGCTGGTATGTAGTCCTCTTTGCGGCTTGGCAGCATTATGTGGCTTTGTCCTACTTTCAGGAGATCCTCCAGCAAAAGCAGGGTTCCGGGCTAAGGGTGTCGTTGACATGTATGTCATGTATATGCCCCTTCATGGTTCATTGATGCAAGAAGTTCTTCAAGGATTCGGGTATTCGGAGCAGGGTTAAGAACTTCCTTCGTGTAGCTGAGGTGGCCGTTCATCTTCAGATACGAGGTGGTTGCGATGTTGCCCCCGACGAAGATGACGTCCCCCTTCGCCGCCACGGAAGGATACAGGCTGTCATGGGCCATCCTGCAAAAGCAAAGGGGCAACTCCGGCACAGACCAAATTAATATCTAGACCCCATCATGTAATGCTTGTGGTTTGGTTTCCGC
Organism: Symbiodinium sp. CCMP2592; assembly: GCA_905221615.1. NCBI lineage: Eukaryota > Dinophyceae > Suessiales > Symbiodiniaceae > Symbiodinium > Symbiodinium sp. CCMP2592. The sequence goes on from CAJNDT010005947.1 coordinate 317,270, forward strand.
ATTCTTCCTGTTAGATCTTAACCATGATAGAAGTTACCTAACAAGTACATTCGAGAGTCCAGGTCAAACCCTAGGTCAAACCCTATTCAGCCAGCCATTGCGACCGTAAGTTCTAAACCTCAAATTTTACCCTCCAAACCTGACCTTCCCTATCGAAACCTACGACTTTGGGTTCTGAACCCTTTACCCTATTGTACGGGCCTTAATCATTCGAATGTGGCTTTGGCGTACATTATGGCACCATATCAGTAGGAGAGCATCAGGAATCATCTTGCTAATTATCCTGGCCCCTGTATAGGCTTTTAGGGTCTAGGGACCCTAAACCCTTCTAGAACTCCGACAGGAACCCTAAACCCTTCTAGAATTCTGAGGAGCCCCTGAGACCCGAAAGGCTGCAAAACAAGCCCGCGTCGCCTGTGGAGCGCGTGATGACAATGCACCTCGGAAAGTCCCGGACCCTAACAGACCCTAAGAGTCCATGTGCCCAAATAGTACACGAAACGTAGAGTTTCTATATCAAGAAATACTATTATGATTTGGGGAGGTATCCCCCATAACAGTAAGTAACTAGGACCCTTGAACGGCACGCAATATAGGGTCTAGGGTTTAGGTTGGGGCCTTTGGAGCTGAGGGCATTGGGGTATACTACTTAGAGGATCATGGGACTTAGTAAGTAGGTTATAATTGGGGTTATAAGTCCCCTAAGTAGGGTTATCCTTATTATAACCTACTTATAACCCTACTTACTAAGTCCCATGAGCCTTCAAGTACAGCATAGTGCAACCAGGAGCCCGAAGGAATGGTTTTGGCAATTGTACAGGGCTTCCATACCCTAAGGGTCCATGTACCGTATACTATAGGGGCCGTAATACTTAGAGTAGGGTTTTGGGGCCCAGTATACTACGATTATGATAAGGATCCACCGGAAACTATTTACCCTAAGGGTTCGGGTTCAAGCGTTGGAGTTTAGGGTGTAGGGTTTACTATACTCAGAAATAGGTTTGGGGTATGCCATACCCCTAGGGGTCCAAGTCCCTAGCTATCGTATACTCATACGCCCCCCAACTACTGACCTACGCAACTACTATCCTCAACCCATGCATGGGTCATTTGGACCCTTATGGTACCCCTAAGGGTCCATGTACCCAAATAGCATATACTTTGGGCCCAATGTACCTATATAGGGAGTACTTTAAGGCCAATGTATATACTATATGAGAACATGGACCCTTAGGGATACTCAACCGCTAATAGCGTATGTCCCTAAGCCCTAAACCGTAGCGAAAGACACCCAACACATACGGCAATGGGAGGATCGTCAAAGACAGGGTCTATAAAAGACAGAGGGTTCAGGGCCGTTCAGGCTCTATGATTTGGGCACGGCCCCCATACAGTAACAGTCTTTTTGGGGCTACTACTAAGGTCCTTCTATCTCTATATTATGAATATTACCCTGAGGGTCCATGTACTCGTATAGTCTATACATTGGCCTTAAAGTACTCCCTTTCTAGGTACATTGGGCCCAAAGTATATGCTATATGGGTACATGGACCCTTTGGGTTATCCAACTGTTACTGAGTGTGGGGGCCGTACCCAAGCTATGATGACAAACAGGCCTCAGTGTCCAGGCTTCTCAGAGATCCCAATATCTCTAACCAAGGAATATTCCTTAAATTATAGTGGCCTGAATAATGTATATGGCCTAAGGTACATTCCTGAATTAAGGGTGATTTTTTATTTCTGCGTTGAGGGCTGGCTTGGATTTGAAACGTCTCTATGGTTGACGAGTCGCTTGGGGTGAGGCGCGAGGTGGGGGCTGGGGGGCGGGACAAGCCCTCTGTTACAGCCACCCAAACGGTCCTAAGTACCTGTATGGGGGATACGTGCTGACCCAAACCACCCAGACACCAAAATCCCTTAATTAAGGAATATACCTTAACTCATATCGCGGATCCTACAGCAATTTATGGTATATTCCTCAATTAAGGGATTTTGGAAGGCCTGGGCATAATAGCAAGTCCTACGAATTAAAGACCCTGAGGGTCATGATAGACAGCCCCCTGAATTCCAAGCCCTGGAAGGTAAAGCTGTTCGGAGATCAGGTCTGCGACTACCCCAAACCCAAACTAGATAGCCAATGGGAGAATTTGAATTTTTTTGGCCCTATACATCCGGTGTATCTTTGAAAGTTTGAACTTTCTTGGTCCTGGTTATTGAAGAAGAACGGTCATCAACCCTACCTATAGTCTCCATTGTAGCTCCTTTCTCTGGTAACCAAAAACAATATTATAGGATCCTAACCATAAAACTGGTTAACCGAAAAAAGGAACGACAATGGAGACTGTAGGTAATTTCCGTGTTGACCCAAAGCCCAAACTAAATCCCAACCTCCCGAACCACAAACCCAAACGCTCCGCCGCACCCACAAACCACAAGCCTCAAATCCGTGATAAGCCCCCCTAACTATACCCCAACGAACCTACAAGTACCTGTTTAAGGACAAACATCAAACTCAAAATCACAAACAATTACAGAAACTCTAAACCCCAAACCCCAAAACGAGCACCTAGAACCCTAAACCGACGAAGTAAACCCTGAACCTCAAAGCTGACAAGCTGCATCGTCCTGCGTCAGCAAGGCCTGAGGGGTTTAGGGTTTAGGGGTTTAGGGGTTTGGGGGTTTAGGGTTTAGGGTTTAGGGTTTTATCTAGAAATCGGGATCTTAGACCCTTGGGGGTTTAGGGTTGGTTCGGGTTCAAGCGTTGGAGTTTAGGGTGTAGGGTTTACTATACTCAGAAATAGGTTTGGGGTATGCCATACCCCTAGGGGTCCAAGTCCCTAGCTATCGTATACTCATACGCCCCCCAACTACTGACCTACGCAACTACTATCCTCAACCCATGCATGGGGTCATTTGGACCCTTATGGTACCCCTAAGGGTCCATGTACCCAAATAGCATATACTTTCGGCCCAATGTACCTATATAGGGAGTACTTTAAGGCCAATGTATATACAAAATGAGTACATGGACCCTTAGGGTGCACCTAAACCCCATAAATCCCTTTAAGGAACCCTATAGATCCCTTTAAGGAACCCTATAGATCCCTTTAAGGAGCCCTATAGATCCCTTTAAGGAGCCCTTTAAGAGCCCTACTGTGGTCTAGCAATAATAGTTCAGGCCCCTGGTTCAAGCTTTAGGCTTCAAGGGTGAGGCCCCCGGGGGGGTTCTTAGGCTTGGATTCAAAGTTTACAGGGTTTAGGGGTTCGTGTATCTTGTATCATCCTTTTTTCGAATGGTCAAAAACACAATATATATATATATACACATACATATATATATATATATATATACATATATGTATATATATATATATGTGTATATATATATATATTATATTCTTCGGATTTCAGATGGGGTGCAAGCAGACTTTGCGACTCTGAGTGCTTCGTTTAGCCTAGGTCGAAGGTTCCTTCTTCTTCGAGTGTTAAACCTTCTGATACGTAGAGTGATTCGAAATAATTAGGATCGGAACTAGAACACGCAAACATGTATGCATAATATACCGATATACATAAATGATAACGGCTCGACCTGTTCAATACAAGTCCGTGCCATGTCGACGAATTGGCGACGCTTGTCCCTAGACCCCTCCGATTTGCGCGGCTGCACTATGATATGATCGACATAACGCTTTTCCTACTTGGAGGGTCGGGGGACTTAGTAAGTAGGTAGCAAGTAGACTTATAAGTACCCTAAAAGGCACCCTAATTGGGGTTATGGTACTTATAAGTCCCTAAAATAACCAGTTACTAAGTCCCCCGACCCTCCAAGCACTAGTATCCCCAACCTACAACATGTACACTCAGCAACGTTGTGCCGAGGGAGCCCCAAACTCCTGCACACCAGTAAAGCAGACGCGAGTACCTGTTCTAACCCTAAGGCTCCATGTACCCATATAGTATATACTTAGGCCTGAAAGTACCTCTCTAGGGACCCCTTTAAGGCCTAAGTAGCTACTATAAAGGTACATGGAGCCTTTGGGTAAGTGCGCCCTTGCTGGTTTGGGGTTCGCACTTCAAGGAATCAGATTTACCTAAGGCATCCAATATCGAATCGACATGACCTACCTAAACCCTAAACCCTAACCCTAAACCCTGAACCCATGTGCTAACCCTACTAAGTCTACTTCCTCATGCCATGGTGCAGGGTTTGGGGTACCTGAAGGCTCATGGGACTTAGTAAGTAAGTTTCTAAGTAGGGTTATGATTAGGATAACCCCACTTAGGGGACTTAGAATGCCAATTATGACCTACTTACTAAGTCCCATGATCCTCTAAGTAGGGATCGCAAAGGCTTCCGGCCTTGATCGCACCGATTTTGCAGAGGGCCAGACGATGCTGTTCAAAATGGAGCTCTTGCAACCTCTGGTTTGGGTTCTTAAAGGGCTCCTTAAAGGGATCTATAGGGCTCCTTGAAAGGGATCTATGGGGTTTAGGGTTTAGGGTCATGGTTTAGGGTTTAGGGTCTTGGGAGTCCACAGCTCAGGGCAGGGAGTCAACACCTAAGCTAACTTTAGGGCTTAGGGTTTCCCTTCAGGCTCCATTGTAGTTCCTTTTCTATGGTTCATATTTGGGATCCTATAAGGTAATCCCAAAACGGAACTACAATGGAGCTTATCGGTAGGGTTGTATCCAAGACATAAGCCTACGGTGCGAAGCCTCTAAACCCCTTATTACAGGAGGGGAGGACAGGGGGGGGAAACCAACATGCTCCGTAGGGGGAGGGGGAGTATTCAGGCATACATGGTGCGGTGGTGGCATAATAACCATATGGCCTGCCTGTCCTTGGATGAACTACAGGCTAACTTTTGGGGTATACTGGGATTATACAGGGGTTTTCATACCCCCTCTGCAACTAGGCCACATGTACCGCGTTTCAACCAACTCTAGGGGACCACTGAATGGAAGGGGAAGGGGCTGGGGACCAACCATGTCTAGGTAACTGGGCACTATACACTTGAGGCTTAGGGTTCAGGGTTTAGGGAGCTCTAAATCGAATTTTGATCTTTACAAAACCCCAAACACCCTACGCCCTGAACCCCTGACCCTAACGCTCCAAAGCCTAAACCCTATTCCGTACAGTCCTGAAAAAGAGGGAGGAGGCATATCACCAGCACCCTCTGGCCCGCGACAACAACGACACTTCTTTAAGGACGAAATAAACCCTAGAACGGTTGATGGCTCATATACAGGGAGTTTCCGAAAATTAGGGGGTATCTTATTTGGGGGTCCTTCGTAATAAGGATCCTACTGTTTGGGGTACTATATTAGGGTCCCCTGTTTTCGGAAACTCCCATATACAGGGATTCGTAGTGTAAGAGTTAAGGGCCCCCCCACGTTTCAGGGCCATTTGTTCCTACAGGTATGCCGTAGGTGATTGGGGTGGTTGATGATATAAACCCTGCGTTTCCCATAGTAAGGAAAATACCACAACTCCCATAGTCTAGCGTCATTAAGATTATCCCTAAGGCCCTTAAGGACTCACATATTGAGGCTTTTGGGCCCAAAGACCCTACTATAGAAGGCTTTTGGGCAATTTTGATCCCTAGGGTATGCCGGATTTATATCATCAACCGGATCTTAGGGTATAGTCTGGAAGCATCGGCCGCGAGAGGAGGTCGAGGAGAGGCACCTGCAGCCCGATGGATTAAATACTAAACCTATATAGGCTGTAAAGGGTTTCGGGGTTTAGGGTCTTGGTTTAGGGTTTAGGGTTTCGGGTTCGAATTCAGTCCTACTTGTCTGGTATCATGGGGAACTACAGGTTAACCTTTTTGGTCATATAGGGAATATAACTAACATGTCGGGGCTTCGGAAACTTTAACGGTTTCGGAATTCTGGAATTTCTGTGTTCCAAGGGCTGGGACTCAATGTCGGGGATTTCGGGGTGTGGATGTAAGACTTAGAACTTCTGATTAATAGAAGGCCTATGAAATGAGGGATTTGCGGTTGAAGATCTAAGGTTTAGGATTCTTAGCTGTAGCCCCAAAATCCTACAAAATGCCCCCGCGGGCCGAAAGTTTTGCGCTGCCGGGCCGTTGATCATGTTAGAAACTCTTGCGGGAACTGGGTGCTGCCCTACCAGCCCACTCGCAAGGCCTCATCTAGTACTCTGGAGCCGGGTTTAGGGTTTAGGGTTTAAGGGTTTAGGGTTTAGGGTACAATCACCGTCATGAAAGCTCGCAATCGAACTACGAACCCTCTCAGACAAGGCACCTGCATCTGCGATGACCTGGCATGCTGCCTCTCCGTGTACTGATGCTCCAAGAATTGAGTCACCCGATGGCCAAGATCCAGAGGAATGTCGTGCTTCTGCAAGTACCGACGCAGGAGCCTAAATTGTGTCAGCCTGGGCTTTAAAGTAACCAGGGAAAAAAGTATAGACTTTTATTGCATAATGGTTCCCTTTCAGTAACAGGTCCCCAATGTATGGTACTCTGAGGCCCAGCAGCTCGTCCTCGTGAAGCTTGCGGAGCCCTGCGATGAGGCCACCCATGGTGCTGATGAGCATGGCAGCAGTGATGAGGGCGGTGAAGGCGATGACACTGTTCAGCATCATTTCGGTGGTGTTGATCGGCTGCCAAGGGCTTTCGCCCACACCCAGTTGACAGAAGGCCCACAGAACACACGTCAGGTACTGGAAAAACGAATCCCGGTGACGCAAGTCGCTGGACGCCACCCAGTTCTCGGCGTGTAGCCACGTCACCCCAAACCAGCCACAAGCTACCCAGTGGACCAGCATCAGAAGCTGACCAATACTCACCATAAAGTTCAGGTACAAGCTGGCACTCTGGGAATGGATGACATCCTGCGACTCAGGAAAAAAGGGAGAAAGGCAGAAGCTAGCCTTAAAGACGACATGAACCCTAAGAGGGTTTAGGATTCATATAGCATATAAGGTATTATAATATAATGGCAGGGCTTTGAAGATAACAACCTGATATGGAACTGCCGAGGGACAAGAGAGGTTTGGGGTAAAGTGTGCTATAACTATACCAGGGATTACGAGAGGATGTTGCTATCAACTATTCCGAGCCCTAACCCGCACGATGTGTTACTGGACTTTGAAGTAGCCAGGGAGAAAAAAGTATAGACTTTCATTTCATAATGGTTCCTTTGAGGAACAGGTACCAAAAAACCCTAAACCCTAAACCCTAAAGTATTCAAGTATGGTAATCCACACCCAGGGTTGTGGGCAGGAAGCCACTGACAGCCTGCCCCCAGAACCTGATCCGGCCTACTTAGTAAGGGTTCTTAAAGGGCTCCTTAAAGGGATCTCTAGGGTTCATTAACGGGATCTATGGGGTTTATAGGGTTTAGGCCTTACTTGGAGGGGCAGGGGACTTAGTAAGTAGGTTATAAGTTGGGTTATGATTGGGGTAACTCCATTTAGGATACTTATAACTCTACTTATAACCTACTTACTACGTCCCCTGCCCTTCCAAGCAGGGTTGAGGACTCTCAACCCGCATGTTACGCAGTTATGCATACGACCATAGACTCGTGATTCATAAACCCTCCTTTTTCATGAGCTGTCATATTCGGATCCACTATATTCCCGAAAATGCAAAATGGGACGGTTTTTGTTTAGCCAGGACTCGACATTATCCCACAAGCTTAGCTTGCGTGTTGAAAGCTCTTGGCAGCAGCTTCCGGGGGTGATATCGACATGGGAGTTTCCCCAAATAGGGGACCCGACCTCATATAGTGCCCTAAATAGTAGGATCTTTATTAAGGAGCCCCAAATAAGGTACCCCTAGTTTTCGGAAACTCCCATAATTTCAGGACGTCCCCAACGACCCGAAGATGCGGCCTGAAACCGGAACTCGAACCTCCCAGTATAGCGGCCCTGGCAATTCGCACAGGGTTTGGGGATGTTGTGTAGACTACTTGGAGGGGCAGGGGACTTAGTAAGTAGCTTATAAGCAGAGTTATAAGTACCCTGAATGGAGTTACCCCAGTTATAACCTACTTACTAAGTCGCCTGCCCCTCCAAGTACTCCGTATCTAAGGTGCTACGTTCACCCTTAACGGTCCTGCATTGCCGTGAACCCACGTCGAAGCTTGATCGCACGCATTACGCGTACCAGACGCAGAAGCCGCAGCATGCGCACAGAACGACTTACGGACGCCGGGCCTCTCAAATGCTTCGGGGTCCTTCCCTAAGGGTCCAAAGAACCTAATACCCTAATACTTTGGTCTGAAGCGGTTTAGGCTAATTAGTAGCAATGTAATTATGCTGGTATTCTGCAATTAGGGTATACAATCGTGATTGGGTGCTTGGAACCCTTAGGCCACAGGCATCGGGGTTTAGGCTTAGACTCTCAACAAACAGCTCCCAAAGGGTCCTATGTACTGTTACGGGGGATACTTCCCTAAGTCATAATAGTAATCCCTAAAATGGAAACCCTACATTCTGCTATATCGGTACATAGGTACAAAGGGCCCTTTGGGGCTTAACAGGCTTCCATGCAAACAATCTGAAACAGGATGTGGATTACGTCGTACCAGGTTTAGGGTTTAGGGTTTAGGGTTTAGGGTTTAAGGACAGTCAGAAAATCTTGAGCTATTACGTGGCTAGGGTGCTGTCTGCAGTCAATAGATCCAGGATGTCGACCATCCAGTCAATGAGGATCAGGATCAAGTCAAAGAGCCTGCGCACTCAACCTAAAGCCCTGAGCCTGAAGCCACACCCTAACCGCTGAGCCCTAAAAGTCTACATACCCTCAAAGCTCCAAACTAAACCCTAAATCCCAAACAGGACTCTAGGGTTTAGAGGCCCCAGATTCCGTTGATGAAAGGCTGTTCCATGAACTTACAGTAGAGGTAATTCCCCGGGTCATCCACAGTAATGCAGTGGGTTGAGGGCCAACGGTTTCGGATAGTAGGTTTAGGGTTTGGGGCTGTCCATCACTACGTTTCGTCTTCTCTCTGTTGAGGGTGCTTTTTTTCCGAAAATATACTTCCAAGAAGGAGGCCCCAAAATAAAAGTTGCAAAAGGGTACTACTCAGGAATCTGGATCAGCAGCACTTCATAAGTCCCACCCCAAAGGCTTCATCCAGGCTTCGGAATTGGGGCGTAAGCCCCCTACACCCTAAGACTCGAGTTACATTGTATCAAGACCTAGAAAGCTCTGTTCCTGTAGTGTCTAGTTTAGGGTGGAGGGATTCAACCTCTGTGCACTGCGATGGGTAACAAGGTATTGAATAATTCTTTGATGTGGTTTTCGAGGGGCGCTTGGGGTGTTGGGAAGCGGCAGAGACCCTAAACCCTACACCCTGAACCCCAAATTCTCAACCTGCTGAAGCAGTGCTTAAATCTCCAAAGAGAGATGCTCCTACAATTGGATCTCCAGCAGAAACAGACAGGAGAGTCGATCAACAAACAGGACCAAGGTCGAATTCCCAAACCATTAGCCTGAAAGCCTAAAACCCCCTCTGCTCTGCAATCAGGCTAACTATAGAATATTAAATACAGACTATGATAGAATATTATGATCGAATATTACAAAAACCCCCTCTGCAATCGGGGCACATCCAACTCTGAGCCTAAACCCCAAACCTGAACCCGAGACCCTAAATGTCCCTAAACCCTAAACCTGAACCCACAACCGCTTCTCTGCAATCGGGGCACATCCAACTCTGAGCGTAGTTTCGTGCCACCTTTCATAGGGACCCTTGGGGGGGGGTAAGGGACTATACTTCCTTCAATAGGCCTTATTAGGGCCTTATTACGGGCATTAAGGTCCCCTAACCCCCGTCTAACCCTAAACCCTAAGGGTCCCTATGAACCTTCCAGCGCTCCATGATTAGAAAGCCTTTCTGGTAGTAGCCGGTGAGGAAGGTAAGCCTGGGTTGGCTCTTGTTAAGGGAGGGTTTAGGGGTTACTTGAAGGCTCATGGGACTTAGTAAGTAGGGTTATAAGTAGGTTATAATAAGGACAACCCTACTTAGGGGACTTATAACCCCAATTATAACCTACTTACTAAGTCCCATGATCCTCTAAGTAGGGCTCGGCTTTAGGGTTCTGGAGTTTAGAGTTTAGCAGCTTCTTGCTAAGAAACTTAATTTGCAAAACGAGGGGCTTCTTCCCTAGGGGCCAAAATAGCCCAAAAGCCTTTTATAGTATGGTCTTTGGGCCCAAAAGCCTTAATGTATAAGTCCTTAGATCCCTAGGGCTTGAAGGGATCTATAGGGGTTCTTGCTAAGGGGTATTTAGGGTTTGGGGGTTTAGGGATTAGGCGTTTAAGGGTCTAGGGTTTAGGGGTTCAGGGGCTTAGGGTTTAGGTTTCAGGGTTTAGGGTTCTTGCTAAGGGATTTAGCTCAAGTTGCTATAATATTTAAAGAAGCCATGTTATTTACTGCAGGCCCCTATTATGGCAACTTTACTAACTCGTTTGGGAGTTTCCGAAAATGGGGGACCCCAATATAATATCCTAAATAGTAGGACCCTTATTATAAGGACACCATAATACGGAATCCCTAATTTTCGAAACTCCCATATATATATATATACACACACACACATTTTCCTTAACAAGAACCCTTTTATGACAACTTTACTAACTCATATATACACATTTTCCTTAACAAATAATTGACACCTTTCTGGCAACTTTATGAACTCATACATTATGTATTTCTATGTCATAGAAATTTTCCGTAACAACAGCCCTGGGAGCGCAAAGTCCGAAGTCCAAAAAAGTTGGACCACCAGCGATACCGGATATCTGGACAGCCAGCTCGGGAGTGAAAAGACAAGCCTCGAGGATGGTTTAGGTTTTAGAGTTTCGGATTTGGGGCTTTAGGGTTTTTTTGCATTTAGGGTTTAGGATTTGGGGTTTTAGAGTTCAGGATTTTGGGTTTTAGAGTTTCGGATTTGGGGTTTTAGGGTTTAGGATGTGGGGCTTTAGGGCTTAGGATTTAGGGCTTTAGAGTTTAGGGTTGAGGGTTTTAGAGTTTAGGATTTAGGGTTTTAGGGTTAAGCGATTTAGGGTTTTGGGGTTCAGGGTTTCGGAGTTTTTTTCCAGTTTAGAGACATATTCCAAAGAAGTTGACCCAAAACATGCACGAAGGCAGAGCACTCATCAGCACAACTGTGCGAGGAAGGCAAACAACAAAGTCTTGTCAAGCGTACCAAGAGGCAAGGGGGTAACAACAAGGTCGTACATTACGAAGGCAGCCACCAGCAAGTTCCAGAAGGATCGGAAGGTTCCGCTAGGATGCAGCATGCAAGGACTTGACCTTGATGCGCTGCTGCCGCCTGGCATGTTTCGCTGTGAAGCACATGTCTACATATTGCGGCCGCAAACGACGAGCACGATGCAGGGCAAGGAAGTTAAAGGGTAGGCTGAGCAGTAAACAAAACTGACTATGTGGCAGGCTGCATGCTGCTCCGCTACGAAGATAATGGGCCGCAAACAACTCACGTATGTCCAGAACACGATGCTGCACTAGGATAGAGGCGCAAGAACACACGTAAACCCTAAACACAAGAACGGTCTTGGTCTACAGCTAGTTCTCCTAAACCCTATGAGCCCCCAAACCTTAAACCCTAACCCCTAAACCCTAAACCCTTATAGCTAAACCCTAAAACCCTAAACCATAAACCTAACGGGTGTACCTGCCAAGTTCGCCGATGAGGTGGGATCCATGCTAGCCACCTTCCTTGATTTCTGCGTGGTTCTCACCTGGGCTCTTGTTAAGGGTTTAAGGATTTAAGGTTAAGTTACCCATCCAATTTACTATACGTCCCTGTTATGACTGTTATATTCTGATAGCTATACTTAGGTTTAAGGGTTTAGGGTTCAGGGTGAGCTTACCATAATAAGGAAATCATATTATTACTCACTGTAGGTTCCCATTATGGCAACTTAAAATAATATTTCATCACAAGAACCCAGTCACCTGGGCATCCTCCTGCCAGCAGAGGTGGGCGTGGAGTTGGATCTCGCCGGCGTCGACATCCTGTTCTAACCCTAAACCCCACCCCTTAAGGAACCCCTATAGATCCCTTAAAAGAACCTATATAGATCCCTTAAAGGAGCCCCTAAAGTTCTAAAGATCCTTTTCAGGAACCCTTAGAGATGCCTTTAAAGGAACCTGCAGAACCCTTATCAACCAAGCCCGAAACCCTAAAGCCCTAAACCCCTGAACACCCTGAACCCTTAAAGGAACCGCAATAAATCCCTTCCGAGAGCCCTTACGGTTGATGATATAAATCCTGCATGACACATAATAAGGAATATACCATGATTCCTCCTTAAGGTCATGCAGGATTTCTATCAGCAACCGTTATCACCTAAAATTCCTTTAACAAAGAGCCCAGCATCAGACTCGGAGTCCGAAAACTCCGACTCAACTCCCGAACGGTGGAGCCGCTTCCTGGGTTTAGAGCTTAGAGGATCCTTTAAAGGGATCGATAAGGGTTCCTGGGTTCCTTTTAAAAGGATCTGTAGGGCTTCTGTAGAGCGGTTTAGGATTTTGGGGTGTGAGGGTTTAGGGGTTTAGGGCTTTGGATTTAAGGCTTTTGGGTCAGGAGCCCGATTAAGTTACACAATAGGGATGCTTTTCTCAACCCTGATTTCAAACCCCAAACTGTCCATGTATCCAAATACGTCCTTAAAGTAGTCCCAGTATAGGTACTTCAAGGCCAAAGTACTTTAGAACATAGAAATAAATACATAAATACATATACATCTACATAGACATATACATACATACATACATACATACATACATACATACATATATAACTATATATATATATATATATTTATACTCATATATATATATATATATATATATGGGCACATGGACCCGTAGGGAAAGCTAGGCTTTTGACTTGAGTCGGAGGCACTAAACTACTTCTTCGCACCAGAACGGGGGTGTGTAGTTCATGTGATACTGTTTCCTTAGTCTGTTAAACTTACTGAAAGCTCCTGAACAAAAACCCAGCTTCAAGGCATGCAATACTTCGTCTGACTTCATCTCTGCGAAATTCGGAGCTCCAGCTGGCGGATCCGGCGTGGAAAAGTCGGCTGGGGGTTTCACATGAAGCGCCGGCACATCAGGGACTTCTTGTTCCATGGCGATGCATATGCTCATCCGCCTGCTGCTCCGTCTTTCACTCTGACTCGCGACGGAATGATGGTAGCTTTCTTGTTCACTCTGCCCGAAGAGGCTGCTGGCGCGTCCGGAGCCAAAGCGCTGAGGCCCCGCATCTTTCAAGGAACCTTCCGGATGAAATGACCCTTAAGTAGCACGGGGCTCTACACTGTTTCGGCGCGAGCAAACACTGCACTTAGGGCTTCTCTTCCTCGAGCCTTCAACCGGGTCCGCTTCGGGCATCTCTTTTCATTGTCGTTACTTTAAGGGTTCATGTATTTTGGCGCTCAGATGCCTTTGAAGGAATTGCTCAAAAGCTCTCCGGCACCTTGCTGTTCCGCGATGTCTGCGATGTAGCAGTCAGCCAGCATCCGGTGCAAGTCCCAGAAGGACACTGCATGCCTCCCGCTGCCTCCACGGCTGCAGCTGCCATCCATGATATCGGACTTTCAGATATGACGGCACCGGAACACTTGACCCGCAATCAATAGGTGCGAAAACCTTAAACCTGATATAAACCATAAAGGCACAGATGTAAGAACCCTGAACCTTAAGCCCTTGACTTGAAATACAAGGGCCTTAAAACTCAGAATAGGTTTAGGAGGTGACTATTGAGGCCCTTATACCAAATCCTGAAAAACCCAAAACCCTATTATTATTCTAATCATGAAGGCCCCTATAGGAGACTCCAGAAACTGTGTTCGCAGGAAAATTTAGCACTGCCCAAAAGATCGCTACTCGCCACAGAGCCGACACCGTGGAATGAGCATGAAAGTTTGGGTCTATAGGGTTTAGGGTTTAAAGTTTGAGGTTTAGGGTTTATAGGGTTTCGGGTTTAGGGTTTGGGGTTTTAAGCATTCGGTCTGCTGAGCACTTTGTGTGCAGAAATGCGAACCCCAAGACCACCCAAACACTACTCACAGCGAGGCAAACCATACGCGGGCGAGCAAAAGCCAAGCATTGTACCAAGAGCAAAATTTAGGCTTTGGGTTGGTACGCTCTGCCCCCGACCCTTGTCCAGTTGGAGCCCATCAAGTCGTGAAGAGTTGGGAGGCCCCAATCCTTCTCCATCGTGCGGGGTTGGGGGTCCCGCCTCAGGTCGTGCAGCATTGGGGGCTCCCTCGCCCCAAGTCTGAAAGGTTGGGGTTCCGCGAGAAATTCGCTCGGGTTTAAGGTACACTCGGGACTGAGCTGGGCGACTACCGCCTGGCGATCACTCAGGGTTGTGGTCAGCAGCCTTTGCAGCCCAGCAGAGCCTGCCAAGGTCTCGTTGGCGCTCGACAGCGACCACCTGCCCACAGTAGGGGTGGGTGGTGGGCGGGTTTAGGGTTTGTGGTTTAGGGTTTAAAGTCTATGTGGTTTAGGGTTTGAGGTTTGGGTTTAGGGTCTGTAGGGTTGAAGGTTTAGGGCTTTGTCCAGGCTTTCATGCCATCGTCGTGCGCAGCGTTTCACGTTTCGGCATTGAGGTTCAGGGGTTTGCGAGGGTGTAGATTTGAGGGGTTTATAAGAGTTCAGAACTAACAGCGTGATTGTTGGGCTTTATGCGCGCATCTAGGCTGATAGCCCGAGTGTGCGACTGAAAACTTCTGAGCTGCACGCGCGCAGCTAACGCTGTTGGGTCATTAACTTCTTGCTTCACAGAGACACTGGTCCAAGATGTGGCTAAGGACAATTCATGATTAAACTAGGTTTGGGGAGCGTTCTATATAGTTACTAGTATAAGGAACTTTGGGGAATACTGATACTTATTCATCTATAATAAGATCCATAACCCAACCCTTTTAGAGACCTAATAAGATACAGTTATTCAGGCGTCTACATGAGCCTTTGAATCTCGAAGCTTTAAGTTGTGGGGCACCCTCAGTCAAGACATTACGGCTGAGGGTTTAGTAGTTTAGGGGTTTAGGGTTTCGGGAATTTGGGGGGTTTAGGGTCTTGCCTGAAAGCCTGAAACCGTACCAAGAACAACCACAAAGGAGAGATCGGAGTTCGGATGTTTGGCGCTGTGCAAGCAATCTTCCTTCTGCTCTATGCTATACCCCCCTTAGAACCACAATCCAAACATTATCTGGGTTTTATATGAACAAACAAAAATCTAAGGAGACCCTATCTACGACGGACACCAGCACCTCAATTTCTTGGATTTCGGGGTGCGATGGGATGCACCGCGAGCAGTACGCCTTTAGGAAGTTGACTTGGGGAGGGGCCAGCCCTAGGGATCTAAGGACTCATATATGAAGGCTATTTTGGGCCCAAAGACCATACTACATAAGGCTGTTGGGCTATTTTGATTTCTAGGGTAGATGGACTTTGGGAGGCCTTTCGAGTTCGCGTGCCCACACACTCGCCCTGAAAGCCCAACGCGGCGCAGCTGGCCTACACCCCCAATCTATTTCCTGACCCCCAGGCCCGAAACTGCAAACTTTAGCCCCAAAGCCCTCAAGCCTGAAACCAAACAGCCTGAAACCTAACCCCCTCAGCCTCTGGACCCTACCTACCAAGACAACTCGCTGGTTCCTGGTAGAGAATGGAGAGAACGGGTTACAGGGACTACGTATTATAACTCAAGTGTTGCAGGTATCGGTATGGCGCATACGTACCCAAACCATCATAGCAACTCCCACTTACAGACTAGGTATTTTCTACTATGAAAGTACTTAGGACCCTTTGCATAGGGAGCATCATAGGGATCCATTCCCCCATTCCTGAATCTGAACATCTGTCGCGCGTTTCAACTTTAAGGCTCAAGTCTTGCAGGGGCTGCAAGTGGAAACTGCTTAAAGACAGACTTTCGTTCGGAGCTTCCTTGATTGTCGGGTTCGGTTTTAAGGTATATAGGGTTTAGGGTTCTAAGGGTTCAACTAGACCGCAAGTTCGACTGTCCGGCAAAAGGGTACTACAGGGGCCTGAATAGTTACCTATACTATATTGGGGGTTCCGTATTTTAGTTATATAGTATAGTGAGCCCCAAAACCCTATTCTAATTATTAAGGTCCCTACATTAGATGGTGGGTTGAGCCTTTGCAGTAGGAGCCCAATAGTTGGAAACGCAATAACCTCAATCATCAAGAATAATGTACAGGAACTCCCGGCACGAATTGTCCTTAATCGGGTTTCCAACTGTTTGGGGTTCATCTTAGGTGGATCATCATCAAACCCTAAACCCTAAACCCTAAACCCTAAACCCTAAACCCTAAACCCTAAACCCTAAACCCTAAACCCTAAACCCTAAACCCTTAAACCCTAAACCCTAAACCCTAAACCCTTAAACCCTAAAGCCTTATTCCCCAAACCCTCAACCCCAGAACTTCCAAAATCCTTTTTAAATAAGGAATATATACCTTAAATCAGATTAGGGATCCCACTATAAATTAAGGTATATTCCTTAATTCAGGAATTTGGGAAGGTCTGGGAAGTTTAGGTTCAGGTTTACAGTTAGGTATATGCCTTAGTTAAGGGATTTTGAAAGGTCTGGGACCTAAGCATATAAGGTTTTAGGGACCTCGCCCGCTTGCTTTTTGGAAAAAGGTATTTTAGTAGGGTACTCCGGGGCCCAGTTGTAGGGACCTCGTACTCTAAGTAAGGATTTAGGACCCTAGCCTAAGCCCTAAACCCTGAACCCTAAACCCTAAACCCTAAGCCCTGAACCCTAAACCCTAAACCCTAAACCTTGAACCCTAAGCCCTAAACCCTAAACCCTAAACCCTGAACCCCTAAACCCTAGCCCGCTTGCTAACATCCAGGAAGCTCCGGCCAGGAAGGGGCCGGGGCGCTCGTTTTCGTGATGCGAGACCTGGGCCTCTTTCAGAGATCCCAATACCCCTTAGTTCAAGAATACACCTTAAAGTCATAAGGTAAAAGCCAGAAAGTTGGAATATGATTATCCTAACCCGTCTATGGTAAATTAAGGGGTACAGGGAACTCCAGAAAGTTGGAATATGGTTTCAAGGTAGGATCACCTATAATTTACCCTAAAGGGGTTAGGATAATCATATTCCAACTTTCTGGCTTTTACTTTACCCTTTACTTCAAGAATACACCTTATCCCAGAGCCTCCAAAACTCCTTAATTAAGGAATATACTTTAATTTATAATAGGATCCCGAATATGATTTAAGGTAAACCCCTTGATTAAGAAATTTTGGAAGTTTAGGGTACCCCTTAGTTCAAGAATGCACCTTAAAATCTTAAAGCATAAGATTTAGGCCTGTATAATGAATATCTGTATATATATATATATATATATCTTAAACCATAACAACATTTAAGGCCTGCATAACTTAAGTTCCCTCGACCCTAGACTCTAGACCCCAAACCGCCCCTAGACCCTAAACCCTAAACCTAAGGTATATTTCCTACTGGGATACCCAGTAACCTAAGAATAAAAAGGCCTCTCTTTTTGGTATTGGGTAACGTTATAAGGAACCTAGGACTACAAAAAGGGAATAAGGGTACTACTGGGCATCCTAGTTTTCTATAATTGAATGACATTGGGATCTCTGAGCGTTTGGAATCTTCGAACAGACCCAATTGGCCTCCACGCCTTGAGGCGATCACTCGCGAAACGGCGATACCCAACCCCTCGAACTCCAGCTACCCCGACCCAAAAGTTTCGAAGTACCTATCCCTAGGGATCAAAGGACTCATATAAGGGGGTCCTTTAAAGGGATCTATAAGGGGTCCTTTAAAGGGCTCTATAGGGTTAGGGATCTAAGGACTCATATGTTAAGGCTTTTGGGCCCAAAGACCATACTATAAAAGGCTTTTGGGCTATTTTGATCCCTAGGGGGTTTCTCGAATTGGAGTTGCTATGGGCAGGTATCCCCCATATGGGAGCTTCCCAAACTAGAGGACCCAAATATAGTACCCTAAATGGTAGAATCCTTACTATAAGGAACCCAAGATAAGGTACCCCCCCCAATTTTCGGCAACTCCCATATAGGTGCTTAAGACCCTTTGGGCCTTGTAAGGCACGCTGCATAAGACTGGCTGAGAGTCGGGTCTTGGGGTTTAGGGGCTTAGGGCTTTAGGGGTTTAGGGCTTTAGGGGTTTAGGGCTTTAGGGGTTTCGGGTTTAGGGTCTGGGGTTTAAGGTTCAGGAGTTCACGGCCTCAGTAGTACAGAAGATTTCTCGTCAGTTGATGACCTGTGAACCTGCGGGTTAACGAAGGCATAGGCTTCGATGTCTAAGTTCCTATTGCCCAGAGGCTTATAGACTACCATTATGGAATTAAAGTCCCAGAAGACAATCCAGGTTTGTGGGGCCTAGTTCCACTATAGCAGTACATGTGGACTCTTAGGGCTTTATATGGGAGTTTCCGAAAATAGGGGTACCTTATTTTGGGTCCTTGTAATAAGGATCCTACTATTTAAGGTACCAGACTAGGGTCCCCTATTTTCGGAAACTCCCTTATCGAATCAGTGTATATGTCATGGTACGGGTTCTGTAGCTGGAGAGCGAAGCAACCTGCGCTTCACATTTCTGTGTCAGCATGGAAAATGTAAAGGCTCCACTCTACCCAAACCCTAAACCCAAAACAGGGATGCCCAACACGGACACCTAAACCCTAAACACCCTAAACCCCTGTAAAGCCCTAGACACCCACACCTAGCTCACCAACTCTGAGCACCCAAAGTAAGGGTTACCACGGGTTTAGCATTTGGGGTTTAGGGAAACCCGAGAAAGTCCCTGTGAAACACTTATAGAGCCCAAACAGGCCCAATAGAACACCATTATTAAGTGTTTAGGGTTTAGGCTATGTACACACACCCACACCAAATAAAACCCTTATGAAAGTCCGTAAGCACCGGTATGCAGCCACATACCCAACTAACCCCCTAAACCTAGAACCCTAAACCCTAAACCCAAACCCCAAACCCTAAACCCTAAACCCTAAACCCTAAACCCTATTACAGCCAGTGGAGCTTTTTCGTCTTCAGAGTCCTGTGCAGCCCGGTGCTCTGCACCCGGTGCTGCGCACCAACACCAATAGGGCCCCAAAAAGGCACATAAGCAAAACAATAGGATAGGGATATCCCATACAAATCCCCTTGTAGTGAAGCCCAATAAGGTAGGGATATCCCTATAAAATGCTTATGCTTATGTGCTTTTGGGTCCCTAAACCAACAATCTCGGCCAGGGTAGCGGTTGGATTACTTCACCTCAAACTGTCTAGCATGCCCGTTAACCTAGGAATACAAAGGGCTCCCTTTTTGGTATTGGATAACTTTAAAAGGAACCTAGGACTATAAAAAGGGCATAAGGGTACTACTGGTCATCCTAGCTGTCCATAAACCCCTAAAGCGTCCCAAGCACATATGTACATATGCAAAGGTGTATGAATTCAGCATGCCTGATGTGTGTAAATATTAGCTGCCTTTCGTGTTGCAGCACCCCCAACCACCAAAGCGGGAACCACTCGAACCTCCCCATTCCTGGGCATCAGCCAATCATGTAACATAAGCGCCTTAGTAATTAATTGGAATGTGGTTTGGGGCCCATTATACTGTAAGAAGAATAAAGAACACCTAAAATAGTATTGGTAATTATTTAGGCCCCTGTAGTACCACCGGCAGTTTGGGTCAACATCTGGGGGTACCGTTTTGGTTTAGGAACTGACGTTGTGGGTTAATGGTTAGTTACTGTAAGCATATACACGTTCTCGAGTTGCCCAGAAACTTCAAAACCCCTTAATCAGGAATATACCTTAAATTGTAATCGGATCCCTCATATGACTTAAGGCATGTTCCTTAATTAAGGGGTTTTGGATTCTCTAGGTGCTGTGGCTCAACACAAAAACCGGCAACATCGGTAATGCACGGCGGCCCGAGACCCCTAACCCTGAACTCCACACCCTGATACATAAGAGGGTTTAGGGTCTAAGATTTATAGGATTTAGGCACCCAGCTACCCTGGCT
This sequence comes from Symbiodinium sp. CCMP2592, assembly GCA_905221615.1. Lineage (NCBI taxonomy): Eukaryota > Dinophyceae > Suessiales > Symbiodiniaceae > Symbiodinium > Symbiodinium sp. CCMP2592. Next base: position 337,353 of record CAJNDT010005947.1, read on the forward strand.
GGAAGGGAGCACGATCTGGCTCGACCGGAGATCTTAAGTACATCAGGGTCCAAGTTTTCCTCACCTATTCGAACCGACCCAATGGCCCCAGAATGGAGGGCACTTGGACCCTCGTTCGGCCAGCCAGAGTTCCAAGAGTCCCCACTGCGGGTTTAGGGTTCTCAGGGTTTTGGGCTTTAGGGTTTCAGGGCTTCGCGGTTTTAGGGTTTAGAGTTTTAGGGCTGAAGGGTTATTGGAGTTTAGGTTTTACTTCACGGCATTTGACTAGTATGTTGCAGTATGTACGTGTCTATGACTGCGGGCGCGTGCCTCTCTGTCTATCTGCGTGCGCCTCTGTGTTTGAGTTCGCATTCATTGCCACTATGGGCTATTAGACCCTAAAGATCCCTATTCGGACCCTATTAAGGGTAGATTAGGTACCCATAAGGTCTAATAGCCCATAGTGGTTGCCTGTCCATGTCTTGGTATGGAGGCTGGGCACTTGACTGCAAACTGAAGATCTACCGGTGTACAGTCTGTGTATGTATCTACCTCTTTCATACATTCACCGCTGTATACATACATACATACATGCATACATACATACATGCATACGCACATACATGCATACACTGACTGTCTGCCTGATTGGCAGACTGCATGAAGAAATGGCATACAGAGATGATGTGTGTCTATGCATGTGTGCGTTGTGATTTCACAGATGTAAGCATACGAATGAATATTCGTACCGAGCACGAAGCCTACCGCTGAAAGAGCCAAACCTTGCCACGCCCAGGCTTGAATCCAAATCCGAAACTAACCGCAGCGAGCTTGCGGATTTTGAGCCAAGCCTGAACCCTACCTTGACCCCAAAAGAATGTAGAAGAATAGGCCTTTATAGGTTTTGGGCCATTATTTCACCTACTTTTATGGGTCTGGGTAGCTGCTATTTGTAGCCTTACGCTGGCAGATCGTGAGCCCTGGTTTAGGGCAGTGACAGCCTCGACTTGCCCTGCAATGCCACCCGAACTGTAAGGATTCCAACCCAGAGGGCCCTAATCCTATACGTATACTATAGGGGCCGTACTACTTAGAATACGGTTTTGGGGCCCATTATACTACAATTATGACAAGGATCCACCGGAGATTATTTACCCTAAGGGTCCACGTACCACATACCATATACTTTGGGCCCAATGTACCTATATAGGGAGTACTTTAAGGCCAATGTATATACTATATGAGTACATGGACCCCTAGGGTAATGTACAATCCTGCAGGCTCCTTTATCCACTTCGTATAAACATCCTCGAGAGGTAGGCTCTCTGGCGTTCAGGCAGGGTTCGGGGGTTTAGGTTCATCCCTTACTTGGAGAAACATGCTCAACTCCCTGGCCCAAAACCCAACGAAAGAAAAGTTGAAACTTTCAGAATCGACTGCATTATAAAATCACAAAAAATGAAACGTTGAGTTTACAGCTTTTGAAATTTGAAACTTTTCAGAATCGACTGCCTTATAAGAACCCCAAAAGTTGAAAAGCTGAGCTCACCAGCCAATAATTCAAGCAGAACCGGCACGAATACAGCTATGGCCATGGCAGTCGTGGCTCGCGGTGCTTTGGCCCGAAAATTCATGCCCTACTTACTTGGAGGGTCGGGGGACTTAGTAACTGGGTATTTTGAGGACTTATACGTACCATAACCCCAATTAGGGTCCCTTTTAGGGTACTTATAAGTCTACTTCCTACCTACTTACCAAGTCCCCCGACCCTCCAAGTAGGGGATCATGGGGCTTAGTGAGTAGGTTATAATTGGGTTATAAGTCCCCTAAGTGGGGTTATCCTTATTATAACCTACTTATAACCCCACTTACTAAGTCCCATGAGCCTTCAAGTAAGGGTTCACAGGACCCAATACCCAGACGCCCGAAAGGATCTAGCAAGTAGATCCCCTACTTTGGGGTCCTATACTACTAAGGGTACTCTATAGGAACCCCCATTAAGGGATCTACTTTCTGGACCCAATATTCCAAAGGTACTGTTATGGGGGATACTCCCCTAAGCCATAGTAGTAATTCCTAATATGGAAACCCTACATTCTACTATATCGGTACATAGGACCCTTTGGGCAGTTACGGTTAAAGGGTTTAGCGGTTTAGGATTTAGGGCTCAAGGGTCCAAAGGACCAAGTAGTTAGGTACTTAGGTTACGGATAATAGTTACGTAGGTTAGGATTTTGGAGAGTATATGATTATTGGGTACTTGGACACTTGTGGATGCAGCAAAAGACCTCGCAACAGTGCTCATGAAGCTTCATGAAGCTTCAAGTATTCCAGACCCTCAGCGGCCTGTTGAGTCGAACATCTTATAATTCTATGTGGCATCCCTGGAGAATGGTGCTACTCTTACTTGCTGAGTACCCTAGCCTAAAGCAGGCTAAACTTTTAGCAATCTTAGGATGAAGTGAGCCCCAAAGGCTAATGGTTGCCTACTCAGCTCCTAAGTACTTGGTATTCAGGTCCCTCTAGTCAACGGTTGAAACCATGGGCCCCCCCGGTATGGGCCCTTAATGCTGGGATACCTAAATACCTACTACATACCCTATATAGACTCTTATGGGTGCCTAGTACTCCCTCAGAAAGGCCTAAGGGTGCATATTAAGGGCCCATACTTCGAACCTGATACATAGCTAGTGAACCGGTCTAAGGGACGCAAGTACCCAAATCAGAAGGGTCCCTGAGGGTCAATCCATAAACAACCCTTTTTCAAGGAACTCCTAAACCTAAACCCTGAGTCTATAAAGAAGCATTTCTCCAGGAACTCCTGGGCCTCAAATGTCCGATGTCTGCAGAAAAACGTTCCTTGCAATGAGCCCCGGAAAAGGCCGGTAAGCGGCGCAACACCATGTCGGGCTGTAGTCCACCTGACCGCACCTGCCAGCAATCCATCAAAAACACGAACTTCCCCGGGTTTAGGTGCAGCTGGCCCGAGGAATCGAAATCGCAACAAAACGTTAATTATATAGTATGGTCTTGGGGCCCCAAAAGCCTGAATATGTGAGTCCTTAGATTTCTAGGGAAGGTGCACGAAACAGCGAGACCTCAGATTCTTGGGCGTCGTTGACTATGATCAAGCAAGCAACGGCGAAAGCAGGCGCCATAGCCCAGTCATACTGAAGTCTTCTATAGTTGGAATAAATCAACTTGAAATCGCACATGCAAGCGACTTTCGAAATTCCTTGTACGGGAACAAGGACTCTGCTAAACCCGGAGGCATGCTTATCGCCTAATATGGGGGCTTTTATAACTAGAATAAGGTTTTGCGGCCCATTATGCTATAACTAGAATAAGGAACCCTCACAATACTATAGGTACTTGTTAAGGCCTCTACACTAGCTGAAGACTCTATCAGACCTGGCAGTCCCCTTCACATGATTGCCACTTCTAGCGCTTCAGGATGAAGGCTTTAGGGATTTCTTTTTGGGTAGTTTGGTCGCGGGAGCTCGTTGCACACATACCACCACCGTTGCAGCGACGCCTATTAGAATCTGGGTCCAAAGCACACCAGGGATTGTCCTTTGTAAAACGAAAACCCATAGCGGCCCTTACCTTACCTTACATGACCTTACCCTCACCTATGGCCTCTATGAAATGCATATCGGAAATTGTTATATGGGAGTTTCCCAAAATAGGGAACCCAATTAAATACAGTACCCAAAATAGTAGGATCCTTATTACAAGGAGCCCCAAATAAGGTACCCCTAATTTTCTGAAGCTTGCATATGAAACTGCAAAAAACCTAAGGTTTGGGGTTTGGCCCTTTAACATGGGTACCCCCTGTTTATCGATGCGTCAAATCCTTACTGGGAGCCTCCTGAGCCTAAAAGTCACAGTGCCTAATCATCGCCCTAAGGGTCCATGTGCCCAAACACGTAGTATTTGAATGGACCCCAAAGTACATATATCGGGACTACTTTCAGGCCAAACTATATTATACTGTTTGGGTACATGGACTCTAATTAGGTCATATACCCTCCTACGTACTAACCTACAGCACTGCGAAGCTATTCTGACCCCAGGTGCCGAACTATTGGGTAATGTAGACCCTGAGAACCCCGATATGACCCTATGAATTCACTAATAACGCTTTGATAGGTCGTGGGTATAAGAACCGCTTCATAATTACCTACTTCTTGGGTCCTTTGGACCCTGAGGCAAAGGGACATTCCTGGCTCAAACAGGGGTATGTAATCATTCGTCGACAGGACGAACTTGGCCATGACTCACACCTTGGAAGAAAAAGTCTGATTTAGGGTTCATGGGTCGAGGGTTCAGGGTCTAGGGTGTAGGGCTCGTTTCGTGGAAGGGGGGGGAGCAGGGTTTTGGCCTCCGCGCTATGAAGTTTTAGTGTTCGGGGTTTTCAGGCGTGGGGTTGTGTCAGGCATGGGGGTTTTTGATGGCTTTAGACTTTAGGCTTTGGGGACTAAGGAACGCGCTGTGGCTTTCTACAGATTGTGGGTTTAGGGTATGGGTGCTGACCAGATACTCAGTTCAAATTTACTTGGGCTACTCAAAACCCCAAACCACTACTGGGATCATCAAGAGATCAATGATTTGGAGGCTTGCATGAAGGGTCTGATGACGTCAAACGTCCGGGCTTACACCTGAGGCTGCCTGAGTGGTATTTCGAACTTCTGCGGTTCGCAAATTGCCAGCTGGCCATCGAAGATTTCCAAAGCTTGCAGATGGAAGGGTGATGTGGCAGGCGACCCGAGCTTTCAGCATGGCCATCACCGAAGGAGTAAGTTTGGGAGCCGCCATTGGCCGAGTTGCGTGGGTGAGGTCCAAACCGTACGCGGACAGTGGTAAAAACTCCAGACTTTCACGCAACTTTCCGGCATCTTCATGCACGACTCCAGCTCGGGGTTGATGACGAGCATCCCTTTGACGAGTGCTGTGCGCCCATCTGCCAGCCTTACCATTCCTCGAAATTGGAATGGCCTGTAGACCACCGGCTCGGACAGTTGCTCTGAAACTGTCAGGAGGCCGAGCGCTTGGGCATAGTCGTAGCTGATTCAGCTTGCCCGTCTTGCGGATCTACGTCGTAGTAGTTCTGGAGAGCGGGTTCGTACACCACGTTGTACTCGCCAGGCGGCATGGGCACTTGGCGCTCCAAAGAGCTCAGCAAGAGCTGAAGGTGGGAATAACCGCTGCTTACTTGTCCAGCAATTGCCTGAAGAAGCCACATGGCAGAGACGCTGCCGGTGAGCGGCCGATCTGAGTAGTAAACGCTACCTGTCTCTCGCCCTGCAATGGCTGTGAGGGCATTGGGGTGGTCGTCGCTGTCGCGAAAGCTTCGCAGCAGGGCAGGCTTGTTGCGCTGGATGCCGAAGTTGACCAACCAAACCGGAGACTTCAGCTCCGTCGACAAGCGGCAGCTGTCATCCGTTTGCGGAATGACGGCTCGAATGCCTTCGTCCAAATGCCCTTGCTGGGGCTGCTTCCCAAGCATCCTAGCACGTTTGACCGGCGGCGGCTGGTAGGGGGCTTCTACCATGCTGTCCGCAGTGGAAGGATCACTGGGGAAAGAACGCCCAGTTCCCCAATCCACCTCCTCAGACGACGCCGCGTCTTCTTCTGGGCCTTCCTCTGCTATGGGACTGCCTGCCACTCGATCAGCTGCATAGATGTAGACCCGGTTCTGGACAAGGACGCGCTCCTAGGGCATGGTGGCTGAGCTGCAGGTATGCCCTCACATGCTTCTTGATGCGCCTTGGCACGTGCATCTCGGCATATTCCCCTTGCATCAGCAAGGTCAATGCCTTCGAGGATAGACCTGAAAGGTCGATGTCCTCTTCGGCCAAGCCACTGCCCCTTTGTTGCAACGACTCGTTGGGCGAGCGCGCGCACAGCCCTGCAGCAAGGCCGGGCTTACCAGAACCCGATACTTGCCGGCCGCAGCACGGGGCATGGCTCGGTAGATTCTGTTTGCTGTGTTTGATGTGTGAAGATGATGAGTCACTAGCCTCAAGCCAAAGCTCACAGTGGAAGGAGCACTCATGCAAGCGTCACAAGCGTAGGCCAGGGTCGACCTCGGGGCTCGGGGTTCACGTCCAAGAAAGTTCAAGGAATGAAAGGCGCAAGTTCATGGACAGGTATGGGGGTGGGGGACAACATGCTTGGCTGCTAACTTAAAGTTCAAATTCGATGAACCAGCGGGGAGTCATTCAGCCTAGCGCCTAGGCCCTAGGCTAACACTTGAAGTGGACGCGTGATGAAACTGAGACGGCGTGACCATTTTGTGAAAATGTCTGCTTGAGATTAAAAAACATTACGCTACAGAACACATGCGTAAACACAGGCGCGGGACTGCGAAGTGCGCAAACGGAACATAATCTTGAGCGACTGCATCGAGCTCGAAGCTTAGAAAGCGGTGTTGACCTTACAGGACAGGCTTGGTTGGGAACGAGTCCATGGCCCTTCTCCGTAATCCTCCTTCAATGAATGGCGAACATAAGGCACATGGCCGTTCTCGGTCATCCTTCAAGTTACATGGCTCTCCTGTTCCGAGTATAAGGTCTATATGGCCAACCTCTGTTATCCTTCGATTGCAGGTGAACATAAAGGCCCTCCACTGTTCTCCTTCAAGGTTCAAGGCGCGCCTCCGTAGAATTTCAATTACAGGCTAACATAAGGTACATGATCCTCCTTTGTAGTCTCTATATATAGTCCTTCAGTTAAGGGCGAACATAAGCTACATGGGCCTCCCCACACCGCTGAGCATCATCCTCCGAACATTAGGTACAAGAGCCTCCTCTGTCGTCCTTCAAATAAAGCCGAACATAAGGTACACGGCCCTCCTCTGCTCTCGTTCAGTTAAGGGCGAACATAAGGCACATGACCCTCCTCTGCTCTCCTTCAATTAAGGGCGAACATAAGGTACAGTAGCCTCATTTGCTCTTATCCAATTAAGGGCGAACACAAGGTACATGACCCTCCTCTGCTCTCGTTCAAGTAAGGGAGAACATAAAGTACCTGGCCCTCCTCTGCTCTCCTTCAACTGAGGGCGAACATAAGGTTCATGGCCCTCCTCTACTATCCTTCATTAAAGGGCGAACGTAAGGTACATGGCCCTCCTCTGCTCTCGTTCAATTACGGGAGAACATAAAGTACCTGGCCCTCCTCTGCTCTCCTTCAATTAAGGGCGGACATAAGGTACAGGAGGGCTCCTCTGCTCTCCTTCAATTAAGGGCGAACATAAAGTACATGGCCCTCCTCTGCTCTGGATCAATTAAGAGCGAACATAAGGTTCATGGCCCTCCTCTCCTATCCTTCAACTAAGGGCGAACATAAGGTATATGGCCCTCCTCTGCTTTCGTTCAATTACGGGAGAACATAAAGTACCTCGCCCTCCTCTGCTCTCTTTCAATTGAGGGCGAACATAAGGTACAGGAGGCCTCCTCTGCTCTCCTTCAATTAAGGGCGAACATAAGGTACATGGCCCTCCTCTGCTCTGGTTCAATTAAGGGCGAACATAAGGTTCATGGCCGTCCCCTGCTCTCCTTCGATTAAGGGCGAACGTAAGTACATGGCCCTCCTCTACTTTCCTTCGATTAATGGCGAGCGTAAGGTACAAGGCCCTCCTCTGCTCCCCTTCGATGAAGGGCGTACATAGGGTACGGGGCAACCGGTTGGACGAGTTTCGGTCTGGGCATGGACTTGGCGCTACCACTGTAGCTACTGTTCTACTCCACTGCGAATCGTGCCGCTGCTGCTGCTGAGTGGTGTAAACTACGATCGCAACTATCGATGTCTGCCACTGCCACAATCACAACGACAACATGGACCATCATCATTGCTCCTGCTGCTGCTCCTCTACCAAACTAGCTCCTGTGACGACGACGGCGACTACAACTACGACGACAACGACGGAAGCGACAAGAACTACGGTTGATGATATAAATCCTGCATTACCTGAAGGACCCTAAGCTATGGGAGTTATGGCATATTCCTTATTATGGGTAATGCAACTCCAGCGACAACAATAACTACGGCGATTTCTACTTCTACCACTGCTAGTACGGCTACTCCTCTTGCTCGTCCTCCAGTGTGGGCAGCCCCGCTCCTGCTCCTTCTCTTCTTTTGCTGCTGCCGCTGATGCCCTAAACCCTAAACCCCTAAACCCTAAACCCTAAGCCCTAAACCCTAGACCCTAAACCGCACTGGCCTCACTGGTGCCATTCGGGAAGAATCGAACAAGACCGAGCCATGCGCGTGTGCAGCGGCATGCTCAAACTCTGAACCCAGAGAGCCCAATAGGAATATAGCTTAAACCATGATATGATTCCCCTAACGAGTTAAGGTATATTCCTTAATTAAAGGATATTGGGCTCTCTGGGAAAAAACTGGGGGAGCCAAGCTGCGATGCTGCATGAGGATGCGCTTGAGGGGTGCAGGCAAGAGCATGTCGAAGGTGGGCTCCTGTAGAGTTCGGTGGTAGGGTTTAGGGTTTAGGGTTTAGGATCCCGGCGATTCTCTGAACAGAAACCGAAATTGAAACGGATCTTCAAACAACAGAGTCATCTCCATTGCTGGAGTAGACCCTAAACCGTAAACCCTAAAACCCCCAAACCCTAAACCCTAAGACCCTAAAACCAAAACCCTGAACCCCTAAACCTCGAAACCCTAAACCCCAAAACCCCTACAGCCCTAAGACCAATGAAACCCAAAGACCCTAAACTACAAGACTTGCATTACAATCCTCAGCCCGGTCCTCTTCCAAGGAGTCCAGCTCTCCATATGGCTCTTTGAGGATGTCACTATAAACGCCTTGTCTTTGCACCACCTGGGCCAGTAGTAACCCCTATAATAGTCCTTATAATAATCCTTACAGACCCCTTGAAAAGAACCCTAGGGTTTAGGGATGCTATCAGAATTTAGGCTGGGATGCCCAGTAACCTAGGAATACAAAGGGCTCCCGTTTTGGTATTGGGTAACTTTCAAAAGGAACCTAGGACTACAAAAAGGGAATAAGGGTACTACTGGGCATCCTAGAAATAAGCTCAAAAAACCCTAAACCCTAAACCCTAAACCCTCATCATCTCGGGCCACTTTGATGAACCGTCGTGCGTAGGTACTCGCAGCCCGGTGGGTGTCTGTTCCTGGGTGTGGAGGGCTTCAGGTTTAGGGGTTTAGGTGTTTAGGGGTTTAGGGGTTTAGGGTTTCGGAGTTTAGGGGTTTAGGGGTTTAGGGGTTTAGGGTTCAGGGCTTTAGGGTTTGAGGGTTTTAGGGTGTTAGGGTTTAGGGTTTTGGGGTTGGATGTCTGATCGTGGCTCTGGAAGCACACGACAGAATTGACAAGGTCGACGGCTTTGGGTTTAGAGTTTAGGGATGTTAAACTTCGACTTCGTAGCAAAGATGCATTCCATAATGGGTTTCAGAACAAACATGTTCAAGTACAGGGAGACATAAGATGGAATGCATTATTGCGCATTATTGCAGTCACCTCCAGCCTAAATCCTCCTGAGCTGCATCCACAACCTATCCCAACCCCAAACCCGTCATGTACCCTTGCTGATTTCCCAACCCGGTAGAACACTTAGATAGAACCCGACAGATGAGCAAACGCACAAAACGTCCAACTCCTTGATCCTGAACTGTCAAGCTAAATCACAAAACCCAGAGTCCTTCGCCATTGAAACCGGGCAACCCACGTCGGAAAGAAGCGCGACCCAGAGTCCCTCGGCCAAGCTATCACCAAAACCTAAACCCAAACCCCACCCCCCCTTCCAAAAATCAAGAACACATCAGGAAGCTCACTTGGAGGATCAGGGGACTTAGTAAGTAAGGTTATAAGTACCCTAATTGGGGTTATAAGTAATTATAAGTATAGTTACCTTATTTACAACCCTAGTTACTAAGTCCCATGATCCTTTAAGTAGACCCTAAACCCTAAACCCCATACACCCCTTTAAGAAACCCGATAAGAACCCTTTAAGGAGCCCTTTAAGAACCCTAGTTACTAAGCCCCATGATCCTTTAAGCATGAAAGCTCCAACGACGAAAACCAAGAGTCCCTCCGCCAAGATCGTGCAAAACTTCTGGGCATCTAAGCTCAGAATCTCAGAGGTCGTCTGACTCTCCTGGGGCTTTTGTGTAAGGCTTCTTAATTACGCTTTAGGGTTTGGGATTTGGGGGTTTGCGGTTGGAGTCGAAGACTTGGGGTACAGGTTTTAGTAGGACTCCCTTTGGGCTTCATGGGCTTTAAGGTTCAAGGCCGCGGCCTACGGTTGACGATATAGTTTAGGATCTATAAGGGTACCTTTAAGGGGTTCCTTTAAGGGATCTATAGGGGTTTAGGGTTTAGGGAGATAAATCCTGCATTACCCATAATAAGGAATATACCATAATTCCCATAGTTTAGGGTCCATAAGGTAATGCAGGATTTATATCATCAACCGTAGGGTTCGGGAACTCAGAAAGCTTTGTGGAACTCCCGGCTTTTCGTGGGGTTTATACACGGCTTTGCGGAGTTCTATAGGGCTTTTTTAATTAAACGGTTTGAAAGGGATCCTGGCGTTTTTTGTGCTTGATAGGGCTTAGCAGACTTCTATAGGGGTTCACCAATTGTTCAGGACCCCTTAGAGTTCTGTGGTGCAGGGTGTGGGGGGGGGGGCGGCAGAGTAGAGCGATGGAGTGCTCGGTGTTTAGAGTACCTGTTTGTTGTTTGAGGTTGGGAGGGATGTTCATGAGATTTTGGGGTTTCGGGCTTCGACTTATTGCAGAAAGTTGTATTTGTGTGAATGCTAAACACCGATACTGCAGAACGTCGTCATGCTACTGGTTACGACTTCCTCCAAAGACGCACCCACATTTTTAACATGATAGCAATGATATCCCCTCTCCAACCATACTAATGGTATTCCCATTAGTCCCACAATGCAGCCCCCGAATCCCTATTCTAGCTATTCAGGGCCCTTCCCAAACAGTCTTAACACCTCCCAACAAAAGCAAGAAGGGCTTGTAAATTCTAAATGCTAACCCCTAAACCCTTTTTACCCTTATAACCCTTGTCGCCGTTATCATCCTTGTAACCCTTGTTATAGGACCCAAAATAATAGGATCCAAATTTTTACGACCCCAAAATGAGGTACCCACATTTTGGGAAGCTCCCATATCCCTGTAGCAGCCATGATGCGAGATCCCCGAGGTAAACCCAAGGAGCCTGAACAGCGAGGGGCGGCTGCTGAGGCTGGTATAGGAGTGCAGGGTAGGTTTTACGGTGTAGGGTTTCGGGCTTATGGTTTAGGGTAGGAGTGTAGGGTTGAGGGTTTAGGGTAGGAGTTTAGGGACTCTACGCAGAAGAAGGGTATTGCCAAACAACATAAGATGCAAACTGGCTTGTGCTGGGGCCTCGGGTTAAGGGTTATGGCTTGGGGGAGGCCTTCAGGGGTTTAGGATTTCGAGCTTCGAAGAAAAGGTTGTCAGTGTGTGGCATCAGGTATGGTAGGACTATGTAAACCCGAAAGGGTTGTAGGACCCTGAACCCAAAAGCCCTAAACCCAAAACCGGTCCAGGGTGGTAAGATCTGTTCTAAACTTGGCTGGTGCTTTGTTGTTTCGAGTGCAGGTGTGCGATTCTGTTTTGCTGCGGGGTGCCTTTCTTTGCTTGGCACCCAAACAGGGACCGACCCGATTGATCCCATTTTGTTCTGGGGTTGTGGTTCGCAGATGGGATTCCGAAAAGGGCGTTGAGGTTGAAGCTTCACGGTTCGAGAGTTTTCGAACGTTAGGGGCACCTTATGTGGGGGTACTTCTCATAAGGATCCCACTATTTAGGGTACTATACTAGGATCCCCTAATTTTCGGAAACTCCCAAATATTTGGCTCTTGGGGCAAGGATGGGCTCAGAGTGACCGGCCGTTCACACAAAATGTGTACACACACACACACACACTGACACACTCCATAAACTGATAGCCAGTGCTTATAGTAGAAGCCAGAAAGTTGGAACATGGCTTTAGGAGGATTCGTGCTAGGATCCCATATCATGTACCTAAAGGCATGAGGAGAATGCTGTTCCAACTTTCTGGCTTCTACTATAAGTCCTAAATCCGAAACTGAAGAACTCAAATCGTAAATCCTGAATCCAAAACGTTAAACACAGCAGCTTGTGTGCAGATAGGGCCGTGGAGAGAGCCCCGGTAGTGACTGTCACAGAACCCAATATGCCCTCTACACCCAAATCCTCAACTAAACCTCATGTCAGCTTTCAGTACAAACGGTGAGCCCAGACTCACATCTTAGTAAGTTGTACAAACCCAAAACCTTCCCCTCTCAGAAGCGTTCGAAGCATAAACGTTCACGGTTTCAGCTGTCCACGCAGACCTATACACACGTGCTTAAGTACAGTTGCCGGTCTCAGGCTATCTTTAACTGCTAACCAAAAGGTCGGCTGAGAAGGGAGTTGGTGAAACATGGGGCCTCGATACATAAAACAAGGTTTGCGTATGTTACGCCGCAATCATACGGACTAGAAAGGGATATTATTGCTGAGTATTCAAACCATTATGCTGCACCATCGTGTGCACAGGCAGTAGAGCAAAGCCAAGCTACCCAAAGGCAGACTTCTGAAATCCAGTGGGCATCAGTGAGAGGCTGAAAAACGCCGTCCTGATGCAGGATGCAGGAAGCTTGAGATAGCGGGACCCTCATGGAAGAGGCATTGAGAATGTAGTTTCGACCTCGTCCCAAGAATGTAATACATTTTCCGCTGGTCAGGATCCTTCATGTCTATGGTCAGGATCCTTCATGAAAAATCTCAGGTATCCAAAGGCGAACGGACCGGATACGATGCTTTAGGTCAGGGCTCCTTCAAAGGCACTTTATATGGGAGTACCGGATTCCCCTACTTCGTGCCGTCTACTGTCACCTTGACCGGTCTTCCTCAGGTTTCGCAAGCACCAGGCTACCAATCTATAGGACTTGTACAAGGGTGTTGTATGGCCGTGTACGGTTTAGGACTTGGGGCGTCCAGACTTGACAGAGCTAAGCTCTCACAAAGATTGGGAGATACGTTTAACCGCCCGACACCCTGAACTTCCTTAAAATCTCTACCCTATAACCCTAAAGGCTTATAAACCCCTGTACCCTTAAAAAAAATATACACTTAACCCTAAACCCCAAACCCAACCAGTCTCTAAAGTTTGCATGCTCGACGACAGGGACTTTTGATGCCGATACTTCGGGCTGACAGCATAAGCTAATTTGAGGCTTTGGGACGACAGGCCTCGTTCTGTTTTGAAACCCTCACCACCCTAGAACACTAAGTTCAGAATGAAGGGGTGTAGGGTTTGGGACGAAAGGTCCGGTTTTGGAAACCCTAAAACACGGAAGAGGCTCATAGTTCAATGCAAGACCGTGGGCCTCTCGGAAATAGGGTCCCTATACCGGAAGCCCCAAAACAGTTCAACACAAGTGCCCACCCAAAGGGTCCAAGTATCACTATAGTATATACTTCGACCCCCAAAATACCCTATAAGTATGTCCCATAGTGATATTTGGACCCTTTGGCCCAGATACCAAAGTTGAAAACCAGAAAAAACGGCTGAACTGAATGTTCGATGTGCGCTTGCCCATCCTTGAAGTAGCTCAGGCGGCCATTCATCCTGATGTACGACATGGTGGCCATGTGGCCACCGACGAAGATGACATCCCCCGCTGCCGCCACCATCGGGTCCAAGCTGTTGTAAGCCATCCTCATAGTGAAAAGTCCCCAGTCCTTCGAAAATCCCTTAACTAAGAAATATGCCTCAAATCATATCAAGGATCCTTTTTTAGTCTATAAGGTATATTCCTTAACTAGGGATTTTGGAAAGTCTGCGTCCGTGGAGAGTTCGGAATTGCGCTTCTCAGGGGCACCCAAGACAGTTCTGAATAGGTACCTCTGCAAGACCAATGGAGAAATATAAATACTTGAACCATCACCGGCAACAATAGTAAGGCCAGCAGTTCCCTCCGAAAGCCGCCGCGAAGAGAACGAGTGGGAGCATGGGGCTGTCCGAGCCGAACAAACGGTGCTTCAAGAGGTTTAGGGTTTAGGGTATCGGGAAAGAGGGTCAGTGAAGTTTGCGATGGGTCAAAGAAGGAATGGTGTAAACCTCGACATACCTTCATGGCGTCGAGGGAAGCACGGGACAGTAGCCACCACTACCAGCACCTCTCACCCCCACACAGTGTCTTCACCCACACAACACATTCTCCATGGCAGTACTACGGTTGATGACATGAACCCTGCATTACCTGACCTGAAGGGCCCTGGACTTTGGAAATTATTGTATACTCCGTATACTCCTTATTATGGGTAATGCAGGGTTTATATCATCAACCGTCGCGCTGCGAAGATCCTCAAAGCCGCCTATTGTATACTACAGAGCTGCTACTGCGGAGTTCAAGAGTTTCAGGTTTAGGGGATTAGGTTTAGGGTTTGGGGTATAGGGTTGTAGACTGTGGGAACTTAGAACTCTAGCAAAAGTTATAATTTTAGCTGTTCTTAGGGATTATAATAACCAAACTTTAAAAATTATTTCTACGTACGCCTAAGTTTTAAAGGCAGTTCCGATGGTCGGCTGGTTGCCACAACATGCAGCGAGTAGCTTGTGAAGTACTCGCCGGCAGTGGACCTTCGCTGGGCTGGGTCTTGGGGGAGCTTACCCTAAGGGTCCATGTACCCATATAGCATATACTTTGGCCCAATGTACCTATATAGGGAGTACTTTAAGGCTAATGTATATACTATATGAGTACATGGACCCTTAGGGTTATAAACATCCTACCAAGGATCCTGTGCCGTCCGCCAGCCCCTCGACTTCGTAGACTGCGCTGACCCTCAAAATGATTACAGCGACAGAGACTCCAAGGGTCCAAGTACCTAATAGTCATAATAAGTAGTAACCTACGTAACTACTATCCGAAACCTAAGTACCTAGGGTTTAAGGTTTAGGGTAACGATTGGGTCCTTTGGACCCTTGAACCCTAAACCCCTTAACCCTAGTTATTGTGTCCTTCGGCTGATGATATAAGTCCTGCATTACCTTATGGACGCTAAACTATGGGAATTATGGTATATTCCCTATTATGGGTAGTGCAGGCTTTATATCATCAACCGTTTGGACCCTTGGGGAACACCGTCTTGCAACCATGGGGCGTCGTCCTTGCTGAGTATCGCCTGACACGCCGAAAAGCGGTTGATCGGATGCTTCTACGATTAGGGACGGTTTAGAGGTTTAGGGTTTAGGGTTTTGGGGTTTAGGGTTTAGGATGACTGAATGGGGTTTGGAGTGTATTATCCTTCATGATTGAATGGGGGTTTGGGGTATTTTATCCTTAATGATAGAGTGGGGGTTTGGGGTATATTATCCTTAATGATTGAATGGGGGTTTGGGGTTTGGTATCCTCAACGATTGAATGGCGGTGTGAGGTATATTATCCTTAATGATTGTATGAGGTTTGGGGTATATTATCCTTAATGATTGAATGGGGATTTGGGGTTTGGGGTATATTCACCTCAAGGATTGAATGGGGGTTTGGGCTATAGTATCCTTAATGATTGAATGGGGGTTTGGGGCATAGTATCCTGGGGTTTGGGGCATATTATCCTTAATGGTTGAATGGGGTTTGGGGTATAGTATGAGAGAAGATGCGAAAAGTAAAACCATAATTGGACATAACCTTTGTAGCTATTCTAGGATGCCCAGTAACCTAGGAATAAAACGGGCTCCCTGTTTGGTATTGGGTAACTTTATAAGGAACCTAGGACTACAACAAGGGAATATTGGTACGACTGGGCATCCTAGTGCTTCTATACGAGACGAGGACTATACTAGAACCCCCCCCGCAAGGCCTAAACCCCAAACTCTAAACCCTAACCTCGAGGGTCCAAGTACTCCATGGCTCTTGGTACCCATAAATTAAATAAAGGCCCCAAAGTCATGCAACTTGGACCCTTAGGGTAAAGTCGAAGCATAGGCCGCGCATAGGCCCCTAGCAATCGCAAAAGGCCGACCGGTACCATCGATAGTCGCAGCCACGTCGGACCCAGTATCTGATTGGAGGCCAAAAGGGTGGTTTAAGATTCTTGGGTTCGGGATTCCCTAATATGAACCCAATTATGGGAACCCCAATCCCCACTAAACCCCCATAGGCTAAAACCCCTTTTAGCCTCCTATGAGTATCGGAACACGTTCTCGCCTGGTCCTACCCTGCGCGCCCTGGTGGCGGCCGTTAAGAAGATATACTAGCCGCATAGGTATCAATGTGTTTAGGCCTAAACCCATATAAGGAATAGGTTTGGGTGGTTTGGTCGCCTTGTACGCCGCGGGGTGGGGGAGAAAGCAAGACAAGCCTCCTACTAAACCCTAAAGCCTAAACCGCATTATAGACAAGCGTTCACAGCGCAACGCCATAGCATGATGCCCTCGAGTCGGCCGTGGTCGCAATACTGTCGCCACCGGGCTGTGACCCGGAAAACACTACAGCCTGAAACCTCAACCCTGAACCTCTAACCTTACAAGCCCTGAACCTTACGCCTGAAAAAACCAAACCCTGAACCCCAAACCCCTGAACCCTAAACCCTAAACCCTAAACCCTGGACCCCAAACCCTAAACCCTAAACCCCAAACCCTGAACCCTAAACTCTGAACCCTGACTCAATCCTAAACCCTGCACCCTGAACCCGGATCTGATTCTCCTTTATAGGACCCCTTATAGGACCCCTTTAAAGGAACCCTAAACCCGAAACCCTGAACGGACCCCTAAACCCCTAGAGCCGGAGCCCTAAACCCAAAGCCCTTGGAGTCTTTCAATCCCTTATGGAGCCCTTTAAAGGAACCCTAAACCCGGAACGAGAATCTCCGGCCTTGATGGCACCGATTTTGCAGAGGACAGCGCGATGTCTTTCGAACTGCAGCTCTTGCATCCTCGGACTTCGGTGTAGGGGGATATGGGTTTAGGAGTTTAGGGTGTAGGGGTTTAGGAGTTTAGGGTTTAGGGGTTTAGGAGTTGCTTTGATCTTTTAAGGGTTCCTTTAAAGGGTTCCTTTAAAGGGATCCATAAGGGATTGCAAGACTCCAACGGCTTTGGGTTTAGGGTTCCGGCTCTAGGGGTTTAGGGGTCCGTTCAGGGTTCAGGGCTTAAGGTTGAGGGTTTCATAGGGTTTGCGGTTAGGATTTATATAGGGTCTATGGTTTAGGCTTTCCGAGATGTTACAGGGAGTGCTTTTTGGAGTGGTGGGGCCTTTGCGCATCATTTTCGCATGGGCCTGAAAAACTCGACTCCTGTGCTTGTACAGACTGCTTCCAGCTCACATGAAAGCCTACTTAAAGGATCATGGGACTTAGTAACTGGGGTTATAATTAGGGTAACTATACTTATAACCCCACTTAAGGTACTTATAACCTCAGTTACTAAGTCCCATGATCCTCCAAGTACGTAAGGTATAGGGTTAGAAGAGAAAACAATACTCTCAAGTATGCAGGCGCATGTACTAACCCTGAGCCCGAAACTCTTCATCCAAAACCCCAAAGCCACAAACCCTGAGCCCAGCACTCGAATCCTCAAACCCTAAACCCTATGTACCCTAAACCCTGAACCCCTGCACCCAAAGCAACATAGCCAAAAAACTTTACCAAGGATGCATCTGGCACCCGCAAGCCCTGAACAATAAACCCCTAACCCCTAAACCCTAAACCCCAAAATGGCCCCAAAACGAACAAAGCTTTACCAAGGATGCATCTGGAAACATGGGGCGAGAGAGAAGCTCAAGTAGAGGCACCTCCGGTCCGTGGAACTTGTGAGATCCTTTAAGGGCTCCTTGAAGGGCTCCTTTAAGGGATCCTAGTTCCAAGTCTAGGATGAACGGCTTATGTCTCACCTCTTAACCAGAAATTCCGACAAGGTAGGTCCTTTAGGGGGGCCACAGGTAATGTTTCTGCTTCAGGGTTTCGAGTCTCCAGGTTAAACCGTAACCCTAAGGGTCCAAGTACCTAATCATCCTATTTATCATACACTCTCTAACTACTGTATACCTCCCCCTTAGAACCACAATTCATAAAATACGTTTATGTTGAACCCCTTGGGTTTTAAATGATCAAAACTATAAACAAACTAAGGAGACTATAGCCAAATTATTAACCTACATAGCTACTATCCTAAACCCAAATACCTAATTCCTGGATCCTTTACACCCTTGGGGTTTAAGGCCCCATTACTCGGGAGTTTCCGAAAATTGGGGGTACCCATTTGGGGTCGTTATATTAAGGATCCTACTATTTAGGGGTACTATACTACGGTTGATGATATAAATCCTGCATGACCCATGATAAGGAATATACCGCAATTCCCATTTATTCCTTATTATGGGTAATGCAGGATTTATATCATCAACCGTAGGGTCCCCTATTCCAGGCTGCAGTTCGCCAACAGCGAGGTCCTAGCGGGCTTGAGGATCCCGGGTTGGGCATTCATGGAGCTGTAAAGGGAACTCCAGAAAGTTGGAATAGGGAATAATGGCAGGATCCCCTATAATTTACCTTAAAGGGATTATGATAATGATATTCCAACTTTCTGGCTTCTACTCTAAGTTACCATAATAGGGACCTTTACATAAATTAAAAATACACATAGATGTATATATATATATGTATATATATATATATACATATATGTTTCCTTCTTATGTTAGCTCAAATCCAACCCCTTAACAAGAATCCAGTTCTCCCATATTACCATAATATTAGTGATGCTGATGCAATGTTAGTGGGAAGGCTTCAGTTCATGGAGCTGTTGGGGATGTTGAGGGTTTAAGGTTTAGTTTAGGGTTCAGGGATACCGACGTAGTGGATTACTATTCCGTGGACCCCAGCATCAGTCTTATCGTACCCACAACCTGACCGGGCTCCTAGGAGGGTTATGTGGCTTTGTGTTTCGGGGCTGTAGGGCCTTACGAATAGTCCAGGATCGGAAGGAATGTCGTTCCAGCATAAGGTCCAAAGGCTGACTTCGTGGGTTGGAATATATATATATATATATATATATATATATAACGCGAACTGAAGGTTGCTCCAAGTTATGTTTTGATTCGCTCCGAAGCAGCTGTTCGTTGAACAAGCTGCAAGTAGTTAGAGCAGCAAAGAAACTGCAACTTAGTACCCGGAGCCCCCCGACCAGTTTAGCAGTAAGCCTTATTATGCTACCCTATTAGTAACCCTTTTTTGTAGTACCCTTATAGGAACCCTTCTTATAGATCCCTTTCAAGGAACCGTAAAGTTTAGCATAGGCGCTTGCGTCTGCGACGACGAGGCCTGTTGCCTTTCTGTGTACTGGTTGTGTAGGAACTGAGTCACCCGATGCCCAAGGTCCAGAGGAATGTCATGCTTCTGCAGGTAGCGGCGCAAGAGCCTGAACCTGGGAGTTGCGGAGTTGCTCACTTACAAAAGTGAGTACCTAAACCCACAAAAGTAGGTGAAATAATGGCGCAGCACCTAAAACAAGCTACTATTCTACGTAATTTGGGGTGCACGTAGACCCTGAACCCTTTATATGTGAGTCCTCACGGCCTCAGACTTACAAGAAAACAGTAGACCCCAACCCCAAAACAAGAAAAAAAACATCGCAAGGAGTGAAAGTACTGCAATTATTACCATTACTTCTTAGTTACTACTGTTAATACGATCACATTTACTTTTGCTGTTAGTGTCATTACTACGACTGACCAAGAAACTGAGTGAGCTCGTCCTGGCGAAGCTTGCGGAGCCCTGCAATCAACTCTCCCATGGTGCCTTAGCTGCTGAACTCATAAGTTCGGGTTCAGGGCTTAGGGTTATTTAGGGCTCAGGGCTGCCATAGGGGATAAGATTGTGGCAGAACTATAAAGTGCACTCATTCAGATCCTAAGGTGCTGATGAGCACAGCAGCGGTGATGAGGGCCGTGAAGGCAATCACACTGGCGAGGATCATTTCCGTGGTATTTGTCGGTTGCCAAGGGCTCTCTCCCACACCCAGTTGACAGAAGGACCACAAAACGCATGTCAGATACTGGAAAAGCGAATCGCGGTAACGCAAATCACTCATTGCCACCCAGTTCTCGCTGTGTAGCCACGTCACCCCAAACCAACCACAGGCTATCCTGGACTTTGAAGTAACCAGGGAGAAAATGTATAGACTGTTGTTTCATATAATGGCTCCCTTTAGGTTAGTAACAGGTTCCCAAAAAAGTATTACGTTATGGTAACTGAAGGCCCAGTATCCAGTGGACAAGCATCAGAAGTTGACCAAGACTCACAACAAACTTCAGATAGAGGCTTGCACGCTGCGAATGGATGACGTCCTGCGACTTCGGAAGAAGGCAGAAGGGCTGAAGCTAAGGGACATATCTTGCACTGGAGTAGTGTACGCATGCGTAGAGTATTGCAGTCAATGACGTACCATGAGGATACCGTTGAAATCCTTAAGTTAACCGTGTTCCAATCATACGCCTCACTCTAAGCTTTTCAGGACCCTATTTTAAATCTAAGTATATAACCCCCTATCTATTCAAATCAGTTATTAACGCATTCGAAAGATGAAACCCCCTAAACACCCAAAAAACACTCCTTAAACTACTTAAAATACTTCCCGAACCCTTCCCTAAACCCAAAGATTGAAAAGGGTCATCGGTGGGGCTTAATTTGCGATTTCAAGCTTGCGAACCTGCAGAGCACAGCGCCGCATCCTTACTTACATCACACCAGCGACCCGGCCAATTCGGAATCATATCATTAAGGGTCTTAGTATACGTGTAAGATTGGATATTTGTTTAATGCAGCATTTCGGCTTGCATATTACAGGCTCCTGCATTGCGGTGAAGCCACGTCGCAGCTTGAGTGCTCTCGCGACACGAACTAGCCGAAGAAGACGAAACATACGAACGGTGCGGCTCAACTCCGTCGGCTCGGCGGCACCTGAGGGTTTAGGGTTATAGGGTTTAGAGTTTAGGGTTTTGGGGCCCAGCAAGACAAAACGTAGATGGTCGGTCTCACGCTGCAAACACATGCACGTGTCCTAGCACTAAATCTGCTACTGGTACCACCACTACTTGCTACCTGCAGTATACCTGTCACATACCACTTACTGCTACCTGCGTACTACGTACTACTTACCACATATGCTGCTTGTGCTAACTGTTTCACTTACCCCACTTATCTCACTTGCACTTAATACAACATTGCTCTGTGGGCATGTTGCATACTACAAATATCTAAACTCTATGGGTGGCACTGCTACTAGCCCTTCAAACATGTATGGGAGTATCCTATACCAGAAATGAAGATGAGGAGTAGTGCTTCGGGTTTACGGGCTGGTGCATGATGCTGGTCCTTTCTGAGCTGCTGTCTGACAATTTAAGCTGCCGATTGCCGGAAACAAACTACTGTAGGATGCTCAGTAACCTAGGAATAACCCTAAACCCTAAAACCTAAACCCCTAAACCCTAAACCCTAAACCCTAAACCCCTAAACCCTAAACCGTGCTCCATTTTTGGTATTGGGTAACCTTATAAGGAACCTCGGACTGATACTACTGGGCATCCTAGTGCTTCTATACGAGACGAGGATCGTTTCTTCAAGAACAATTTTAGGGTTTAGGGTTTAGGGCTTTAGGGCATTAGGGTTTAGGGTTTAGCGTACTCCTACACCGGTAAACCCTCTACGCGGGCTACTGGGCATCCGAGTAAATGTTTCAGAGATTCCCGTGTATTGCAGGTTCAAGCCTCTACTTCGCACTTCCGCGCCCGTTCGTCACGATTGTGCTTGCGCATCCCACATGCGTGGTCGTCAAAATTGGGGCCCCTTTTTGGGCACCCTAAATATTAGCCCAAAGGCTCCATGTACCCATATAGTAAGTACGCAGGCCTTAAAGTACCCATATAGGGGCCCCTTTAAGGACTACGTGCCTACTATATGGGTACATGGAGCCTTAGGGCCTTAGGGTAGGTGCCGTACTGAAGCTGAGGTCGGAGGTCTATACTTTGGGGCATTTCAGCCAGCTGAAATGGCAGCTGGGGGGCTGAGTGCTCCAAGGGTTTAGGGGAATTAGGGTTTCGGGTTCCTTTAAAAGGAACTGTGAGGGTTCCTACAAGGGCTCCAATAAGGGCTCCTATAAGGGATCTATAAGGGGTCTGAAAAGGGTTTAGGGTTTAGGATTTAAGGTTTAGAGTAACCCTGAAACGCCCGTCAACACACTTAAGCGAAGAAGCTGCCCTGAGTCAGCAAGTCCAGAACATCGACACCCCAGTCGATGAGGATCAAGGTGAAGTCAAAGAGCCTCACCACCGAATGAAAACAAACTCAAACACATAAGCAAAAGTTAGAATAGGGATATCCCATATAAACCCCCCTTATAATGAAGCCCAATAAGGTAGGGATATCAGTATCAAATGCTTCTGCTTATGTGCTTCTTGGGTCCCTAACCTAGACCCGGAACCCCTAAATCGAATCCTACGTACGGATTGCAGCGTATCTGACTGTAAACCTGAACCTAAACTTCCCAGACCTTCCCAAATTCCTGAATTAAGGAATATACCTTAATTTATAGTAGGATCCCTAATATGGTTTAAGGTATATTCCTTAATTAAGGGATTTGGGAAGGTCTGGGTTTTCGGGCTTGGGGACTGTGGAACGATTGCAGGGCCTCAGCTACTTCGGGGATTCGGGGACACACCTACAAGCTGTCTCCATTGTAGTTCTTGGGGTTTAGGGTTTAGGGGTTAGAGGTTTAGGGTTGAGGGTTTTGGCTTTTGGGCAAACCAACTGTATATCATATAGAGGATCCGAACCGTAAATGTGCTAACTAGAATGGGAACTGCAATGGTAGCAAAGAGGCCAATCGCATAAATCTGCCGAGGTGCATCCAGGTCTTCGCGTAATGACGGGCAACTTTACAGCGCTCCATGACCAAGAAGCCCTTTTGGTAGTAGCCGGTGAAGAAAGTCAGAACGAAGTCGGAACCTCGGTGCTTGAACTGCAGGCTAAGGTTTAGGGTTTATGGTTGAGGGTTTAGGGTGCTAACCTTTCAAGCTCGAAGGGCCCAAGTAGTCCCTGCTGTTTGGGGTTGATGGTGTTCAAAAAGCAAAGTTCGGCTGAACGAACAGTTCTGCTTTTGCCTGCATCAGAAACTCCAAAACAGCTCCACCACCAGCGACATCGGGTACCTCCTTAGCTGGTCGTACTGGCCCTGGGCTAAGTTACCGCGCGGAGCACTGAGTCTCCCTGCAGCTAGATCCTAGCCTGCGCCTAGACTGCCACACACCGAACATCCCCAACCCGGCGACAAAACGAATCGTTTGGGGTCCAGGGTTTAGGGTTTACCTTGAGCCCTAAACCTGTAAACCACACAAACCCTACACCCCAGAAGCCTCAAACTCCCGTGAAGTTGCGCCAGCCACTCTGGAAGACTGAAGACCAACCTTCGGCTGTTTAGGGTTTAGGGTTTAGGAGTCCCTAGTAGGTTTGATAACTAGGATCGAGGTCTCTGACGGGATCTGGGTGTCTGGGTGCTTAGGACATGCACTAGAGAAGTAAAGAAGGATCTAGGGTTAATGAGGACATGGAGCTGGTGCTTCAGGTTTTGATGGCTTCGAGTATATGGCTTTCTGGGGTCTGTAGGAAGTCCAGGATTTGGTGCAAATTGTGGTGTAGTTCGTGGGCAGGTTCAGCATGCCCATAACCCCAGCCCTAAAGCAACAACTAGAAATTTCCAAGAAGCAAGGGGGTGACCAGCAAGTCGTACATCACGAAGGCACCCACCATCAGGTTCCAAACTGCTCGGAAGGTGCCACTGGGATGCAGCATGCAGGCCCGGCGTCGAGATCCCCGCAAGCTGTTGCTGCCTGAGGTGGTCGTAGGCCAAGCCGCCCAAGTTGCAATGCAGTAGTAGTTCTTAAGTAGGGCCTTGGGCCTGCAGAGTATGTATATATATATATATATATATATATATATATTTGTAAATAAGTAATCTACATATATAAGATTCGATAGCATGCGTTATACCGTTTCTAGGACCCTTCTTTAGGTCACCCGCATGGGGCATTGATCATGATACTAAGCCACGATGAGCATAAGAGCGACTTGACCCACACCGAGCCTATGGTGCCAGTCGGTACTGCCCCAGGTTCAATGCTGTTGGCGCCAGTCATCTTTCGATGTGTGGTTCGGACCTTACTTCCCCAATAGGCCAGGGAAATAAAAGGTTAAACTTCCAGATTACTACTAAACAAAAAAAAATATATATATATATATATCCAAAAACGTTTAAAGGTTGGGTATTGGAGAACGAAGTGACTGATGCACCTTCCTGCCAACACAAGTGGGTGTGCAGCTGGATGTTGCCGACGTCACTGTCCGAATCGGATTCCTCCTCTTCGATCCCAGTACGGTGAAGTCGTTTCCTTGCGTGCTTAGCTTCCTCTCCGGGATGGCTGAGGCACTTACTTGGAGGGTCGGGGGACTTAGTAACTGGTTATTCTAAGGACTTATAAGTACCATAACCCCAATTAGGGTCCCTTTTAGGGTACTTATACGTCTACTTACTACCTACTTAATTACTAAGTCCCCCGACCCTCCAAGTCGCCTTAAAAGGGACCTGTCGTGCAAAACGTCGTCATGCTCTGTGCCCTGATCTCTGCGTACCATGCATAAACTAGGTTTCTGAGTAACCCCTTTATAATAAGGCTACCCTTTTTCCTACTCTTCGGTTTTAATAAAGGGGACCCTAAACTAAAAAGGGCAAAAAGGGCACTACTCAGGAACCTAGTAAACTTCATTGTGTCGAAAAGGGGCCTCGCAGAAGACTTAGAATAGGGCTTTAGGTGGGGGGATTAATGGTAAGCATCATAAGAACCCCAATAGTAAAACCGAATTTTCAAACCCCTACATGATAGAACTCTGCTATAACATGCCTCCTACACTGGCCCTATTATCAGCACTCAAGGCCCCTAACAAAGACATCCTTCGTACAATCCCCTGACTTAAGGAATGTTGGAAACCCTGGATGCCCCGAGACGTTTAGGAATTAGGGTTTAGGGTCTTGGTTTAGGGTTTACTTGGAGGGGCAGGGCACTTAGTAAGTAGGTTAAAAGTAGGGTTATAGCTGTAATTGGGGTAACTCCATCTAGGGTACCTATAACTCCACTTATAACCTACTTACCAAGTCACCTGCCTCTTTAAGTAGGGTTTAGGGTTATCAGGCTCAAAAAATCCCAAAAGCCTTGAACAGCATGGCTCAGGGGCCGATACACCTTAAACTACTCTTGATGGTATAAATCCTGCATGACCCATGATGAGGAATATACCATAATTCCCATATATTCCGTACCATGGGTTATGCAGGATTTGTATCATCAACTGTATCCAAGGGTAAAAGGAGGGACCCTTAATAAGGACCCCTTGGTATATACCCTTAATATAGCCATTATATACCCATTATACAGCCCATTATAGGGTAGGGGTCCCCATTAAGGGTCCCTCCTTTTCCTCTTTGACTGTATGAGCCCTATACCATGAACCCTAAGCACAAACCTTGACCCTAGGGATCAAAATAGCCCACAAGCCTTATATAGTATAGTCTTGGGCCCAAAAGCCTTTATATATGAGTCCTTAGATCCCTAGGTTAAACCCTAAACCAAGCTTCAATGATTGTAGTAAGTCTGTAGATTTGCCAGCCGCCGGCAGGTTGGCCAGATCACCTTGTTCGTGATTCAGGGCAAAAAAAGGCTATTTTTGATTTGGATTTATAGGGCTTAGGGTTTAGGATTCTATTTCTCATGAGGATTCCGGCTTTGTTATAGGGCTTAGGGGATAGACATTTTTAATAGGCTATTGGGTGGATGGCACTATGGTCAGAAGCATATTGGGATGATAAGCGGGCAGTATTGCTACGTCTTCGACCGAAGCCATGGCCTCTGCGGTAAGATATAGGGGCCTTAATAATTAGAATAGGGTTTCGGGGTATACCGTACTATACTTACAAAAAGGAACGCTCAAGATGGTGTTGGTTGTTTAGGACCCTATACTAAACGTTTATAGTAGCCCTTATAGACCCCTTTAAAGGAACCCTAAATCCTGAGCCCTATAGCATCCTTTCTAAGAGAGCCATGTTGATGACTTAAGGCTTGGGGTCCCGGGTTTGCCGCAGAACAGGGGCGGAAAGGACGCATAGATGGGTAGTTGTCAAAACTATGGCCCCCCTTTTTGAGTACCCTGAATATTAAGAGCCGCATTATAATAAGGGCCCAAAAAGGGACCATCATTTTGAGAACCACCCAGACGGAAGGGGCCTAGCTCCGGATAAGTCGGGGCAGCAGTTCCGGACCGAAGCTTGGAGGATTCCACCAAGTTCGTGAGAGGCCATACTTAAAGGATCATGGGACTTAGAAATTGGGGTTATCAGTAAGGTAACTACGTTTATACTTAATTGTAACTTATAACCCTGCTTACTAAGTCCCATGACCCTCCAGGTAATTATGGTAACCCCTATAGACCCGTTTAAAGGATCCCTTGAAGGGAACTCCCTTAGGTAATTGTTAGGGCCACAATACAAAAACCAGCAGTGGACTGGGGCTTTGGGGTAAATTGTATGATAAGTGTTGTATTCAGGAACACTAAACAATGGTGTGGTGGGACCGCTTTATGCAACTTCCACCCAAAAAAACAAAAAACACTTGAGGACTGTTTGTAGGACTCGTTCCCCTATGACATGATTTAAACCCTAAACCCCTGTAGATCCAGATCCCGTATAAAAACCCTCTAAGGGTCCCGAATACTTAGAGGATCATGGGACTCAGTAAGTAGGTTGTAATTGGGGTTATATGTCCCCTAAGTGGGGTGATCCTGATTATAACCTACTTATAACCTTACTTACTAAGTCCCATGATCCTTCAAGCAAGTAGAACCCCTTTAAGGAGCCCTTTGAACGAGTCGCCATCCGGCGGTTTTGGCTCGAGGGCGCCTGGAGGCTTCACGCCTACCAGGGCCGGCAAGGGCACAGGGTGTGAAACCCTAGAGCGTAACTATCCCAGAGGGTCCATATACAAAATCCCCAAAACCATAATGGTGATGGTCTTTCAGGGCTTAGTTCCATAATAGTAGTGTATATGGACCCTCTGGGTATAGGCTCCATTGTAGCTCTTTTGTAGCTTATATTTAGGATCCTGTAAGGTAATCCCAAAAAGGAACCACAATGCAGCCTATGGGTACACCCTAAGCCCTTAAACCCTAAGTTTAGGGTTCCAGTGTCTACCTTGTAGCCCCAAATCCCACAAATTAGCGGGCTACGACCACCAATTGGATGGCATAACCGCTAAAAACTTTGAAACAATTGGCTTTGGAATCCCAGATACCTATATTGAAACGCCTAAGCGACTACAACCTCGAAACCCTCAGAGGGCTCAAATCTCATATAGCTTTCGGGGATGGCGATTTTAGTTCTGGGCTCCGGAACCTCATCTTCCTAGAGACTCGGGCAGAGGCTCCTTAAAGGGGTGCCTTGAAAGGTTCCTACAAGGGGTTCCTTGCTAAGGAGCCGTGCTGCCTTCTACTTGGAGGGGCAGGGGACTTAATAAGTAGGTTATAAGTAGCGGTATAATTAAGGTAACTCCATTTAGGGTAATTACCTATAACTCCACTTATGACCTACTTACTAAGTCCCCTGCCCCTCCAGGTAGACCCTAAACCCTCAACCCCATAGATCCCTTTAAGGAACCCCAAAAGATCCCTGTAAGGAGCCCTTTAAGAACCCTTACTACGTCCCCCGGGCCCCTCCAAGTGACCCTTCTTTCAACTTGGAGAGGGCGAGGCTTGCGGGCTTGGGGACCTGGGGGTTGAAGGCTCAAGCCCTACTGTTGATGATACAAATCCTGCATGACCCATAATAAGGAATATACCATAGTTCCCATATATTCCTTATTATGGGTAATGCAGGATTTATATCATCAACCGTAGGGATCAAAATTGGGGCTACAAGGTAGACACTGGAACCCTAAACTTAGGGTTTAGGGGCTTAGGGCGTACCCATAGGCTTCATTGTGGCTCCTTTTTGGGATTACCTTACAGGATCCTAACTATAAGCCACAAAAAGGAGCTACAATGGAGCTTAGAGCTGGGCCCTACTTGCAGGGTCGGGAGACTTAGTAAGGGGCTCCTTTAAAGCGGGATTCTAAGGGTTCCTTTAAAGGGCTCTATAAGGGTATTATATGGTTTAGGGTTTAGGGTTCAGGGACTTAGTAAGTAGGTCGTAAGTAGACTTATAAGCACCCTAAAAGGGACCCTAATCGGGGTTATGGTACTTATAAGTCCTTAAAATAACCAGTTACTAAGTCCCCCGACCCTCCAAGCACCCCCATACCCCGCAACCCTACCCTACCCGAACTACACGCTATGTAGTAAGGTGCACAAAGGGCTCTATTCAAGGGCAGATGGAAAGACCTGGTGAACCCGAAATCCTAATGTAGGGGCCTTCATAATTAGAATAGGATTCGCAGGCGCACTATACTACAACTATAAAACGGAGACCCCCAAAATAGTATTGGTAATTATTTAGACCCCTATACTAAACATTTCGGCATCCCGGACCTAGAGTGTTGGATGTGGGCTCATCATCCGGCGTGGCGCCGGTCCAGGGGACGGTGATGCAAATGCTCATGCGCCTGCCACCTCAGCTGGTTAATACTGGGTTTAGGGCTTTAGGGTCGTGGGTTTAAGTGGGTTTAAAACTTAGGGTTTAACCTCAGCTGCCCAATACTCGGCTTCAGGATTATAGGGTTTGCGGGTGTAGCGACTTGGGTGTGAGGGTTTGGAGGTTTAGGGCTCAGGGTTTAGTTAGGCTTCAGGTTCTAGAGTTTCATTACACAAAATCAAAGCTGAGACTTACTTGGATGCTGCTTTCGGGTTGCTTGGGAACTCCCTTGAAGGTACCCTTATAGATCACTGTAGAGGATTTTAAGGGAACCGAGGATTTATATCATCAACCGACCCCACTAAACCCTAAAACTCAAACCACAAACCCCTAGACCCTATAGTACCCTTATAGAGAAACCCTACTTCAAGGAACCCTAAAAGGAACCCCTAGTTGCTGAGTTCATAAACCGAAAAAGTGTACACTTTCAGTTTTATAGTGGATACTACTATGACAAAAAGTGTACACTTTCAGTTGTACAGTGGATAATGCTATCCCAAAAAGTGCACACTTTCAGTTTTATAGTGGATAATGTTCTCCAATACAATGTACACTTTCAGTTCTACAGTGGATAACGTTCTCCCAAAAAATGTACACTTTCAGTTTTACAGTGGATAATATTATCCCAAAAAGTGTACACTTTCAGTTTTATAGTGGATAAGATAATACTCTCCCAAAAAGTGTACACTTTCAGTTTTACAGTGGATAATATTATCCCAAAAAGTGTAAAGTGTATCCACTCAGCTACTAAGAACCGCTCGATCCCAGCTTGAAATGCCTAGGCAAGCCGAGGCCGCTGTTGCTTGGGGTCGGAAGTGGCAGAAAAGCGTCCGACTCCTGCGCTTACCCAGAGGCTCCAGGTATACAGTATATACATAATAAATAATATACACATATATATATATATACATATACATATATATATACATACATACATACATACATACATATATATATATATACATATATATATATATACACATGTATATATATATATATATATATATAGAGAGAGAGAGAGAGAGAAACTAACTTCCCCAGAAAGCCAGGGAAATAAAAGGTTAAACTTTCAGATTGCGACTAAACCCTATAGACCCAAAGAGTTTAATGGTTGGATATTGAAAAACTAAGTGTATATATATATATTATACACACACACATACACACACTGCCATTATGGAATCAGGTCCGAAAGGATCATCCAGTTCTGGGGACCTAATGTAGTATATGCGGAGCCTTTGGGTTAATTCGCCTCTCGGGAAAATTAAGCATATCCGAATGTGTCAAGCTCATCGTTCTTAAGGTCTGGTTTAGGGTTTCGGGTTTTACGATTTTCCCGATGTTTCAGCTCTCGGACATGTATAAAATCGAAAGACATCCTCCTGCGACGCCATCAGCAAGTTCTGGTCAGAAGGGCTGGTGCAGACTGCACCTACGGGAGGTTGGACTTAGTGGGGGTCGCGGATTTCGTGCTCGGGACTTCGGGTGTCATCCGGATTCCTGTCTGCGATGTCACAAACGTCCAGAGCTGGGGCTTTAAGATCGCTGATTTTGGGTAGGCTCTGCTCATTCACACATAGGCAGGGCCTGGGAAATCCTGGTTCACGTAGTATGAGGTCGTTAACAGATAGAATGGGCCTTTGGGGTATGCGATGTCACATTGTTATGCTATGGTTATATGGGGGGTATGAGGAACAATGGTCAACTATCCTGACCCCTGTAGCAAATCTAAACTCAAACCCTTGAACTGATGTACCCCCATAGCACCCCTATAGAGCCCGTAAAGGACCCCTGCAGCAACTCTTGATGCTACAGCACCTGTGCTTTGGACCCATAAAACCCCGGCAAACCCAAGAGAACCCGTCATAAGAACGCTCACCGAGCAGTTATGATTGGAAGAACCCCTAAACAAATCCTGGACCCCTAACCCTTGATGCCACTGCACCTCGCTGTCGGCCGGTATCTGCGACGTAGCTGTCTGCCAGCATGCGATGCAGATCCTCAGTTCCCAAAAACGTTTAGTTTAGGGCTTTAAGGGTCTAGGCTTGAAGGGCTTAGGGTTTAGGGTTGAAGGGTTTATGAGGTAAGGGCTTAGATTTCCGAAACGCCCGAAAAACCGGAGCCGAATGTAAGGGTCTTGTGAAAGCATACGGCTTACTTGGAGGGTCGGGGGACTTAGTAACTGGTTATTTTAAGGACTTATAAAAACCATAACCCTAATTAGGGTCCCTTTTAGGGTACTTATAAGTCTACTTACTACCTAGTCACTAAGTCCCCCGACCCTCCAAGTACGGCTTAGAAGGCCCTTCTGAGGGGCTCCAAGGAGCTTTTTCTGCTTTGTACAGGGGCCTTGTACCGTAGTACATAGTTATACCAGAGTTTTGGGGAATATTGTAGTGTATATATATATATATATGTGTAGATATATCCTAAACCCTGAGCCCTACATAATCACATTTAGGTATATCCTAAACTCTAAGCCCTATATAACCACATTTCGCTGTATCTTAAACTCTAAGCCCTATAATCAAAAATAGATATATCCTCAACTCTACAATCACAAGGAGGAACCCTTGAGGACTGCTATTATTGACTCGACAACACGTCAGCTAAACACATCTCCCCGAGCCGAAACTCTGAAGCAAAAACCTAGACGCTTAATGAACCCCACGCCCAAAACCCGAGCCCAAAATCGGAACCCCAACGCCCAACTTAATCGAGGAGTCCCAGAAAGAGTAGGCATGGTCGGCAGCAGCATCCTTGTGAGATTCGGTGTCCGTGCTCATTAGCCAAAGGTGAGACCAAAGTGACCAAGGGTCACAGGAGCTTCAGCACAAACACTGGAAGCAGCTTGACTCGGCACGTATCTGAGACCTTACCTATGGTTATTTCCACCTACAAGACGCCTAGCAAGTCGGATGAAGAAAATGTGGGTTCCAGGTCTAGCGTTCGGGAGTTGGTGCTTGGACTTTCGAGTTTTCGGTCAAGAGCAACTATTGCCCATTTTCTCGAAAATGAATTTTCGGCAATCGCCAAGACAACTTTTCAGCTGCGAATGCCTGTGCTAATTCAACGCTGGGAGCCGTCAAGCAGCGGAGCAACGGGGGTTTAGGGTTTAGGGTTTTCGGGATCTCGAGTACAATGAGTCGAAGTTGATGATATGCATCCTGCATTACTCAGAACAAGGAATGTGGGAAATTATGGTAGAGGCCTTATTATGAGTCATGCAGGATTTATATCATCACCCGAGCGAGTCGAAGGGTTACTTGGAGGGGCAGGGGACTTATGTAGGTTATAAGTAGAGTCATAAGTACCCTAAATGGAGGTACCCCAATTATAGCTATAACCCTACGTATAACCTACTTACTCAGTCCCCTGCCCATCTGAGGAGTTTGGGGTGTGGGGCCTGGAAGGCCTGGAACGTTCGAACAGATTTGCTGCGAGAATACAGTACCCAAAGACTCCACACACACTGCCATTATGGAATTCCCTAGGGATCAAAATAGCCCAAAAGCTTCATATAGTTATGGCCTTTGGGCCCAAAAGCCTTTATATATCAGTCCTTACATCCCTAGGGATTTGCGCCGCCAAAACGCATTATCACCAATGGTTAAAACTCTTCTCAGGGCTCCGTATCATAAGTAAACTACAGTGACCCCAAACCCGAGTCTGACTCTAAGCCCCCTATATATGGGAGTTTCCGAAAATTAGGGGTACCTTATTTGGGGTCCTTATAATAAGGATCCTATTATTTAGGGTACTATATAAGGGTCCCCTATTTCGGAAACTCCCATATATCTAGTAGGATGCCCAGTAACCTAGGAATACAAAGGGCTCCCTTTTTGGTATTGGGCAACTGTATAAGGAGCCTAGGACTACAATAAGGGAATAAGAGTAGTACTGGATCTTAGGTATAAAGCCCAGAGCTTTCAGCCGAGCCCTCTTCTTATTGATTGCGACCCCTACATCTTGCCAGGGAGATGGCTCAGACCAACACTGAAAACCGCAAACCCTAAATCCCAGCCCTGAATCCTAAGACCCACACCGGAGCCCTTGAACCTAACCCCTATAACCTAAGCCCCAGGGTTTGCTTGGAGGGTCGGAGGACTTAGTAAGTGGGTAATAAGTGGAGTTATAAATCCAGGGCTTAGGGTTTTGGGTTTCCCTAGGGATCTAAGGACTCATATTAAGGACCATACTATTTATGGCTTTTGGGCGATTTTGATCCCTAAGGTTTTGGCTTGGGCTTAAGGGGTTGACCTGCAGCCCGAAACTCTACAAAATAGTAGGCTATGACGCCTTCATTATCGGGGGACAACCCTTAAAACGATACAGTAGGCTTTTGTATCGTATCCCCAGGTGGGGCTTAGCTTCGAGGGTTTAGGCTTTAGGCCTGTGGTCCTGCGGTTTACTATACTGAACTTAGAACCCTAGCAAAAATAGAATTTTAGCTGTTTCGTAGGGATTGTAATAACCAAACTATAAAAATTATTTCTAAGTACGCCTAAGTTTAGAGTTTGGAAAATCTCGGACTTCTGCAGTCGGCCCCCCGGTTTAGATATTTAAACCTTAAAGGGATGCCTATACAGGTACTTTTAGGGCCTAAAAAACAAATTATATGGGTACATGGAGCCTTAAACCCTGTAGAACCCTTCTAGTACCCTTATGGTAGACCTTAAAGGAACCCTAACCCCTAAACCCTAACCCCTAAAGGAACCCTCTATGGGTACATGGAGCCCTCGGGTTTCTAGACATCGCAGTGGCCCAGATGATCAGCGCAAAATGGCAGAAAATCTGAACCCTTTAGGGTTTAGGGGTTTAGGGTTTAGGGTTAGGGTTTGAGCCGAAACCATAAACCCTAAACCACAAACCCGAAAGTCCATGGCACATACACCCTGTAGCTTCAGCTTATCATGCAACATGAAACAATCCCATGCCAACCCTTTTAGCAGCCTTTTCAGGAACCTTTCGGAGGAACCCGGCTTAAGCCCTAACTCTACAACGAGAAAACCCAAAACCCTGATGCTCTTCTCCCTAGTTCCTAATTGCGAGGTGCACCTATCCCTGAACCCTAATTTGTCCCAGAACCTGAACCAAACCCATCTCATGCTGAGATCTAAACCCTTATCCCTAAGTCCTGACACCATTAGATGTTTCAAAACACTAAACCCAACATGAAACCGCAACCACAAGGACAAAAAAATGTGCCTGGACGAGCTGTGCGCTGGGCAGACCTACCGAGCTTCACGGATACGTACGTGGGCTCAGGCTTTCGTTCATACCTAGGGATCCCCAGACCTTTGAGCCGTATGGTGAAGGGGTCAGAACCTAATACTGTACATGTGAATGTTTATACATTAGAGAACTGTCTATCTATCTATTCGATTTATCTGTCTATGTATTTACGTAGTAGCCGGATGTCTTTACACACACATACAAAAATTAAAACAACTTATGCGTGTCTGTACATGCATATGTATACCATAAATCGTATATGTACTTATGTATATGAATATGCAGATGTAATTGTATATGTGCATATGAACCTTTACCTGTAGATGTATATGTGTATGTATATGTAGTTATACTTCATTGTGTGTGTAAAGTAACATGCATACATGCACACGCACATGCATACATAAATACATACATGCATACATACACATGCAGACATACGGTTGATGATGCAAATCCTGCGTGACCCATAACAAGGAGTATATGGAAATAATTGTATGTTCCTTATTATGGGTCATGCAAGATTTATATCATCAGCAGTATGTATGCACATGTATGCGTGTGTATATATACATATATATATATATATGTATGCACACACACACACATATATATATATATATATATATACATATATATATATATATATATACAGATGTACACTCATACATATGCTTATATACATCTGGAAATGTAATACATGTATACATTACATATATATATATATATACACATGAATACGCATATGCATATGTATATGTATATGTACATGTACAAGTATATGTATACGCATGTGTAGCACAAAAGTAATACTTCATGAACTTTAACATCAGTCGTATTGTGCTTGAGTTGAAGCTTCCTGCCAATGGTTGCTGGCCTTTGAGGGTTCTTTGCTGCCGCAGCATGACTCTGTGTGTGTATATGTACGTGTGTATATATATATAGAGAGAGAGAGAGAGAGAGAGAGAGAGAGAGAGAGAGAGAGAGAGAGAGAGAGAGAGAGATGTAATGTTTGACTGCAGCGGTTTAGGGCTTGAGGTATACGACAAGGGTCTATTTAGGGTTTACAGTATAGATTAGATACTAGTTCGGGCTTAGGGCCTTCTGCATGCATGGATTAACGCGATAAGGTATACTACATGGGCACATGGACCCTCAAAGGAGCACAATTAGACGCGACAGGGTCAATGTTCAGATGCTTGGCTGCGGTGTGAGAACTTAGGGTATGCAAATGGCCCTAAGCAATATAGTATAAATTGCGGTTTCTATGGTAGCGTCAACGGGTAGAGACAACAGCTATGTAAAGGGCCTCAACATTTTGCCGGGCTTCTGAACCAGGTATGTAGGAGTTTCTGGGAAGGCGCAGGAAGCTGTTTCATGTCTACCTTCCCAAAATGCTACCGGTGCTTTTTTGGTGGTCGGGAGATTTCGGGCACAGTGACTGCAAATTCGACGGCTCCGTCTGCTGGGAGGCTACCGGTTTGAGCGGTTTACTTTAAGGGGTAGGATCAAACCTTAACCCCAAGTAACCTACCTTTCTAAGGACTTATATAAGGAAATCATATTAGGGAGCCCTAACAAGGTAGGTTCCTTAGGGTCCAGGTAAGGCTTTAGTTTCAACAAAACCGAAACTCAGAGGGCTCAATGTCTGAATAGAGGCTTAGCGACATGGGAGTTTCCGAAAAAAAGGGGCACCTTATTTTGGGGGTCCTTATAATAAGGATCCTATTATTTAGGGCACTATATTAGGGTCCCGTATTTTCGGAAACTCCCACATGCAGTTTATAGTTAACAGGCTGGTTCACGCTTATACACGGTTATACGGTAAGGTTGTTGGGTCGAAGTCTGTCCACATAGGGTCTTTTCGCCCATAGAGCTAGTTTAGGGCTATTGAAACATTTCGGTGGTTCGGGATCCGGTGTGTTCTCTTTGGCTTGCTGATGCAAGCAGTGTCTAAACCCTAAACTCTTAAACCCATGCGAGACTATGCACGGATTGTTGTCTTGCAAGACGTGCCATGGAGCTCAAGGCGGACGACTCAAAACTTGCAGATACGAAACAAAGCTCAGGAAGATGCTGTGACGGTGCTGCCAGAAATGTCAATTGGAAGGTCCTCACCTTTGTCCGATCACCATGATTAAGTGTGGGACGCTTTTGTTTTTGCTCCCTGCAGGCATTTTGGAACCATCTCTACATGAAGGCCATTCTCATCGACCCATGCGCAAAGAGATAAATTTAGGCGCGTGCTCCCTACGAGTTGAGGAGCTTAAGATTTATATAGATCGCTATCGCCCAGATACCCCGTGTGTATGAAGGTCCATCGAAACTCGTCCGAATAGGGTTAAGCCGGGTTAAAGTAAAAGCCAGAAAGTTGGAATATGATTATCCGAAGCCCTTTATGGTAAATTATAAGGTATCCTACCCTGAAACCATATTCCAACTTTCTGGAGTTCCCTATAAGCTATGTTGGTTTGAATGTTGTTGACTTCGGGCTTAAGTGCTACAAGAATTTGCTGGCCCCAAGACGCCAAACCTCAAAATCCTGCTTCCCTGCCAAGACAGCACTTACAGCCCCAGTGTACGGCCTAAACCCTTTACTCTCTTCTTCAAAAACCCGGCCCCAAAGAGTTCAAACTTTCTACCCCAAACCCTAAACCCTAAACCGCTAACATATAAGGCCAAAAAGTTTAAAGTTCTCCCATTCGCTATCTAAGTTTATGAACGCCAAACAGCTTCAGGGCCGAGTGCAAGACTTCGTGGCTCTGGGGGTCTCTGCCCAGACCTTCCAAAGTCCCTTAGTTAAGCATTATACCTTAAATTATAGTAGGACCATAAATATTATTAGTATGATTTAGGGTATATTCCTTAATTAAGCACTGTACCTTAAATTATAGTAGGACCATTAATATGATTTAAGGTATATTCCTTAATTAAGGGGCTTTGGGAAGGTCTGGGTGGCTCCCGAGGAGACTCAGCGGGTCTTGTCCTCCCGAGGTACTTGGAGGTTCATGGGTAGGTATAAGTCGGGCTATAACTCCCCTAAGATGGGTTGTACGTATAGTTACCCATGGGTAGGTATAAGTCGGGTTCTAATTCCCCTAAGATGGGTTGTACGTATAGTTACCCTACTTATAGGTCCTTTTAAACCACTTATAACTACCCATGAACCTCCAAGTAGGCTTCACCTGACCAGCCCTATTCCCTGAAGGCCACCGCACCGCCCCGGGCCCTGCACCCACAAAAAGCAATTACTTCCAGAGTGACTATGTGGAAAGGGTTTTGGGCTTAGGGATTTTAAGGCTTAAGGGTATACATACTTTTCCAGTATCCTGGGGCACGCTCCTCGTCGAAACTGCTTCTGTACAGACTTCCCAAACTCAAACCTAAACTCAAAGTCCACGGCAACAATCAACACGGCTCCAGCTACCAAGCGCATGCAGCTTGTGTGTACACAGCACAGGTTGGGGTTTAGGAAGTGGGTTTAGGGATTAGCTGATTTTGAGGTTTGGAGGGCTAAGGGACTAGAACGTACGGTTACACAAGGGTTTACAGGGAATTTCGGGTTTAGGGTTTAGGGCTTCGGGTTTAGGGTTTGGGGCCTTTTTGAAGTGCTTGGCTTTGTACCACAGATAGCTTAGCAGCTTCGCGTCTGCCCATGACTATGAACTCACGATTCAGGTAGCTGGAGCACGCGGCAAAATCCCCTGAAACTATGGCGTGCATGGAAAATAAGGGGAAGAAAGCGAGCGCCTCAAAGCAAGAGTCCACCCACCTGCAACAAGAACACCTGGCTAGTTCGTATCTGTAGCGGTGTAAAAACCAAAGAAAACGTCCTGTGGCCCTAAAAGCGATAGGTCTGCTTCAAACACCTAGCTGACTTTAACATAAGGGGGGTATTGCGCGTATTTAATTTCTTGTATACTTTCAGAGTGAACCTCAAGAATCGTCGTGCTAGCTATTCAGGCTCCCCTTCTGGGCCTTGAAGTAACCATCCCAAGTACTCGTCTCGGGGACGCTAACGCACAACACACTAAAGTGCACAAAGCAATGTCAGAGTCAGAAGCCTTAGCATGGAGAAGAAGGTATAAGCCCCTACGGTTGAAGATATAAATCCTGCATGACCCATAACAAGGAATATACCATAATTCCCATAGTTTAGGGTCCTTAAGGTAATGCAGGTATTTCATCATGGTTCCTGAAGAAAGCATTAAAGTGCCCATAGGGTCATACCCTACACCTTTTTTCAATTACCTATTCTCATGGTCCGGACCTGTGTTTTTAGAAAAAGTAGGGAACCTAAAAAAGGGGTCTGGTACGACCCCACAGGTATGGTAATTACTCCAGAGCCCAGGAAGCTAAGATGCGGGGGGAGACCTCCAGAACAGAAAATCCGTAGCGAGCCTAAAGCGAAGCCAGGGAGACTGAGGATGTCGGGCTTTCGGTTTGGATTTAGGGTTTTGGAATCCGCGCTCTGGGTTAGGGTTTAGGGTGTACCTGAATCCCAAGTAACCTACCTTTTTTAAGGACTTATATAAAGAAATCATATTAGGGAGCCCTAAAAAGGTAGGTTCCTCAGGGGCCAGGTGGGGTTTTCGGATTCAGGGCTTGGCTTCAAACCGTAGAAGACAACTCGGCTGACAAAGACACTGTCCGCAGAGCCCAACGAAAAAGCCAGAGTTTGGGGTTTTTAGGGTATAGGCTATAGGGTTTAGGGTTAAGGGTTTAGGGCATAGGGTTTAGGAACCTGTAAAGCCTCAGTACCCGAAACCCTAGACCCTGTAGACCCTAAACCCTAGCCGCAGATTCGGTATCCTTGAGGCACTCGTCTGGTATAGCCGCATAGCGTCTGTACTTCCAAAGATCGGAGGCTCCACTGCCAAGTCGCCCAAAGAGCATTCTTGCAGTAGACTGAGCTCTACTAACCATAAATCCTAAAGCGTTTTCCATCGGACATTTCACATAAGAGGCCTTAAACCGGACATCCGACATATCAGTGCCTCGACCCTGAGCCCCTCTAAACCCACGAACCCGAAACCCCCCTCAAACCCTGAATTTTTGAACCCCACTTACAGTCTAAACCACGAAGACACACCCTCACCTCATGATTTCTTGCCCTACCTACAGTCTCCATTCTAGTTCCGTTTCTTGGTTAACCAGCTTTATGGGTAGGATCCTATAATATAGTTTTTGGCTTGCCAAAAAAAGAAACTACAATGGAGACTACTTGGAGGGGCAGGGGACTTAGTAAGCAGGTTGGTTATCAGTAGAGTTATA
Organism: Symbiodinium sp. CCMP2592; assembly: GCA_905221615.1. Taxonomy (NCBI): domain Eukaryota; class Dinophyceae; order Suessiales; family Symbiodiniaceae; genus Symbiodinium; species Symbiodinium sp. CCMP2592. Next base: position 376,598 of record CAJNDT010005947.1, read on the forward strand.
AGTACCCTACATGGAGGTACCCCAGTTAAAACCTACTTACTAAGTCCCCTAAACCCCATAGATCCCTTTAAGGACCCCTATAGATCCCTTTAAGGAGCGCTTTAAGAACCCTTACTAAGTCCCCTGCCCCTGCAAGTATAGGTACGCAGACCCGAACAAAACACCAGCCCTTGATCCGCCTCCTAGCTCTCTTACTTGGAGGGCCGGGGGACTTAGTAAGTAGGTAGGAAGTAGACTCATCAGTACCCTAAAAGGGACCCTAATTGGGGTTATGGTACTTATAAGTCCTTAAAGTAACCAGTTATTAAGTCCCCCGACTCTCCAAGTAAGCCCATGTCACACCTGGGAGTTTCCGAAAGTAGGGGACCCTAATATAGTACCCTAAGCAGTAGGATCCTGATAATAAGGACACCACATGAGGTACCCCTAACTTTCGGCTTACTCCCACCTCTACACAAGCCTTCAAAGAAAACCTTCTTTAAACCGCCAGACCCGGAACCCTCCTCGGAACGCTAACCCGAAACCCCTCCAGGGTTTGGGGCTTAGGGTCCGAGGCCTAAACCATGCAGTGCATAAAACCCAAAGCAGCAGAGCCCCTGCATCCACCCCTCGGCACGCTTTTGACTTCGTAAATAATCGGGCTAGAGTATGGAGTACATCACGGGCGTCCTGGGGGATACTACTTAAACTACAAGCATGGACCACTGTAGAGGGGTTTGACGGTGCACTGACTAAGTCAAAAGAGGCCACCCACCCTGTGCAAACGCCTGTCACTCAGCACACAGGCTTGCTCGGGATCTGCAACTCGGTTGCAGTGGTCGGCGGCATTTCTGTTTAAGAGAGTCTGGTTGTTGAAGGCTCCTCCTTACTACAAGACTTTCGGTCTTATGTGCATCGAAAGCCATCAAAGAAGGATCAAAGAAGGACTGGACCCTCACCATATCATAAGCTTTGAGCGGCCATTCAAAGGTTTGAGGCTTAAGATGGGGCTTGCGAGCGAAAGCGGTGGATCTTGGGGTCTAAGAAAACCCTAAACCCTAAACCCTAGACTAGGCCCTAAACCCCTAAACCCCCAAACCCCAAACCGTGAAACTCTGGATTTTAAGCTACGAGTAGGGGTTCAGCACAACTGAAAACTGTGTCATCTCAAAGCCTTTAACCCCAAGGGTCCAAAGGACCGAATAACTAGGTACTTGGTTTTAGGGTAGTAGATATGTAGGTTAGGATTTTGGAGAGTATATGATTATCAGGTACTTGGACCCTTGGGGTAACAGACACGTAGCAAACGGTTGATGAATAAAATCCTGCATTATCCCACATCATAAGGAATATAACAGAACTCCCATAGTCTAGGGTCATTAAGGTAATGCAGGATTTATATCATCAACCGTAGTATACCCCCCACAATCCTATTCTGATTTCTAAGACTCGAAGAGCTCTAGATCTTCCCATGTTTCGCTTATTGTTCGCCTACTGTTGCCTATAGTTCAACTCTGTTTAGGGTTTGGGGTTCTTTCTCTCTCTCGCACTCTCTCTCTCTCTCTCTCTCTCTCTCTCTCTCTCTCTCTTGCATACATGCTTTTCTATTTGTCTAGGAAACTCAAATCTGGGATAGCCCTGGATGTTCGATGATGTTCCTGCATATGATTGATGTTATTTCCTAGGGTTTCTATTGGCTTCAAAGCTTCTCCTATTCATTCTGGGTGTGCTATTTAGGACTTCCTAGGGTTTGCTACTTCCTATAGTTTTCCTGTTGTTTTATCACTGCTCCTCCTATTTGCTGCGGCTCCTGAATTCCTGTTTGTCGCATTTGCCACCAAAATTAAAGCTGAATCTAAGGTTTTCTCTCTAGGAGAAGCGTTACTCAAACCAAACACTTGTAACCGCAAAGCGGTCGCTGGAAGCTGATTACACTTGTCCAGCACTGGTGCGGGGGACGTGCGAGCTCAGTGCTCCAGACTCTTGAAGTGGGATTCCATGTTGAGCCGAAACCTTACAATCCAAACCCTCAACACCTCAATGACCTTCACCCGCCCAAGGGGTCCTAAGCATCTATATGCCGGATACGAACTCAAACCAGAATCGTAGTACCCCAGCGATCAAAATAGCCAAAAAAGCTTATATAGTATGGTCTTTGGGCGCAAGAGCCTGAATATATGAGTCCTTAGATCCCTAGGGGTAGCTATTGCTATAGAAACACGATTTTCTACTATAATATCGGACATTCACTCGCCAAAAGGGGACCCGAGCATCGCGAAAACGCTCCATACAAAAACCTAAGATCTCGGGTTTAGCTGTGGTTTCGCGGCTTAGGCGTTCAGGGTTTAGGGTGTAGCGGTTACTCGCGCTATTGCTCTTGCTATTGATGTTACTGTACTGATTCTTTACGATTAAATCAGAGTCCAAAGCCTGAGCAAGGAAAATCAGTCGTCGACTGGATGAGGACGAACTTGGCCGAAACTGGTACCTTGACGGTTCTGGAGTGCAGGATTGGGAGTCAGGATCTGCTGAATGATATCCCTTAATTAAGGAGTATACCTAGGATTCCTTTAAAAGGATCCTTAAGGGTTCCTTTGAGGGATCCATAAGGGATGTGTAGGATTTGGGGTTTCAGGGGTCCCAGTCCCAACTGGGCCCAAAGACCAGACTATGCACGACTGCTGGTCTGGCCTGACATCTTGAGGCTAGGGTTTAGGGTTTAGGGTTTTGGAAAACCCTAAACCCTAAACCCTAAACCCTAAACCCTAAACCCTAAACCCTAAACCCTAAACCCTAAACCCTAAACCGGTTCAAGCCCGTTAGAGTTTTTGGCGTTTAGGGTCTCGCAGTTCTACCGTCAGCAGATGAGGTTTCTCCGTAGGGCCGAGGGTGTACGGCTCATGTCGCGCATGGTCGCGGATTCGATACCTCCGTGTTCCTATTGGAAGCCTTGGATTTAGGGTGGCAACTTGCGCGGGTCCCGGGTGGGTCCGGTAATTAAGCCCCGGACCCCGGGAATAAGCACATTTCGGCTCCCGAGGGTGGGTTGTATGCACATGACCGTACAAAGCACACTGCCGTCATTGCGACCGAAAAAGACCCACAAAACTGCTTCCAAACGAGCTGCGAGTGGTGGCTGGTGCTGCCCTTGCCACTACGAAAGAAACGTTTGATTTCAATTTTCTTGCCTCGTGGGGTCCATCTACATTTTCCGCCTTAGGTTGTGGTTTATGCCGTTGCCCACGCACGACAAAGGTGTCTGATGTTTTGCTCTCGGTTCTATCCAGTTCAAGCCTCAGGCAAGGCTTAGTTTAGGGTTTAAAGCTTTAGGGCCCTCCCAAACTAAACTTAACCCTAGGAGCCTGGGCCCTAGACAGTGTAAGCCGAACCCTTAAGCCTCAAGCCTGCTCAAACCTTAAAAGTTTTTGTCGGCCGTCTTTTTTCCCCAGCGCCATGAGCCTCAAGTTTAAAGGTTTGGAGATTCATGGCCTTAGGGCTCAGGCCTAAGGCTTAGGGGGTGAGGGGTCACGGTCGGAATCTCAAACCTTGCGTAGGCGTAGACGTATTCAGGATGCAGGATCCATTCTGCAGCTTGTGAAGCTTTCAAACTGAGATTTCGCAACTTAAGGGCGCTTAGGGCCAAGTTTGCGCCTCCAGTGGGTTAGTGGCAAGTGTGTAGAGACTAGGTGACTAGGTGGATATAGTATAGAGGTATGCGGTTATGTCGGTTATTCGGATTCTGGGTTCTAAACCAGTGCCAGTCAGTAAGCTCAAGGCAGCCATGGGGCAACCACAACCCTGGAAGGGGCAGGCAGGTCGGGTCAGGACAAAACCGAAAAAACAACAAGAACAGCTAAAACTCGTGCCTAGCAAGCTGATTGACCCGACATACATCGCAAATCGTTTATGTTGCAAGCCTGTCCTTAATTACCGGGGTCCGGCCTTAATGACCGGACCCCGGCCTTAATTACCGCCCCCCCCTCGGTAATTAAGGTTTTGGACCGGCCTTAATTACCGGACCCCGGCCTTAATTACCGACCCCCCCTCGGTAATTAAGCTTTTGGAAGCATGTTTTGGTGCATTTTCGAGCGCTGACCCCGTCAAAATGAGGGGGTCAGCGCTCGAAAGTGCACCAAAACATGCTTCAATAACCTTAATTACCGAGGGGGGGTCGGTAATTAAGCCCGGACCCCGGTAATTAAGGCCGGTCCAAAACCTTAATTACCGAGGGGGGGTCGGTAATTAAGGCCGGGGTCCGGTAATTAAGGCCGGACCCCGGTAATTTAGTACAAGACCCCGATAGTTAAGGATGGACCTCGGGAATTAGACCGGATCCAGGCGCAGGGCTTAATTACCGGACCCCTCTCGGTAATTAAGGTTTTGTGCGGCCGAAGGCAGGGTTTCGAGTTTAGAGTTGAGGGATCAGTTTAGGGTATGGGGTTTAGGTTTAGGGATCACGGTTTAGGGTTTGGGGATCAGGGTTTAGGGCAATTTAGGGTTCAGGGTATGAGGTTTGTAGGGCTTAGGAATCAGGGCTGATCAGGGTCCAGGTTTTCGTGAAATTAGGGCGATTAGAGCTAGGGTTTTTAAGCTTCGAGTTTAGGGTTTGGCTCCATTGCAGCAGAAACGGGAACAGGTAACAGGTACAAGTGGTAACAAACCACCCGCAATTCTAATTTAAACTCATAAGCCCTTGGCCCTTGACGAATCCATAAACCTCAACTGCCTCAACTGTTGATTTCCTCAAAAAGGAGCCTGCTGTTACTGCTGTTGGGGATTAGGGGTGTTTTTTGAGTGTTGGCACGGAAAGGCACGCGATAGCGCGAATTCGTTGTCGAAACATCTGTCTGTGCGACGACTACAATTTGTTGATGATTCCTGATGATGCAATGATGCGCTGATAACATGGAACAAGCCAACGGACAACACATCACGGGCCAATGCGGCTCAAAACTTGAATTTCCGCCTGCAGTTCAAATTTTGACGCAAACGTTAGGGTGGGCATGAAAATGGTCCAGTCCCTAGTCCTGGTTGAATGCAATCCGTCGTCATAGTCCTCATCCTGTCCATCACATATCAAGGCCGTTTGAAAAACACACGCGCAATTTTGCTGCGTTCAACACCATGCCCCTCTGGACCGGAACATCACTGAAAACCCACGTGCAGCACGAGCCCGGGGCTTAATCACCGACCCCCCCGGGACCCGTGCAAGTTGCCAATTTAGGGTTGAAGAACCCTAAATTGAAGGCTAGCGCATCCGTGAACAAAGCTGGCTGTTGTTCGGTACTGAGCTTGGAGGGGCAGGGGACTTAGTAAGTAGGTTATGAGTAGCGTTGCAATTGGGGTAACTCCACTTAGGGTAGTTATAAGTCTACTTATAACCTACTTACTGAGTCCCCTGCCCCTCCAAGAGGCCATGGAACTAATGCTGCGTCACTACGGTAGCAGTACTACAACTAGGGCATCACCTACTTCTATGAGCTCGACGACTCCCACTGACGCTTCGACCTACGACCGCGACTACGTACCCCTGCTAAGAAGTACCACAATGCAACCAAGGCACCAACTATTGCAAGCAATGTTGAGGCTATTTACTCACCATGCTGCTTGCTGTCTTTCTTGTTTACTTACTTCAGGGTCCAGACAAGCTAGCGAACTAGCAAACTACATGCAGGTAGTTGGACGGTGGCGACGGCTGTCATTGCCACTGCTACTACTACCACCACTACGACTACCGTTGGCACTGGCACCAGCCCTAGTACGAGCACTAGCAATAGCACCGGCACCGGCACTACGATTGCGACTTCGACTTTGAATACGACTACGACTACGACGACGACTACTCTGTAACTGCGAATTACAAATTACTACGCCAGCCCCCGCCGATGCTACTGTGCTCTTGCTGTTGCTGCGACAAGTAGTACGAGCAGTGTTCATCACCATGATCCTAAACATGAGAATGATCACGGCCATTCATTGAAAGAACTACGGTTGATGATATAAATCCTGCATCACCTTAATGACTCTAGACTATGGGAACTATGGTATATCCCTTATTATGGGTAATGCAAAATTTACATCATCAACCGTAATATCTGCAGAAATATGTGCCTTGTACTGGTACTGAACAACTCGACCATGGAAGGAACTGGACCCTAAGGGTCCATGCACTCATATAGTATATACACTGGCCTCAGAGTACTCCCTTTTTAGGTACATTGGGCCTAAAGTATATGCTATATGGGTACATGGACCCTTAGGGGGAGATTCCAAGGTGCTATGTTGCTTGAGGAGGAGGCGCTTGAAGGCTGCAGGAAGGATGTCAAAAGCTGGCTCCTGTTCGCAGGCAGTGACAGCTATAGGGTGTTGCAGGGATTAAAAATCTCTATATGGAGTTTTACATCTTAAAAGCAGAAGCCTCTGTTGCTCCAGGCTCTTGAACCCTCTGGGTCCAAGCATCTAGTAATGATATACTTGCCAAATACTAACTTACAAAACTACTAATTATCCTAATCCAAAACAGGGCATTACCGTGTCCTGTGGACCCTTATTACGGAATGATCTAGAACCACAGAAAGGAAGAAACCAAAACAACGAAACCGACCAAAACAAAGCCAGTTCCTCAGCGTCCAGGCAAAGCCTCAATAGCTTAGAGCTCGCGAAGCCTACACCCTAAACCCCAGACCCTGAACCCCAAAGCTCTTCATTCTTAACCGCCAAACCCTAGACTAAGCCGTTATTGGCCAGTCCTCTTCCGAGGATTCCAACTCTCCATAGGCCTCTGTCAAGACGTCGCTCAAAATGCCCTGCCTCTGCACCACCTGGGCGAGTAGTCAGCTCCTAAAACCTCAGTTCAGAGATCCCAATATCCCTTACTTAGGGAATATACCTTAAGTAGGCAGGGGCCTTCATGCTATGGTTGAAGGTACATGTACTCCTTAATTAAGAGGTTTCGGTGTCTAGGATGGTTTAGGCTTCAAGGTTTAAAGCATCGTTCTCTTCTCTGGGGGCTTGGGGTAGCACCCCTCCTACAATTTTGAATTATAGTCCCTGAACCCTAAACCCTAAACTCCAAAATCCAAAACCCTAAACCGCAAAACCCTAAACCCCCAAACCCTACCTAAACCCCTAAACCCTAAACCCTAAAACGCCCAAACCCTAAACCCCAAAACCCCAAAACCCCAAAACCCTAAACCGGGGATTTTGAAAGATCTGGCATGGTATCCAACAAGACCACCAGAAAGGAGCTCCCGGGTTCAGGAAACCAGGGCAAACCCAAGCATCCCCTGAGGGTTTAGGGGTTTAGGCGTTTTAGGGCTTTAGGGTTTAGGGGTTTAGGGGTTTGGGTTTAGGGTTTAGGGTTTAGGGTTTAGGGTTTGGGCCCTAGGGATCAAAATAGCCCAAAAGCCTTATATAGTATGGTCTTTGGGCCCAAAAACCTTAATATATCAGTCCTTAGATCCCTTGTTTCCCTAGGGAGGGTCCATGTACCCAAGTCGTATGTACTTTGGCCTTACAGTACTCCGTGATACAGGTACATTGGGCTTAAAGTATATACGATTTGGGCACATGGACTTTTAGGCATCCCTAAGCCCTAAACCCTGAACAAGGTTTAGGGTTTAGGGGCCAAGGCTTAGGTTTTTAAGCTTATTAAGTCGAAAACCCTCATCCAACTATTAGGGGCCCTATACTTTAGAAGCTGCCCCCACCCTGATAACAGTGACCATAAGGATTATATAGGATTATATTAGGGCCCCATTCTATTCCTATTATACCACTATTACAGGGTGGGGGCAGCTTCTAACCTGTACTACAAATCCCTCAGGGAACCCTGATCGATCCCTTCAGAAGGAACCCCGGGAGAGACCAGCCCTCCACTCTTAGGGTTTGAGAAGTTAGGGTTAGTGCTTCAGCGTTTTTGGGCTGTTACTATAAGGGCCGTAATAATTAGAATAGGGTTTTGGGACCCACTATACTATAACTATAAATAGGACCCCCCCCCAAAAAATAGTATAGGTAATTATTAAGGCCTCAGTATAAAAGTGCATGAGGCTTCTCTGTTCCGGGCTCTTGGTGTTGGAGTTTAGGGTTCGAAGGGACTGCTACAGGGGCCAAAATTATCACCAATAATAACTATTCTGGGGGATTCCTTCTTGTAGTTGTGGTAGAATGGGCGTAAATAATTACCAATACTATTTTGGGGGGTTCCTTATTATAGTTCTGGTATAACGGGCCCCAAAACCCTATTCTAATTCATAAGGCCCCTACACTAACACGCCATAAACCTGTCTGAGTCTGAGCCACACTGATAAATCGTCGCGCGTAGTTGCTGGCCGCATCGTGGGTGTCCGATCCTGAGTCTTTGAGAGCACGAGGGAGCGGATGTGCAGATGTTCTCAGAAAACCGTCAAACTACGGTTGATGATATAAATCCTGCATTACCCAAAATAGGGAATATATGGAAATTATAGTATATTCCGTATTATGGGTGATGCAGGATTTCTATCCCCAACCGTCATCTGCAGTTTACTCCAGAACAGTCAACTTCAGGCACAAGAAAACCCTAAGGGTCCATGTACCTGCTTTGGCCTTAAAGTAATCCCTATACAAGCACTTTGGGGCCAAAGTGTCTACTATTTGGGTACATGGACGCTTTGGGAAAGGAAAGACAAGCACACTGGCCCAGAAGCCCTTAAACATTCCTAGTTGGAGGTGCAGGGGACTTAGTAAGTGGGTTATAAGTAGAGTTATAAGTACCCTAAATGGACTTACCCCAATTATAACCTTACTTATAACCTACTTTCTAAGTTACTAAGTCACTAAGTCCCCTGCCACTCCAAGTAAACTCCCAAAGCTCTGAAATGTCTCAGCCCGAAGGGTCCATGTACCCAAATAGTATATACTTTGGCCTTCATGTAGTTCCTGTTTAGGTACATTGGGCCTAAAGTATATACTACTCAAACCCCCAAATCTCTAAAGAGCCCCCGAAACCCTGAAAAACAGGAAAGCTCCAACAGCGAAAGCCATTGGGCCCTCCACCGCCAAAAGTCATTCATCCTAAATCCTAAACTCTTTTAGGAGTGTTTAGGGTCTAGGGTTTTAAACTCTAGGAACCCCAAAACCGAACCCTAAACCCTATACCCCCTAATGCATCACAAAACCAAGACTTCTACACCTCAAACCCTAAACCGGACCCTACAGTAACTAACACAAACCAAAAGGGGCCCTCCGCCAAGATCGCGCAATATTTCTAGACCTACACCCTATATTCCCAAATACACAAAACCAAGACTTCTACACCTCAAACCCTAAACCAGACCCTAACTAACACAAACCCAAGGGGCCCTCCGCCAAGATCGCGCAAAACTTCTGGGCATCCAAGCACAGAATCTCACTGGTCGACTGAGACTCCTGAGGTAACAACAGGGCCCTGTAATAGAACCCTATTCGTGGGTACCTGGGCGATGATAATAAGGGGTAGTCGGAGGTCTTCGAGTCTAGGAAACAGCGCTAAAAAACTGGAATGGGGTCTTGGCGTGTATACTTGCCGAAGTTTAAGCGATCTATATAGTGAGTCTCAACCCTACAATCCCGGAGATCCTAATACCCCTTAATTAAAGAATTTACTTTAAACCATGATATTAAGGCCCGTTTAATTTAAGGGTATATTCCTTAATTAAGGGATATTGGGATCTCTGAGATTGTAGAAACCCTAAACCCTGACCCATATTACCAACATAAGTTATAGTCACCCTTATGGTATTCCCCTAACGGTTCAAGTATCCAAAATCAGGTATTCACGAAAATACGAACCGACAGCACTGCAAATTATCCTAAACCCAAACCAAGTCCACCCAAGTATCTAATTTATCCAATTCTTAGGTCCGTTGACCCGCCCCAAACCTCTTAAAGCCCGAAGATATCCACGAAACCCCAAAAATGCTTTGCAGAACCCTTACAAAAGGGTACATTCGTGGAGCGACAGGGTTCTTCAGAGCTAGAAGGCTTCATGCCGCATTATATTTCGGCCTTGGGTGCTACGGTGTAGGGTTTATAAAGGTAAGCTGAGGGTTCTTTAAAAGGTTCTACAAACCTCTCTGTTGCGGTGATAAAGACTTACGTAGGGGTTTGTCAAGTCTTTGTGATAACCGTCTGGATGCGTTGAAGCTAGATCACACAACCGAAAACCTCACCCAGGACTGTCTATTAACCCAATCGGGTACATGGCTATTGAAACATATATCCTAACCCCAACTAAGACCAATAAAAACCAAGACGTAAAAGTAGCCAGGTCGCGAGATCTCCGAGGTATACCCACGGAGCCTAAAGTTCTGCGGGCTTCTCTTGGATTCAAGATTTCGGACAAGCCTGGATCATGCTGATTCAAAGGGGGTTCTACAGGGGTTATCAGGACAAGCCTGGATCATGGTGATTCAAAGGGGGTTCTACAAGGCTTATCATCAAGTTTTTACAGGATTATGTATAGCATATACGGTTTAGGCTTCATGTTTCTTCAGTGCTTAGGGTTGCTTTACGTTTTAGGGTCTAGGGAACGAAGGAGGCGGGGGAGCAGCGCTTCCTTACATTAAAACTGTTGGTTGACAGTTCCACATCTTTTGCCTACCTTGCTCTCAAAGCCCTCAGGGTCAGGAAAGCATTATATCTAGGGTATCTTGTATGATGATGATGACGATGTTGATGATGATTGCGGTAACTTCAAACAGGTTCTTTAACCAGAAACATCACATCACAACTGAGAAACAACCTCATAAGCCCCGTAGTATACTTCGCAAACCCTACCCTGTAACCTACTTCTGGTAGGTTCTTCTTGTTATAAGCCCCAAACTGGATAATTCCCACAATTAGGATCCCGTTGTAGGTCCCCAAGTTAATCGAACTACCCATACGGAATGTATACTTGGAAGGGCAGGGGACTTAGTAAGTAGGCTATAAGTGGAGTTATAAGTACCCTAAATGGAGTTACCCCAATTATAACCCTATACCTATAACCTACTTACTACTGCTGATGGACAAAATCCTGCATGACCCTAAGGACTCTAAACTATGGGAACTATGGTATATTCCTTATAATGGGTAATGCAGGATTTTGTCCATCAACAGTAAGTCCCCTGCCCCTCCAAGTAGGGAACCTGGGTTTTGGTAGAGTAGTCAACCTGCGTTCCGAGGGGGACTCTCAAGGGGGAACAAGTCCCGAGCACCTCCTGGCGATTTAGGGCGTTCGTTAGGGCCCCAAAATGGTTTAGGGCGTTTAGTGTTTTAGGGTTTGGGGTTTAAGTATGGGGTTAAGGTTTAGGGCTTACAAGGGGCCCCAAAAAAGCACATAAGCAAAAAATAGGATAGGGATATCCCATATAAACCCCCTCATAAGGAAGCCCAATAAGCCAGGGATATCCCGGTAAAATGCTTTTGCTTATGTGCTTTTTGGGTCCCTAATTAGTGCGCTTATGTTTCCTGGGTTCCTGTAAAAGCGGGTCCTTGATGTTGCTCCTGTATTTATTTGGCTTCGGGCTTCTTTGGGCAAAGGGTTTAAGGCGTCGAGATATGTTTAGGGTTTTGGGTTTACGGTTTGGGGCTTTCAGTGTTCTGGGTTTCGGACTACTCAGATGACCCTGCGACTCGCGTGAGGAGGCCTCGTAAGAATCTGGCAGAGAATCAAGAATATGAGTTAAGAGCCAATCTGGGTTCTTCTAGGAGGCTTTCCCCCATCTTCCAACATTCCTTAACTAAGGAATATATGCCCTTGTGATTGTCGGAACCCTAATATGAATCAAGGTCTATTCCTTCATGAAGGGATGTTGTAAGACCCGGGTGCCCTGTATGTAGAGTCTGACTTATTTTAGACCCTGGGGCGCTCGGCTATCCCGTGCACATTTGCTTGCGCTGTAACCCCCAAGGGTCCAAGGATCAAATACTCCCCAAAATCCTAACCTACATAACTACTATCCTTACCCCTTTACCCTAAACCCCAAATCCTAAACCCAAAACCCTAAACCCTAAACCCTTGGGTACTTTGGACCCTTAGGGTACGGGCAAAGCCAAGTCACCCAGAGACAGATTTCCGAAATCCAGCGCGCGTCATCGAGAAGCTGGAAGTCGCCGTCCTTGTAGGATCTATAAGAGGAATTAAGAAATATACCTTAAATCATAATATGAAGGTCTCTATGAATTAAGGTATATTCCTTAATTAAGGGGTATTGGGTTCTCTGGGTTAGAGTTTAGGGTTATCTTAACCTACCAAACTTTGCTTTTTGGTAGGTTCCGATTGTAAACTCTACTATGGAATTTGTAGGGACCCTACAAAACAGTAGGTTGTGGTAGGTTAAGGTATCTTGTAGATAAGGCAAAACAACAGCACACTAGTAGAAGATGGCATATGACAGTATATGAGAGCACACTATTTGGAAACAGTACAACTCGTAAATCTTACGTTATTAAAGTATATCTGTTTAAGCCATCTTGCTTGAGTGAGGGGTTTGGGGATCTTTAAACACACTAGCAGCGGCGAGGTCGGAGCTTCTTGCCAGATTGTAGGCCGAGAGCAGCTCAGCTCTCATGTATACCCTACCTTAAGCCGGAATAGCCTACCTTTTTAAGGACTTATATAAGGAACTCATAGTAAGGAACCCTAAAAAGGTAGGTTATTCCGGCTTAAGGTAAACCCTACCTAAACCCTACCTAGACTAAGTGAACAAATGACCCAGCACTTATAAAAGGTCATTATTCTACATGCTTTTGGGGTCCAGGTAAACCCTAAACCGCGAACTGCGAAAAGTCTGAAAAATACGGGCTAAAGGTTGCCGAGGTGAAGGCAGAAGCTCAAAACACATGGATGACATAGGGCTGACGGTTTAACATTTAACGAGCCAATGGTTTCAGGGCTTGGGGTCTAGGCTGCTTCACGTTTGTGGGATCCTGCAAGCCCTGTCACCCAAACGTCAGAAATCGCCACTTTCGCACCCAGTGCCTCTCACAAGTCATTGCTAGAAACGTACTGACAAGGATGTATGTGGATTCAGGGTTGATCTGTTCAGACCGCTTCAACACGGAAAGTGACACCAGAAACCAGAAGCAGAGGGTATGTCGCATGCACGTTCCCCCCCCCCCCCCCCCCCCGAATCCTTGAAGTAGCTGAGGCGGCCATTCATCTTGATGTACGACATGTTTGCGCTGTGCCCACCGACGAAAATGACATCCCCAGCCGCTGCCACAGTGGGGTCTAAGCTGTCGAAAGCCATCCTGGAGCGAAGCAGTCCCACTCTGCTCCAAACGACTGTTGATGATATTCCCTTCAAAGGGATCTATAAGGGGACCTTTAAGGGGTTCCTTGAAGCGATCTATGGAGATTTAGGGTCGGTTTTAGGATTAATCGTTGCCTAGACTATGGGGATTATGGTATATTCCTTAGTATGGGCAAGTATCATGAACCGGAGGAGCCAATGTAATGAACAAAACCCAGAAGGGCAACGACGACAAAAAGCCACACCCGCAGCCCATGACCAAAGCGGGAACGACAACGACCACACCGAGAACGACCGCGGCTCCAATCACTCACACGACGTTAAAGACGACGACGACCAACTCCACGACCACAACACCAGCAGCAACACCATGACCATCATCTCAACGACCAATGTCGAAACGCCATTCTCAGCGTCGTCATCATCTTCATCATCGTCACAGACAGGGTCTTTGTGGTCCAGCTGGAAACGTCTGTGTGTGCAGGTGCGGGGTACGGTAATAGCGATTTAATAGGGGCCTTCATAACAAGAATAGGGCTTTGGCGAAACCATACTATGATTCCGACTCAGAAGCCTAGCCCTAATCCTGTTTATTCGGGCTTCTAGGGTCTTCACGGTTCAACTTCCCAAAGGGTTCATGTACCCAAAGAGTATATACTTTGGATCCAAAGTATCTAGATAGGGAGCACTTCAAGGCCAAAGTGTATATAATATATGGGTGGTTGTCAAAATGATGGTCCCTTTTGGGGTCCTTAGTATAATACGGCACCTAAGATTTAGGGTATCCCAAAAAGGGACCCTAATTTTGACAACCACCCATATGAGTACATGGACCCGCAGGGTGAGAGCAGTTTCAAGCGCCCCGGGAGTGTCGGTTTTAGGGCCCCACAGCCATCGGCGAGTCGCTTGTGAAGCACCTGTTGGCAATGTACCTTCGTTGTCTTGCGGCTTAGGGGCTGAAGCCTCGTAAATTCCAGGGTTTAGGGCTTTTTAGGGTTTTTTTGGGTTTACGGTTTAAGGTTTTTGGTTTAGGGTTTTGGGTTGGGGTTTAAGGTTCTTGGTTTAGGCCCTAAGTTCCTGAACTCTGAATGCCAGATGTAAACTCCATCGGTATGAAGAAACCTAGGTTTCTGAGTAACCCCTTTATACTACCCTTTTTCCTACTCTTCGGTTTTAATAAGGGGACCCTAAACTAAAAAGGGCAAAAGGGCACTACTCAGGAACCTAGAAACGCACCCAAACCAAAACAGTCCCTAGACCCGTTTGTTAATAAAGGAGTGGTTGTCAAAATTATGGTCCTTTTTGGGTCCTTAATATAGGACGGCACCTAATATTTGGGGTACCCCAAAAGGGGCCATAATTTTGACAACTACTCAAAGAACTAGGTTTAACAAAACAAGGGAAACAAAGCCATGCTTGCATCGGTTCCAAGGCGCGTCGTTCTCCTTCACCAAGGCCTGAATCCCTAAATCCTAAGCCCTGAATCCTAAACCTTAAGTCCTGAATCCTAAACCCTAAGCCCTGAATCCTAAACCCTAAGCCCTGAATCGAATACCCTAAGCCCTGAATCCTAAACCCTAAGCCCTGAATACCCCAAACCCTAAACCCTTTTCGGACAGCAGTTTATCGGTGGCTTCTAGGAGAACCCTAAACCCCAGAGACTCCAATATCCCTTAACTAGGGAATATTCCTTAAATCATATTAGGGATCCTACTCTAATTTAAGGTATATTCCTTAATTAAGGGGTTTTGGAGTCTCTGGGACCCCGAACCCCTGAGACGCTGAACCGTAAGGGTTCTTAAAGGGCTGCTGAAGGGGTCTATAGGGCTCCTTGACCCTAGGGATCACAATAGCCCAAAAGCCTTAAATAGTATGGTCTTTGGGCCCAAAAGCCTTAATATATGAGTCCTTAGATCCCTAAACCTACTGATCCCTTTAAAGGACCCTTTATAGATCCCTTTAAAGGAACCCTATATGAGTCCTAGGATCCCCAGGGTGAAGGGGATCTATGGGGTTTCGGGCTTAGGGTCTACATGAAGCCTTTTGGGCGAAAACTCAAAGTTCAACGTCAGGATTCTACGGTTGGTGATATAAATCCTGCATTACCCATAATACGGAATATACCATAATTCCAGTAGTTTAGGGTCCTTAAGGTAATGCAGGATTTATATCATCAACCGTAGGACTTAAGAGTGTTTCGTTAAGGATCTTAAGGTTACCTACCCTCCCTACTTAGGACCTAGGACCTCTCCTTCCACAAAACCTAGACCCAAGGGATACACCGTAAACTCGAGCACCTGAATGGAGTAGGGTTGGAAAACCTGCTTGTAACGCGTCAAGGACGTTTACACACGTCATGGCTAAGGTCGGCAGTTTGCCGGAATCCTGAACCAACGCCGACTTTTTCGCTTGGGGGTGGGGGCGGCAGAAAGGAAAGAGGAACACACACAGTCTCAGCTTAGTCAACCCTAAACCCTAAAACCACGAACCCAAGGCCTAAAGCCCCTAAACCCCGTGACTCAGCTGAAGAATCATTCTGGCACCCTGATAGAACCCCATAGTCACACAGCGTTCCCTGGCTTCTCTGTGACCACGGCAAACCGGAAACCCTGAACCCTGAACCCTGCACCCTAAACCATAAACCCTAGACCATAAACCCTACCTTAACCCCAAATAGCCTACCATTGAAAGACTGATACAAAGAAAACAGGTGAGGGAAGCCTAGACAGGTGGGTAATTTGGGGTCGAGGAACTATACCCACCTTGGAACCATAGGATACTATGTGTGTATACTCTCTTGGGTTTTATGTGAACAAAAACAAAAAACAATAGTTCCTAAGGAGCCTCCAGGGAAAACTCTGAACCCTAAACCTTTAAACCCCAAACCCTAAAGCCTGAACCCTAGATGATAACAAACCCTAAACCCTACTTGGAGAGTCGGGGGACTTAGTAACTGGTTATTTTAAGGACTTATAAGTACCATAACCCCAATTAGGGTCCCTTTTAGGGTACTTATAAGTCTACTTACTACCTACTTACTAGGTCCCCCGACCCTCCAAGTAAATCCTAACTCCCAGCCTTGATGGCACCGATTTTGCAGAGCGCAGGTCGATGTCGCTCGAACTGGAGCTCTTGCATCCTTTGGGTTCAATAATCGCTTCCCCCTAACATTCAATCCCCCCCTAATATAAAAACTGCCGGCCCCCGGAATTTCGCGGGTTCGGGCCCCACATTCAATTTAAAGGGGGCAACATTAGGGGGGGTGGCAGATCTGTATGTGTTTTAATTGAAGGAAGACTACCGTAGTACTAAAGACACCAGAGCTTTAGGGTTTAAGGGTTTAGGGCTCAGGGCTTTAATTATAGAGGCAAAGATTAATTACAGCAGTACTAATTGCGCAGCCGGAACGGCTGCGCAGGATTTGCTCGCTGTTGACTTGTCTGACTGTCTGACTGTAATTAAGCTTTAGGGTTGAGGGCTTTAGGGCTCAAGGTTTAGGGATTAGAGCTTTCGGGCTTTAGCCGTCGGACTGTCTGGCTGCCTCATTAATTAATTATTCCTGTCAGTCCGACTCATACCTGCAGGACCCGAAACCGAAACCCCCCCTAATATAAAAACTAAACCTCCGATTTCCAGTTTTTATATTAGGGGGGGGGGGGTTTTAATATTAGGGGGAAGGGATTACGGTTGATGATATAAATCTGGGGGTTCCTTTGAAGGGGCTCCTTTGAGGGATCTATAGGGGGCTTGGGGTTTAGGGAAAAAATCCTGCATTACCTAAAATAAGAAATATACCATAATTAGAGTCCTTAGGGTCTTGGACTTCCGGGCTTTGATCATTTGAAGGGCTCCTTTAAAGGGATCCATAAGGGATTGAAATAATACTCCAACGGTTTTGGGTTTAGGGTTTCGGGTTAGGATTTAGGGTTGAAGTTTTGGAGTTTGGGGCTCCTGTTTGCTAATGAAACGTTATAGTTTGTGGCTCTTAGGTGTTCTTTAAGGCTTTTGGGGTTTAGGGTCCCTTTTGGCACAAAACCCTTCAATTTGGGAACGAATCTACCTTAAAACAGGCCAAACATTCTTCCGCCGTTTCAAGAATGTCTTTCTGAATTCCTAGACCCTCCAGGTACCCTCTATTAGACTCTAAAATACCTCCAATTTGGGACCACATACCCCTATTTGAGGGTACAAGGAGGGTGGTGGTGGAGTCAAGAGTTTCGTTTGCTTCAGCATTTACGGCTTTGCAATGTTCTGGTGTCTTCTCAAAGGCTCCGAAAGGGGTCATGGGATCTCAGGGGGAGGGTTTGGGCTTTGGGGGCTAAGGTTTGGGATCTCACTACGAGGGTCCAGGAGCCCTAGGGTTCCGATGCAGTTCTATAGACGCAAGCCTGTTTTTAGCTGGTCCGTGGTTTTCTATTGGCTACCGTGTTTGCCTTAGTCTTATCCCCTACTTGTCGGGTATCATGGGGAACTACAGGTTAACCTTTTTCGTTATATAGGGATTGTACAGGGACTATACTACCCAAAAAAGGTTAAAGGTTACCTACTCTACCTAAACCATGGGAGCAATGCGCCAATCATCGAAGACAGAGCCACTGAAACGGGGAACCTACAACAGGCGTTTTTTTATTTCGGATCTTGGAAATGTTGGCGGTAGGGGTTTGCTGTATGTTTAGAAAGGAACAAGAGGCTCAGTGGGGATTGCAGATGGAGCATCGTATGTTACATTTTGGAGGCTTTTCGGTGGAAGTGTTTGGGGCATCATGGCGTCTATCCACGTTGGGATCCTTGTAGGACTCAGTGGCTCTATGGGCTTTTCGGTTGTAGGGCTTGAGCCATTGCTTCGGGGTTCCTGTACAGGGGCTGGGCCATGTAGTATGCACTTAGGCCTCGCAGTAGTGTTTAGCTAGGTCCTTTCAGGCCGAGAAGTATATACCGTATGCGTGTAGAATTCATAAACCCAGAAACCCCTTTTAAAACCCCACAAGAGACCCTTAAAGGAAGCCTCAATGGCAACCTCATGGGCACATGGATTCTAGGAGTCTGGACACATGGGGCGAGAGAGAAGGTCGAGCAAGGGCACCTGCGCATCTGCGTGCTTTCGAGTCTGGTGATTCGGATTTCAGAGGCGTTCAAACCGTTTGAGAGTGGGGGGCTTAGGGTTACGGCTTGGGGTTTTCCGGTTTGGGCTTATGGTTTGGGGTTTGGGGTTGAGGGTTTCGGGGTTTGGGGCTTAAGGTTCAGGGTTTAGATGGTCGTCGCATTCATCTTGCGCCTTGAGGTCAGGGAGTCCTTCTTGTTCAAAGCTACTTGGCGAGTATCCTGGGATTTAGGGATTTACGGGTTTAGGCTTGAAGAGGGTTTCCTACTTGACGAGTATGCTGGGGAACTAAGGGTTACTATTTGGAAGATTATTGGGACTGTATAAAAACACTTAGGCTATTGGGGAATGTCGATTACTGATCAGCTCCTTGTCACGTTGTGTTCGAAGACCCCACTGAGATCATGACTGAATCACAACTTACCCTAAGTGTCCATGTGCCCAAATAGCATATACATTGGCCTTTAAGTACTCCGTACAGAGGTACTTTGGGGCCAAAGTATATACTACTTGGGTACATGGACCCTTTGGGTTATGACCTACAAATGCACACCAAGGCGTTTGGCAGGCCCGCCTGCATGTGCGACGACCTGGCATGCTGCCTCTCGTTGTACTGATGCTCCAAGAACTGCGTGACCTGTGTTGGGTTTAGGGTTTAGGGCCTTCGGGTTTTAGGGCTTAGGGTTTAGGGGTTTAGGGTTTAGGGTCGGGTTCTTGTGAAGGAAGTTCCCATCTAGCACCAAGTAAACACCCACTACAAAGCCCTTGACACCAGGAAGAACCGCGCAAGAACTACTAAGGGGATCCTTATAGACCCCCTATATTATGAGAGGTGAGCGACCCGATATCCCAGATCCGTGGGAATCTCGTGCTTCTGCAGATACCGTCGCAGGAGTCGGAACTCGAAAGCTCGTCCTGAAGGAGGTGGAGTTTAGGGTTTGGGAGTTGAGGGTTTAGAGGTTTAGACGTTAGGGTTTTGGAGTGCTTTGGAGTTCAGGGTTTAGGAGTTTGGTTTTGGAGTTTAGGGTTTTGGAGTTCAGGGTGTAGGAGTTTAGGGTTTAGAGTTTAGGGTTTTGGAGTTTAGGGCTTTGGAGTTCAGGGTTTAGGAGTTTGGTTTTGGAGTTTAGGGTTTTGGAGTTCAGGGTGTAGGAGTTTAGGGTTTAGAGTTTAGGGTTTTGGAGTTTAGGGCTTTGGAGTTCAGGGTTTAGGAGTTTGGTTTTGGAGCTTAGGGTTTTGGAGTTCAGGAGGGTGTAGGAGTTTAGGGTTTAGAGTTTAGGGTTTTGGAGTTTAGGGTTTTGGAGTTGAGGGTTTAGGGCTTACAGGGTTTAGGGTTTAGGGAGGTGGCTGCTTGAACCTGAAACACAACAAGAAGACGCTCTCTTCGTGTTGAGTGTCTTGCCTGTAAGTTTTATGTTATGGCATTCTTGCTTAGGCGTTACCGTCTTTGTTCAAGCGTTTCGGGTCTAAACGTATATCCTTTCAGAGGTTCCGGGTAAAGGGATTTAGGAACTCAGGGTTAAGCGATGTTGGTAATAAGCACTATACCATACTTCCCATAGTTCAGGGTCCTTAAGGTAAAGCAGGATGTATATCATCAACTAGTATTACAGTGTTTAGAGCCTTAGGCTTTGGAGCAGGCTGGTCCTCACGCAGTTTCCTCAGCCCTGCGATGAGGCCACCCATGGTGCTGATGAGCATGGCAGCGGTGATGAGGGCCGTGAAGGCAATGACACTGTTCAGCATCATTTCGGAGGTGTTCGTCGGCTGCCAGGGACTCTCGCCCACACCCAGTTGACAAAAGGCCCACAGCACACAGGTCAGGTACTGGAATAGCGAATCCCGGTGATGCAGATCGCTGGATGCCACCCAGTTCTCGGCATGTAGCCAAGTCACCCCAAACCAACCACAGGCTACCCAGTGGACCAGCATCAGAAGTTGGCCTAGGCTGTTGCGTATCGCACTGGCAAGAAGCACAGATTTCCTCCTCTGGTAAGATTCAATATGCGGGGAAACCGAGAAACACACACAGAAAACGCACCACTGAACAACCTACTAGTACCGCAGTCTTTAACTCTAAACCCGTACCTTGACCCCGAAGAACCTAAACTTTTTATGGACTTATATCAAGAAATCATAATAAGGAACCCTGAAAGGGCAGGTTTTTCAGGGTGAAAATAGACCTTAAAACAGCGCAGTGGCCAAGACTCACCGCAAAGTTCAGGTACAAGCTGGCGCTTTGGGAGTCGATGACGTCCTGGCACACACGGCCAGGGCGAAAGCGAAGGATTTAGGGTTTTAAGGCATCCTAAGGGCTCCTTTACTACTATTTGCTTAAGAAACCCCCAAAAAATAAAAGAAAATAATCCCTATATTACCCCCATAAGGAAGATATTTTTTATTTTTTTGGGGGTTCTTAAGCAAATAGTAGTTTAAAGGGATCTATCAGGGTTTAGGGTTCAGGGGTTTCGGGCAGGGGCCTGAATAATTAGAATCGGGTTTTGGGGCGTATTATACTATAAATATGATGATAGTATTGGTAATTATTTAGCCCCCAATATTCGGGTTTTGGGGTTACGTGTTCAGGCTTTAGGGTGTAGGGTTTAGTGCTTGGCCTGAATCCTGAAAACTCTAAATACATTCTCAGAGTTAGTTCCTTAGCATGGCCTCATTATGCACATGCTTCAAAAAGCTCTGTGGGGCTCAAGACGTGCTGTAGTGCAGCTTATGCAAGCATTGTAGGGTTAAGTGTTTTTGCACAAACAGGTTAAAACTCACTTGTCCAGCTCCTAGGCACGTGGGCTTAGAGGAAAATAGGGGGCTTCCGTGCAAAGCATACCGATATCCGGAAAGCGAGGGGTCTGCAAGAAAAGTATAACTACCTGCTGCTCCACATGACACAGCTGTCATTGCCAGGACTCAATGTTCTGAGAACCTGCAACACAGTCTCCAACCCTTGTAGTCTCCACACCACTATTCACAGTGCAAACACCACCCACTCCGAATGCAGGGTCCTGCATTGCCGTGAACCGGTGTCGCAGCTTGAGGGCTCGTGCGACGCGAACCAGGCGAAGAAGCCGAAACATTCGGACTGTACGGCTAAGCTCTGTGGCACCTGAGCTGGACATAAAGGTCTCTATATGGTTTTCGGGCCTGAGGGTCTAGCATTTAGCCTTGTATGCCCTACCTGCTGTCGACTTTCACAGCTAGCATCAATCTCGCTGTTCGACTGTTTCCAAGGGTGTGCAACCTTCGCTGTTACCCCGCTGACTCA
This sequence comes from Symbiodinium sp. CCMP2592, assembly GCA_905221615.1. NCBI lineage: Eukaryota > Dinophyceae > Suessiales > Symbiodiniaceae > Symbiodinium > Symbiodinium sp. CCMP2592. Next base: position 398,208 of record CAJNDT010005947.1, read on the forward strand.
TCGCTATCATATTGTTCATCAACATCCTCATCGTCCTCGTGACCATCATCATAGCTATCCCGGTGACTTTTCAATGCAACCACTGCTGTTGCTCAGCTCTGTCATTGCCATCATTATCACCATCACCACCATCATCATCTTCTTTTTCGTTACCACGATCAGACTCGTCGTCGTCATCAGCATCATCCCCAGCATCAGCACCGTCATCTTCTTCATCATCAACATCATCATCAGAATCGTCGTCGTCATCAACATCATCATCATCATCATCGTCATCATGACCGTCATCATGGACATTCCGGTCACGATTCAACGTCACCCAAACTACCGCAAACCTCTTATACGTGATGATGAAGACCGTGAACTCTTGCCCAGCATCCTCAAGCCCAATACAATTAGACTCGCTGGCTAGCTTGCTTTTTTGAGACAGTCAGAGCGCATGAGAAAGCGGGAGAGACATAGTCAGATAGATAGATAGATAGGTAGGTAGTTGACTAGAGATATAGACGGCAAGGATATAGACATAGACGTAAGCACAGATCTACTTTGTAGATACAAATATGAATATAGGTTGGTCTAGGTACACGTAGTTAAAGACAGAGAGATCTAGATAGATACAAAGAGACATAGATAGGTAGGTAGATTCCCTAAACCCTAAGCCCTAAACCCTAAACAGATGGATAGGTGAGCAGATCAAGCTTATGACTTTAGAGAAGCTTCCGGAATGAATCGCACAGCCAGTGAGAAGACAAACGCCAACAACATCCAACAACCATCAAATCCAGTACTTGCGAGTGCCCCAACCCTAAACCCTAAACTGTGGCTCCTAAACCCTATTAATAACCCTAGACCCTGAGAACGGCCAAAACCTCGAGCAAAGGAGCTGCCCTCGGTCAGCAAATACATAATGTCGACAATCCAGTCGATGAGGATCAGAGTCAGATCAAAGAGCCTTTGGGCTTAGGGTTTAGGGTTTGGGCTTCCAACAGGCAGAAATGAGCGAGTCGCGCAAGCTAAGGTTCGGGTTTAGGATGCTATGAAGTCCAATAAACTCAAGAAGCCCTTAAACCCTCACCCCCTAAACCCTAAACCTTTACGCCGTAAAACTAAACTCGAAGCCCCAGCAGCTTCTAGCGTAGTCGAAAACAGCGAAAAGCCCACAACCCTCAAGCTTGAAAGGCACCTACAAAGCTCAAGTGAACTGGGTACATTACTTTATGAAGTTTTTAACCATGTTACACTCCTCGAAACTGCTACACAAGCTTGTTGTTGCAGGAAAATGCTACTACTACGGAGGTTGCTTCAGCTTTTCTGGGCTCTGCTCTGTCCTCTGCTTAGAGGATCATGGGACTTAGTAAGGGTTCCTAAAGGGCTCCTTAAAGGGATTTATAGGGTTCCTTAAGGGAATCTATGGGGTCTAGGCTTTAGGGTCTACTTAGAGGATCATGGGACTTAGTAAGTCGGTTATAATTGGGGTTATAAGTCCCCTAAGTGGGGTTATACTAATTATAACCTACTTATAACCTTACCTACTAAGTCCCATGAGTCTTTTCCCGTAGTTTTACTCGACCATGCACTTGGGTTGGGCGGGCTTCCCAGTCTGTCGCTGCGACACGGATTGAAAAAGGGTCCAAGTAGCTATATCTCCAAGGGTCCATGTGCCCAAATCCCTAAACCCTAAACCCTTTGACGATGCACCACAGGGAATAAGGGAAAAAAGTCCTTTGCGCGGAGATCCTAGTCGAGAAGAACTGCCTTGAGAACGTGGGGCACCTTGGGGTTCCTTTACAGGGATACTATAAGGGTACTGTAAAGGTTCCTTGACAGGGCTTTGTAGGGTGTAAAGTTTCCGAAAATTGTGGGTCTCTTATTTGGGGGTTCTTATAATAAGGACTCTATTATTTCGGGTACTATATTAGGATCCCCTATATTCGGAAACTCCCAACTGGGACCGCCGAGGTGCATCCAGGTCTTCGCATACTGGCGAGCAACTTTACAGCGCTGCACGATCAAGAAACCCTTGTGGTAGTAGCCGGTGAAGAATGTCAAGAAGAAGTCGGAACCTGTTCGGCTCAAGCAGGGTACTCGGCTGAGGTTTGAGGTTTAATCTCGCCTGCCCTACTTCGATGCTCGTTTGACTCACTTGGATGCCCTTTCGACCACCGCGTGCATGTGACCCGATCGCATACTTCTCGGGTGATTCCAAAGTCTTCCCGTCAGCCCTTGTGGCAACCCCTAGAAAGCCCTACGTGTTTAGGCTTTGGGGCTCCATGTATCCCAGAAGGTCCAAAAACAGTACCATTATGGAATTAAGTCCCGAAAGACCATGGTTTTGGGGACATAATTCTATACTGGTAGTGTACATGGACCCTCTGGGTACAGGTCGTTAAGCCTGTGTCAGGCCCAGGAACTCCAAAACAGCTGGACCACGAGCGACATCGGGTACTTCCTTGGCGGTTCACACTGCCAGCTACGAACAGGCTTTCACGTGTGAGGGCTTGAAGCCCCACCAGACCGCAACCCTAAACCCAAACACCGCGAGAAAGGGCCTGGGATAATATAGGGGCCTTAATCATTGGAATACGGTTTTGGGGCCAGTATACTACTGAAATAATACCCCCCCCCGCCACAACAGCATAAGTAATTATTAAGGCCCCTATATTAATTCTTACGAATCTCACCTTATAAGTCTGAACAAACTTGCACAAGAATTAACATGCCAGCAAGACCTGTTCCAAGCACTATAAGGTCTCTGTACTGTAAAGTCCCAGTAAAACTCGCACAGAACCTCTTATAACCGCCTTTTAAAACAATCCTGTTCCAACCAATACTTGTGAGCGCTTCGGACCCAAATAGAAACGAATTGAATCCTGCCTTGAGTTTTATCATAACCACAGGAACCCCATATTCTGTACTGACCCTAAAGGTCCATGTACCCAAATGGTGCGTAATATGCTTGGGCCAGCGCCCCAAAGTGTCTGTATAGGGACCACTTCAAGGCCTAAAGTATTAGCTATTTGGCTACATGGACCCTTGACACCTAAGCCCCAAAGCCCTTATAGAACCGCTATGTGAACCCTTGAAGGGACATTTCGAAAGGGTACATGGTCCTTGAGAGTTATTAAGCCCCTACTTGGAGGGTCGGGGGACTTAGTAGGTAGGTAGGAAGTAGACTTATAAGTACCCTAAAAGGGACTCTAATTGGGGTTATGGTACTTATAAGTCCTCAAAATAACCAGTTACTAAGTCCCCCGACCCGCCAAGTAGTTGAAAGCCTATGAGCCGACTCCCGATCGAACCCAGTCAAGTTGCGACAGCCACTCTGGGACACTGAAAACCAGCCTTGGGGTATTTAGGATCCCGTGTAGGGTTTATATAAGGGTTAGGGCTTGGGTCCCTTTCACGGAATCCATCAATGTTCCAGCAACCCTCATGGGATTACGTAAGGGCTCCTTCAAAGGATGCTACAGGGCTTCTTGTACATTGTAAGGGCTCTTTTTAAAGGTTGCTTTCAGGACTCCTTGAAAGGTATAAAGAATTCCCCGGCCGAATAATGTTGAATTGGGGCATGAGGCGATTGGAACGAATCCCGGATTATTACCAGGGTGGGGCGGGCATTTGCTTGCAAATAGAATGCGGACATTTGGAGCAGGAGCGCGGCGTCCGAGGGAGGTCCGAGGGGAGTCCGGATGTGGGAATTCCAGGGTTTGGCAGTCTATAGATTTGGAATTCCCAGGATAAGTGCCGCATTTGGAAGTGGAACGGCCGGCATGGAGAATTGGATATTCTGAACCGTGTGCGCATTGGTTTCTGCCTGGCAAGGCCACCTGGGTGCGCATTGGTAGCTTTTACTGACACTAGCCCTGGGACTTTAGGTGCTTTCACTCGCCCTAGCCCGGGAGTTCCGGAATATCTTGCATGTTTCATTGCAGTCTCGATCCGGAACTCCCAAGGCTAGGCGAGTGAACACACCTAGAACGTGGCGCGTGGCGTTTTCGGGGCTCCGAGGCTAGGGCGGGTAATTGCTGTCTCGAAACCGGAGCTCCCAGGCTAGCGCTCTTTTGCCCTGCCCCATGCTTCTCGTGCCCTTGCCTGGCAGTAAAAATCCAAACTCTCGAATTTCGGAAAATCCACCCGAAATCCCCCCAATATTAAAAAATCAAGGCCCAAAATCAGTCTGTGTATTGGGGGGCGGGGTTATTATATTAAACGGATGAAGGGATTTCGTTCATTTGATTAGTTGGTTGTTTTGTTTTTTATTTGCACATGGCTCAAGTATCAAACCTACTGCTGTCTTGAAGTCTTGTTTCATTGTCCTTTTGCATAAGAATGACGATGCAGTCTCTGTTTTCGCTTGGAGTTTTGCAGATGTCTAGATCATGAGCTCAACAGCTACGCGATCAATACGCAAGCCAATGAACAAACAAGCACACAGACGCACAATCACGCAATAACACAAGCAAACAACCAAACAAGCAAACAAGCAAGTAAACGGAACTCACAAAACACAGAACACACAAACCACAAACAACCATATAAACAAACAAACGCACAAACGTAATTACAATCACGCAGGTAAACAAGATCAAGCAAGCAAGCAAGTAAGCAACTAAACACGTACACACACACACACACGCACTCACAGAAAACTCACTTACTCAGAACTCACCCGCCCACGCGCACGCACACACAGACAGACGGAGACACACACACACACACACACACACACACAGACAGAGACACACACACACACACACGCACTCACTCCTGATATGAACCCTTTCCGCACGTCGAGTTACTGTAAGCACGACGTGGACACTTCGGGTTAAGGCCAATACACCGACTCGCGGGCTTGAAGAAAGGCACTGAACAGCAACCCCGAAATCTTGCTGCATGCCTGAGGGTCTACCCATAGGCTCCATAGTAGGTCCTTTTTGGGATTACCTTATAGGATTCTAAGTATGATCCCCAAAAAGGAACTACTATGGAGCCTCTAGGTAGTTTAGGGTTAGGGTTTGGCGTTTAGGGTTCGGGATTTGGGGTCTGTAGGTCTTTTGGTTTACAGGGCTCAGCTGCGATGCGGGGGTGTACTTGGCTGTGCATTGGCAGGGTTTGCCATGCTACTTAGCATGCTCCAAGAGGCAATGGAGTGACCAGCAAGTCGTACATCACGAAGGCAGTCACCATGAGGTTCCAAAACGCTCGGAAAGTACCACTGGGATGGAGCATGCAGGCCCACCGCCGGGACTCTCGCAAGCTGCTGCTGATGCCTGAGGAAGGCGCGAACATGAGCGGACCACGTCCTAGGTTGGGTTGGGCTTCTGTAGAAACTCATGTAGAGACCCTAAACCCGAAACCCTAAAACCCTGAACAGTGTAGAGCATTATCAGGTCTAGGGTTGGGTGGGCTGAAGGCAGGTGGACCATACACGGGGCCTGTCAGGCCGCTCGGCGCTCCAGCTTCTATGCTACTCACGCCAGCTAGCTTTCGATGCGTGGTGCGGACTTGCGCATCTTCCTGCCAGCACCTTGGATCCCGAGTGTGCCCCTGACAAAAGCGAAGCCAGCCCTTATCCTACCCCAATGCAGCCCTGAAACCTAAAACTTTAAATCTGACAACCCTGACTCTTATGAAACTTTTATAGAATGCGTTGTTTGTCTTATCGAAGTCTTCTAGGAACCCGTAGAAATGGAAGCCCTTATCGAACTCTTTCAGAGACCGTTGTTGAGACCTCATAGAAATCCTGTTCGAACTCCTCCAGACACCCTCGACGACCTAGGCACAAGCGGGTGTGCAGTCGGATGGTCCCGATGTCACTGTCCGAATCGGAGGCTTCCTCCTCGATCTCCGAACGGTGCAGCCTCCTCCTCGTTTGCTCAGAGGGATTAGGGTTTAGTGTTCGGGGTATACTAGTTCATGGTTGGGACAGGATTAAAAACTTACATTTCAATCCTTAGTGGGTTTAAGTATCCATAAACATGTAAAATGCTACCCAACTTTGACAAAGTATACACTCCAAACCCCCAAGCACCAATTATAAACACGCATCACACCCCTCCGCAACATGTTAAAATTCAATGTCGATAGGTTTCACCGCACACAGAGAAAAAACTGCTTACCCAGAGACTCCACAGTCCCATACCTAAGGAACCAGCCATGTCCTAAATCCTCAACGTGTGTTTCGCTAGGCATACTTGTGTCCCATAGGTCAACCTTCTGATTCTAGGAGTATACAAGGATTTAAACTACCACAGAAAAGCTAAAGCTTACCTACTCTACAGTTATATTATATGCGCAGGGGATTAGGGTTTAGGGCCTGTGGGAGCTTCTTATCGGGGGGCCCAAATAATTCCCATCATATATACATATAACACATACATATATCATATATATATATATATGTATTTATATATATATATATATATATATATTTAATATTGTATTATGTTAAATATACCCCCCGAACCCTATTCAAGTACTCCCCTAAACCCTAAACCCCGAATAATAAAGGCCCCTACATCGGGCACCCTTCACCGGCTAGGTTTCTGAGTAACCCCTTTATCATAAGGCTACCCTTTTTCCTACTATTCGGTTTTAATAAGGGGACCCTAAACTAAAAATGGCAAAAGGGCACTACTCAGGAACCTAGCCGAAGCTGCAAGGCTTGCAGTAGGTCTGGTGATTTGCTCGCAGGCAGGCTCGCCAGGTCACCTCGCTTGTGGGCTCAGGCTGGACCATACCCAGAACTTCCAAAATCCCTGATCATACTATAATTCAAGATATTTTCCGCAATTAAATGATTTTGGAAGGTTTGGGTATTTGAAGGATCATGAGGACTTGGATTGGTAACTCGGGTTATAAGTCAGGTCACTATACTTTATAAATGTAACCCCACTTCAGGTACTTATCGCTGTATGACCCTTTAAGCAATCATAAGCCAGTCATATCTGTATCCCCAAACCCGAACAAAATAGTAGGTTATGACCCCTTTTAACTACATGGTAGAAGCCTTAAAACAGTGGTTTTTGGATCCCCAGGTAAATAGTCATTATTCGGTCATAATGAAGAACTAGAAACGTATGCACCATAATCCCAAATCCTCCACAGATTACACTGATTTAGGACATATATAAGGAAGACGTAATTAGGCAAAAGTCAGTCATAATGAGAAACCCGGAAATGCATGCTTAAGCCTTGAGTCTTGGGCGCGATTCTCGGGATGATGCTCGGGACGAATACTTGAAGGGGCAGGGGACTTTGGGGTAACTCCATTTAGGGTACTTACAACTCTACTTATAACCTACTTGCTACGTCCCCTGCATCTCCAAGCAAGGATGCAAAACGACGCTTCCCGGGTTTTAGGGCTGCGTGTTACTAAGCTCTTGGGTCGATTCTCGTATCAGGGAGCGAGAAGATTAGCGTCCCCTTTTCTTGAAAAGCTTCGTTGCTGAGTTTCCCGGCCCAAAAATGGTGAATATAGGAACCTCAATAATCACAATCGGTTTTGGGGCGACTCTCAGGAATAGTCTTTGGAGTTAATCCCTTCCCCCATTTACTAAAGAGATCCCTAATTATAAAAACACTTTTCCCCCGATCCACCCGGATGTAGCACCGCCCTTTAAACCCTAATTTGAATTAGGGGGAAGGTTTAGGGGATGCCAATCAAAAAAAACTTTTTTTCAATCAAAAAAAAACTTTTTTTCAATCAAAAAAAACTTTTTTCCAATCAAAAAAAAACTTTCCCGTATTAAAGGAAGCACGACAGGAAGGAAGGAAGGAAGGAGGGAAGGCAGGAAGAAAGGCAGCAAGGAAGGATGGCAGGAGGGAAGGCAGGAAGGAAGGAAGGAAGGAAGGAAGGAAGGCGGGGAGAAAGGGCGAGGAAGGAAGGAAGGAAGGAAGGAAGGCAGGAAGCCAGGAAGGAAGCAAGGCAGCAAGGAAGGAAGGCAGGCAGGCAGACAGGAAGGAAGGAAGAAACGAAGGAATGAAGGCAGGAAGCAAGGAAGGAAGCCAGGCAGCAAGGAAGGAAGGCAGGCAGGCAGGCAGACAGGAAGGAAGGCAGGAAGGAGGGGACCCTAGTTTTTTTGACATTTTTTTTTCTTTGCCCTTTTTTTTTTCTCTCCCCCTTGTGGGCCTCGGTTAAGGCGTTCACTGCAGAGCTGGCACCTGGCCCTACGCTTCGCCATGATTTAACTATACTATAAGTACAACAACTACTACTACTACTACTACTACTACTACTACTACTACTACCACTACCACTACCACGATGGCTGATCCTGATATTGGCTGATACTGACCGGTACTGGCTGAAACTGGCTGTTTCTTGCTGATGCTGGATGATATTGGCTGGCCCTGGCTGATCCTGAAAAGCCCTTAATAAAGGCTGTCATAAGGCTTCAATATGGCTTTTATAAGGCTTGACAAGGCTGATAAGAAGCTAATTAAGGCCTTATTAAGCCCTTATTAAGGCCTTATTAAGTCCCTTATTAAGGCCTTATTAAGCCCTTATTAAAGCCATATTAAAGCCTTATTTAAGGCTTATAAGAAGCTTATTAAGGCCTTATTAAGGCCTTATTAAAGCCATATTAAAGCTTTGTTAGAGCCTTATTTAAGGCTTATAAGAAGCTTATTAAGGCTTTATTAAGCCCTTATTAAAGCCTTATTAAGCCCTTATTAACGTCAAAGGGTCTAAATGACGCCACTGGGGTTTGAGCCCGCGCCCTTTTTCCAGAAGGGCTTGTGAGCCATCCCCCTGCCCGCTGAGCTATGGGCGACTAGAGGAAACTGGGGGCAGCCGTTTGAGTAGGGCGTGTTGGGCAGGGTCGCGGGCTCAATTTCCGGCCCACAACACTTCCACAACAGTTAGCAGTAGTGCAGTAATTGAAGTACAGAGTGTCTGTTTGACAGCCTGTGGCTCGGGCCTTCGTGCCCCAAGGCACAAAGGCCTCCTTTGAGGCTGCCTGTCTGTGGCGGAGCGGGCAGATTGCTGACAGAACTCTCAGAAGCAAAGCACTTGTAGCGAATGCCAGAAGCTTGGAACATCATTAATTAGTTCATCTCATATCTAATTATCATTAATTTAAGTCTTTCACATATTTCCAAGCTTCTGGCATTCACCACATGTGCTCTGCACTAGTGCAACCATGATCGACACCGTACGAATCAACAGCCCTTGCCATCATTATGCTCATTAAGATCAGCATCGCTATCATCAACAACAACATCATCATCATGTTCTTCTCCTGGACCATGATCATCGTCATCATTACCATCACCACCACTACCGCCATCTTCATCATAACAAGCATCACCGTAATCGTCATCATCATTTTCATCGTCATCATTTTCATCATTTAATTACTTGTAGAACCTGTGTTTCTGGCAGTTGAGATAACAACGGGACCCTAATTATAAAAACATTCTCGAGTTTTTATTTAGGGCGAAGGGGGGGGGGCCCCGACCATTTAATATTAGGGGGAAGGGATTATTGAGGCTGCCACAAAAACCTCTGCATTGCAATAGATATGTACAGCCGCCGAAGGATTCAAATTTACTCTTTCATGCATTTTAAAATCCTACCACGACTGACAGGTCATAAGATGAAAGGCTGCTTACCCAGCTACTAACCCAGAGGGTCAAGTACCCAAACAGTAGGGTTTAAGGTGCCAAACACCATTCAGAGTATAGTATTTGGGACCTTAAACCCGTACTAGCGGAGAACTTGGACCCTTTGGGGACAGATGCAGACAGAGTCGCCATCTGGCGGTTTTGGCTCGAGCGGACGGGGAGGTATCGCACCTGCCCGGGCCCAAACATGTCTAGGGTTTTAAGCTTTCCCCAACGACGCCGTGACACCACCACCGCTCATTCCTGGAATATGCCGTGGTTGATCATCTGCAAGAAGCCCTTTGAAACTTATGTGGGAGTTTCCGAAAATAGGGGACACTAATATAGTAGAACAAACAGTAGGATCCTTATTATAAGGACCTCCAAATAAGGTACCCCTAATTTTCGGAAACTCCCATGTGTTCCTACAGCCCCAAACCCTGCAAGCTAGTAGAGGTCTCGGTCTGACCCCTTCGATAGGATATCCCTGTACTCATATAGGGTTCCTTTGAGGGTCTACTATAAGGGTTCTATAGGGATTTAGGATGGTTTGGGGTTTAAGGGTCCATGTAGTCATATGGTATGTACATTGGCCTTAACGTATTCCCTATATAGGTACATTGGGCCCAAAGTATATGCTATATGGGCACATGGACCCTCAGGGAACCCTAACCTCAAAACTCCATAACCCTTACAACAGTAGTGAGTCGTGGCTCCCTACCAGACATCCCTGGACCTAAGCGTAAAGCGTCAACCCTCGGCCAGAGCTTTTTGCAAGGTTAAGTGTCACCTAGACAAGGTTTCCTGCAAGGATCCCGACTGTCCTCTCCAGGGTATCCAGAGAGCCCAATATCCCTAGGGGGGGCAGCGCATACCTGAAAACCCATACGGCTTCAGGGTATTATTCCAAGCATACTCCTCAATGTGGGCTCTCTGAATCCTTCAAGGATTCCTACGCAAAAACTGTGGCTTAGGGTTTATTGCTTAAGGACTATCTTGCTTCACCACGGGATTCTAGAACCTCTAGGTCCTGCGTCCTTGCGAGACCCTTCTAGGATGTGCTACCCCACCCCAAAGGGTCCTAGGTACCTCCAGTAAAAGCCCAAAAGTTGGAAACCCTATAGCCTCAATCCTTAAGAGTGTGATGTATAGCAAATCCCAACACTAGTTCGCCTTCATCCGGTTTCCAACTTTATGGGGCTTACTGTATATGGGGGATTCCTTCCCAGACCACACCATAATAATTAGTACTTCCTTTTCCCGAAACCCTACATTCTACTATTAGTAGGGTTAAGCTCTTGCTGAGATCCTGACCTAGGGTGTTCGACGTGGGCTCATCGCCCGGCGGGCTTTCTGCATCTGGCGTGTTTCCAGCCGCTGGGACGTTGATGCAAATGCTCATGCGCCTGCCACCTCAGAAGCTCATGAAACTCCAATACGGTTTAAAGGTTGGAGCCTTAGGGTGATAGGCATGGCTTAGAGTGTAGGTTTTCAGGAAAATTATGCAAATCATCTTAAGGGTTCTACTATAGTCTTCTATGGCTACTTGCGCTACTTCGATGGTCTCGTCTTGCTTCATACCAGCTTACAGTCTTACAGTTTCCTGGAAGATCGGTCCCGTTTGTGGTGGCTGCTGTTTCAGTCTTTGGTCCTTCAGCACAACTAACTGACCAAACATCTACCCCAAAGGCTAAACAAGGTTCCCGAGTAGCCTCCTTTCTTAAGGGAGCCCTTTTTCGATATTTATTGTTTTAATACGGACACCCCAAGTACTATTCAGGAACATGGTGAACCCTGAAACCTAACCCCCTAAATCCTAAACCCTGGGACCTAAGTCTGTGGCTGGGCTCCGACAGGGTCTCCGAGACAAGTCGGGCAAGACACCGACCGTTCAAACACCTAACCTACGAATCCTACAAAACTACTATCCTAAACCTGAGTACCCAATTATGGGTCCTTTGAGGCCTTGCCACCCCAAAGTCACGGAATGATTCCTGGAACTATGGGGTTCCTCAACGTGTACCGGGCCGTAACTTCATAACCCTAACCCCTGAAACGCCATGTGTTCACACACAATACATTACAGTTCATTACAATACATCACAATACAGTACAATACAATACAGTACGATTACAACACCATACATCACAACACAATTACAATGCAATGCAACGCAATACAATACACAAGACAAGGGAAGACCACACAATACCATACGATACGATACGATACAACACGTTAGAATACGACACAATAGGATACAACACGATACACTACAACTCAACAAGACAAAAGAAGACAATACGATACAACACATTACAATGCAGCGCAATGCAGCACCATACCATACAAGCAAAGCAAATTACACTGCACAACGAAACAATACAACCCAATACATCGTAATAATTACATCCGTACAAGCATCCATACATGAATATATATATATATATATATATATATATATACACCTACATGAATGCATAAATGAATGCATACATACATGCATACCTGCATACGCACAATATGCATACATGCGTACATGCATAAATACATACAATACACATGCGAACATACATACGTACGAAAATAGCCCACAAACCACTACGTAAGAAAACCAAGAAACTCATAAACGTACATATGTGTATATATATATACACACACATACATATACACACATGTATGCGTAAGTGTGTTTGTTGGTGTGTGTATATACATATAAGTATATATATATATATATGTACACATATAAATATGCATATATATAGATATATATATATATATAGAGAGAGAGAGAGAGAAACAGAGAGAGAGAGAGAGATAGAGTTTTTCGTCAGTAAATACATGAAATATATGTATGTAATCAGTGAATTTTTGGCTCATTTATGTATATGAAACCAGTGACCTCATACCGTCTAGCCCGAAGCCTTGCAAATCCAGCATCACTCGAGGCAGAATCGCTGCTGGTCTGGGTCCTGAAAGTCTCGAACTCACAGCCCCGAAGAATCAAGCACTCCAATCTTGTGGCACGGTTTAGGGTTCAGGGGTCTAGGTGCGGCGGCCCCATTTAAGAAGACCCCAACAAAGCCTGGCCACTGTTGCTTGGGAGCGGAAGGCGCAGAAAGTTTTCCTCCTGCGACGCGTGTACGTTCTTGTCCGGAGCGCCGGCGCGCCCCGGATGCAGGAACGAACCTGGGCATTTCTGCTGGGCTCCTGAGTAGCCCCTTCATGAGCAGGGTATCTTTTTTCCTACTGTTCGGTTTGAATACGGGTAGTTGTCAAAATTAAGGTTCCTTTTGGGGTACCCTAAAAAAATAGGTGCCGTATTACAATAATTCAATAGGGACCCAAAAAGGGACCATAATTTTGCGAACCACCCATATGGAGATCCTACCATAAAAAAGGCAAAAGGGCACCACTCAGACTCAGGGACCTAGTTTGGGGCTGTAGTTCCCAGACCTTCCAAAATCGCTTAATTAAGGAATATACCTCAAATTATAGTAGGACCCTTAATATGACTTAAGGTATATTCCTTAATTAAGGGATTTTGGAAGGTCTGGGTTCCTACATATTCCTGTAAACCCCTCAAAGTGAAAACCACCGGAAACTTTTCGTGAGCCTTAAGCCACAAACTTTAGAAAGTCCTAAACAACCCTAAACCCCTAAACCCTAAACGATAAATCAACCCTTGTAAGTTCGGGTTCTTGAGGTTTGGGGGGTCTCGGTCTCGGCGATGGCAAATTTGGCCTGAGCTGCTGAGCAGCTGAGCACCTGTTCGGGGTGGGGGGGGGCTTCGTACCGCAACATATTTAGGGTTGGGAGGGTTGGGGATTAGGGTTTGGGGTTTAGCGTACCGTAATGTATTTCAGAAAAGGGAACCCTGAATTGAGGGCTGATGGCAAGGCACCTCGACGTCGGCCAGTTTCTGCGACATAGCAGTCAGCCAGCATGCGATGTAAGTCCTAGTTTCACATGCAACCGAGAAAGTATGTTCGCAGTCTGCATGCCTGTTTTGATCTTAATGGCTCCTACAAGACAACAAAACTTCACAACACATGCCCCCAAGCCCCACGCCTTAAACCCTCAACCCCCCAAAAATGAAACAAAGAGTCCCAGAAAGAGTAGACATGGTCGGCTGCGCCTTCCTTAGAAGAGCCTGCCTCCATGTTCATAAAAGCTGGGGTGAGACCAAATTTCACACACTTCAGCACAAGCACCGGAATGAGCTGCTCGAGCAGTCATATCTTCAAGGCGAAATGAACCCTAAAAGGGCTTAGGGTTCGTATGCTATATGGGAGTTTCCGAAAATAGGGGACCCTAATATAGTACCCTAAAATAGTAGGATCCGTATTATAAGGACCCCAAAATAAGGTACACCCTAATTTTCGGAAACTCCCATATAGAAATTCAAACTCTCAGGGTGCAAGGCTCCTACCGCTGAAAACATTTAGTCTCTAAAGGTATCTACAGTATCTAGGATGAAGAACTCTGCTTTGGGTGCCTGTGCCATGTCAATGCTGGAAGCCATCAAGCATGGAGCATGCCAATCTTCGGGGCTGGGAGTTAGGGTGTACTTGGAGGGTCGGGGGACTTAGCAACTGGTTATTTTCCTTTTAGGGTACTTATAAGTCTACTTACTACCTACTTACTAAGTCCCCCGACCCTCCAAGTAGGTGTGTGCCAGAAGGCCTGCCCCTAAGCATTAACCTCGTGTTCTCTCCTCTCTGCGCAGGCTTTCCAGACACTAGCAAACTCATCGCTTGTCGGATTATTCGGGTGGTTTCAGCACCTTTCGTGCGCCATAAACCTTAACTCTCATCAGTGGAACATTTACCCTCAAGTCTATGATTCTCCAGAGGAACAATAGTGGACACTCCTAATTTTCTGAAATTCCCATACTATCTGCCCCCACGGGTGCAAGCACTCAAAGAGCAGGCTTGCATGTCCCACACTTCATTTTCCAAGGTCCCTTCATTAGGGGATATACATTAAATCGTATTGAGGGTCCTACTATACTTAGGTCAACTCCTCAAACAGTAGCCCTCTAGGTCCCACACTCCATATTCTGGATGGCGTTCTAATCCTGATATTTAGGCCCTTGATCCTGAGGGTGCGGATATCGTCGCACTCCAGGCCCTAAACCCTGAACTAGACCCTAAGCCCGAAACCCTAACCCTACCGGGGTGCCTTACCTTAAAGACGACATGAAGCCCTGAAAGGTTTTAAGGTTCATATACCATGCGAGGGTTCATAGTAGTATAAGGCAAAAGGCCCCTACTATGAAGGGTTTTGTGGTGCTTAAGGTAGGGGCCTAAATGATTACTAATACCATTTGGGGGCTCCTTCTTATAACTGTAGTATAATACGGTTGATGATATGAATCTGCATTACCTGAAGAAGCTATGGGAATTATGGTATTTCCTTATAATGCAGGATTTATACCATCAACCGTATACCTCAATCTATTGTAACGATTAAGGCGCCTGGTATGGGGTGGGGTTGAGGGCTGTAGAACCCAGGCTCCAGAGAGCCTCGGGTTTTAGAGTTTCCCAGATCTTCCGAAATCCGTTGATGACGGAATATACATCAAGTCCTGCTGAATCCTGCTATATTTGTGAGTTTGAGTTTCCGAATATGTACGGGTTCATTACTTTGGGGTCCTTATAATGAGGATCCTACTATTGAGTGCTACATATCGGTCCCCCTTTTCGGAAAGTCCATGAACGAATATCAGGGGACATTCGAAGATCTGGGTCGGGGCTACAGAGCTTCGGGTGTGAAACTTCAGTGTACAGCCGTCCGGCCTGACGGCATCAAGTGTTGGTTTAAGGGGAGTTTCGGGGTGGAGGATGGTGTAGCGCCCGATCGTGCCATGTCCTGAAACTGCAACATCGACGTGCTTAGGTACTGCAATCCTGCTACGGCAATCCTGCTACGACATATGAGACAGCACATGGGTAAAGAAGGGAACAGAAACCATCAGCCAGTTTCATGGGGACAACCGGATGTTGACTACGCGCCGTTAGATTCTGTAGAAGCACCCAGTGCAAGAAGGCAAACTGCAAGCCTCGTGGACCCTATGCACCAACCCACTAAAGAGCAGAAACCCCGTCCTGCAACCCCCAACCCGCAAGACCCTAAACCTGTAAACTCGGTTTAGGGTTTAGGGGCCTGCGTGAACACCCAAACTGCCCCATGCTACATGCATAATACCTGCTAGCTAGTTCCACAAGGCCTCTATGCAATAAGGATCATTTGCATGTCTGCTGGGGCTTCGGTATTTAATGACCTGCAGTGTTCTGCGGATTGTCGAGCTTCAAAGAGAGTTCCGATACCGAACCTTAAACCCTAAACCTGTGCCGCATCCCTACACTCCCAACTAGAGACTGCCGACGAAGCCGCCACCGGAATCCGTAAGAAACAGCATCGAACCGATAGTTTAGAGGATTCTGGGGGATATTCTTGTAAAGTTAGATTCCTCATGGCTGCACAGTAATATTGGTAGTCGCTCATATATGTTCTGGTAGTGACAACGCATGACAGAAGCCTTTCCATTCGTCCCGGTCAACGCCTTTAAAACTTTAGCTTCAGGTGAAAACTATGTTTTTTTCTGGTTTAGGGGTTGGGGTTTAGGGGTTTAGGGGTTTAAGGTTTACGGCTGGCTATTGTGGCTACACGGGCCCAGCATTGCAACCTACAAGCGTGTGGAGGTCCCAACAAAACTGCTTAAGTTTTTAAGCGAGACACTCTGCCTGTATCTCAAGCTGCAATTTGGTGGTACTAGGCTCTTATAGTGCTTACTTCGCCAGCACTGAAGGACCTCTTCGTCGGAGAAGTACATGGCATGCCTCACATTACGACATGGCGACTGTCAGCAACCGGGATTTTTGGATTTAAGGCTAGAGTTTTATTAGGTAACTCTACCCCAAGGCCTTCTAAAGTGCTGCGCTGACCTTTTGGGCAATGGGGCACCGTGCCATGTGACATGACAGGATTTACCGTGACGGGTCCTCACGATGCAAATGGACGCCTTTGCTTTGCAAGTTTCCGGGTCCTGGGCCAAGGGCCCCAAACCCCAAAACCATCCTAAACCCTGAACCCTAAACCATCCTAAACCCTGAACTCTAAACCCTAAATCATCCTAAACATTGAACCCTAAACCCAAAATCATCCTAAACCCTAAACCCCAAATCATCCTAAACCCTAAACCCTGAACTTTAAATCATCCTAAACCCTAAACCTGCACCTTAAATCATCCCTGACCCTAAACCCTAAGGGTTCCTTGAGCATGCAGTTGCACTAGGATGGTTCCGTAACAAGGAGGACTCACGATTTCAACGGTCTCCCCGGGTTGCTCTAGGGCAGGTCTTCCCCCAGACCCTAATCCCCTATCTCAAAACTGGATTCTTGTTAGGATTCTTTTAAGATACCATAATAGGGATTTTATGGTAACTTAAACTAAATCCCCTATTTCAAAACCACAGATTTACTACCCCGACCCCAAACATCCCCAAACACCACACTCAAAACCACAATCCTACTTACCCTAAACTTTAAACTCAAGGCCTTACAAACTCCGAGTTGCGCGCGAGACGGGCGAAGAGACGGTTAGTAACAACAAGTCAAGATGTAGAGTATATGATAATATTATAGGCGTGTCTATGTGTTGAGTTGTAATCTTAAGAAATTAAAAGTAGAATTTAGAGAGAGCTTAGACATGTGCAGAAATACTGGGGTATTCGGGGTTGAGAGTTTAGGGTTTTCAATTACAGCTTATAACAGGGAGAGCCCAATCTATCCCCAAGTTGAGAATAAACCTTTCTGAAAAGGCTGGGTGATACGCTTGATGATGTAAATCCTGCATTACCCATACTACGGAATATACCATAATTCCCACAGTCTACATATTCACCCTAAGGGTCCATGTGCCCATATAGCATATACTTTGGGCCCAATGTACCTATATAGGGAATACTTTAAGGCCAATGTACATACCATATGACTACATGGACCCTTAGGGTTCAGGTAATGCAGGAGTTATATCATCAGCCGCGTCAGACTTCCATAAGAAGGCTCCTGGTCTGGTCTACACTGCCGACTCACTTAGAGGATCACGGGACTTAGTAAGGGTTCTTCAAGGGCTCCTTAAAGGGATCTATAGGGCTCCTTAAGGGAATCTATGGGGTTTAGGGTTTAGGGTCTACTTAGAGGATCCTGGGACTTAGTAAGTAGGTTATAATTGGGGTTATAAGTCCCCTAAGTGGGGTTATCCTAAGTATAACCTACTTATAACCTTACTTACTAAGTCCCAAGAGCCTTCAAGTAGAGAGTTGACTTGTATGGTAGGGGAGAGACACGAGCCACGAGGGGCTTATCTTCACGCCGACTTGAAGGAAAGAGTATCGTGGCCTCAATAACTAGGATCGTGCATTGGGGGGGGAGGTACATTGCTACATTATTGAAAAATACTTACCTAAACCCAAAACCTTGAACCTTTGAACACTCGAACCCTCAACCCTGGACCCTCTAAACCGTGAACCCTGGAATATACAATAATATCCTCGAATCTACTCTCCTATCCTTTATCTCTATACTCCAGTATACTCTAGTATACGCCAAATATATACTCTCATGTACACCACTTGTACTCTTCCCATAGCGGTAACCTCCAGGCCCCGACATTTTGCAAACGAGGCGCTGTCCGGCTTGCTGCATCGGACCATCGGCTTTAGAATTTGGGGTTTAGGGAATCGGCTGCGAGGCCGAAAAGACCTCTAAAACCAAGGCAACCACTGAGGTTGCATTGCCCCAAGGGTCCAAGTACCTAACGACTATCGTATACCCCCCAAAATAGTAACCTATATTGCTATCATCCCAAACCCGAGTACCTGATTATTGGGTGCTTTGGGCCCTTAGGGTTATAATACAGGAGCATCATAATTTAGAATAGCCAGCATAAGGCTTGCGGGTCGCAAAACTAGAATTGGTAATTATTTAAGCTCCTTCAACAGGATACATGTTTAGAGCTGAAACTGTGGGTATTAAGCACAGTCCCAACGATTGATGCTTGACTTGTTCCGAGCGTCTGGTCTGGAGCGTGCCAGGGCGACGCGGCATGCGACAGTGAACTGCAGAACCCACGAAAGTCTAAGTTCAACCCTGAGTCCTAAAAACCCGAAGGCCTCAAGAAACCCCATGGTTGGTTGTCAAAATTATGGTCCTTTTTTGGGTCCTTGTTATAATACGGCACCTAATATTTAGGTTACCTAAAAAAAAGGACCATAACTTTGACAAGCACACCCATGGTTTGGGCATAGGTCCGGCACTGCAAGAAGAATCCTTGACTCTTCGAGTTCCAGCCTTCATGCACAAGGTCTGATATGCTCCAAGAGCCTAAAATTCCATGTACCCAAATAGCAGATACTTTGGGCCCAATCTACCTATATATGGAGTACTTCAAGGCCGAAGTTATATACTATTTGGGTACATGGACACTTAGGGAGAGCTCTTTTCTCAGTCGCTACTCTCTGGCGATCGAAACGGCGATTGGTGAAACGTCGCACACTTGCGCTTGCCGTTCGGCACATGCTGGGACGCAGATCTCAACGCCTTCTCCCGGGAGCCAGGTGGCGACGTCCACCCCCCAGTACTCGTAGCCCTTCTTTTCCAGCCAGGCCACTTCTGCTTTTTGGGAGTTACCCAGGCCTTCTGAAGCTGTGATAAACTCGCGCTCTACTTCTGGGAGGGACGCGATGAACAAACGCCGCACTTCTCGGCTATACTGGGAGGATCCGTCGCCACGCGGCTCCTTGGATAGATTGCCGAGACCTGCGTCCAGCGCTTGCTCGAACTGGGGAGAGTCTTGGAACTCTTTTTGCTTCTTATTGACCTTCTCTCTCCGGAGGTTGTCCTGGCCTGCAGAATCGAAGCTCTCCACTTTGCCTCTGCCCACATGCCTCTGGAAGTAGTACACCTCAAGCTCTGCTCCGGATTCCACGGCCGTTTCGATGTTCTCCCTCCATTTGGTAAACCACCTACAACCCCAAGGCTTCTGTTCCCCGTAGAGGGGTATGCACCAGCAGGTACCGGGCAAGCCTTCGGCTTCGGGGATGCTGTCGCACTTGCCGTAGTCCTCCGTGCCCTGCGGGAGGAAGACCACCGCTGCACTGACCTCGCCGTGTCGGCCCTGAGACACCAAGGACTCCCAGGCTCCTTCGTACTTTCCAGGCCAGCTGGCCACGCAGGGGCGGCCAGGTTCACGGAGAACGCTTCCTTCGAAGCGGATGCTGCGGTTGCTGACTTCGCCGTGGGCTTCCTCGCGCTCTCTCTCGAGGGTTTTCCTCTGCTCGTCGTCCAGTTCGACATCGACGAAGCAGCAAACACAGAACATTACGCCACCGCAAATGGCCACTGGCCAAACGATAGCTGCCGTCCACCAATAACCTCGCAGGATGTGCTGCGCCGTCATGGCTGCGAGAGACATCAAAGCCAGGACGCCCACCAACCGAAGGCCAAGGCGGAGAACGGTGTGATACTTTCCATATCTAAACTGTTCGTCTTCGTTCTGACCAGTCCCAAAGAAGGAAGAAATGCTGATGCAGCAGCACAGAGGCACAGTGGCACTGGCCAGAAGTGCGGCTGCAACGGTGCTTTCGGGTGGAATCGAAACGCACACTACCAGGAGAGCAAATGGGAGCCCAGCCATAATCGACATCGCTGCAACATAAGACCACGCCTTTTTGTCCCGTTTCTTGGCGGCGGCCTCCTTGACCATCGCTTCCGTCCGCTTCCGGGCTTCCTCCCGTCGCTTTGCTTCACGGGCCAGCTCCCGTGCCTCGGCTCGGTCCCGGCCCTTCGCTTGCCGGCTGAAAGCACCGAAGTCCACGGAGGCGCGTAACGAGGAGCCGCTGGCAGCCTGGCAGCTGCCCGTCACCTCCGGGCTTTCAATCAATCGAATCTCGACCGAAGCGACCGCTTCATCCGCCACTCTGACGTCGCAGGACATCGTTGGATAGACGAGCTCCCAGTCCTCACTCCGATGTCTCACTTCGATGGGGGTCTGCAGGTCGTTCGTCACACTCAAGAAAGCCATTGCGTCGCTTAGCTCGGGGCACAGCCAAGGCTGCAAACCGTGTTCGGTTGCCCCCTAAGGGTCCAAGTACTGCTTGTTATAAGACTTAGCCTTTTTGGATACCCAAAACCATAAATACGAAGTACTTAGACCCTGAAATTCCCAGAGAGCGAAATATGAAGCTTTCGTAGAGCATACAATGCTTGATTACGCGTTATGGGACTACCCTGTTCTGTTTGTGGTGGTTGCTTCCCTTTTGCCTGAACTGCCAATGGTGCTATCATGGCGGCCATCGGACGATGACAGTGACATCGCAAGTACTGCTAGTATGGGTATGTTGAGAATCTGACGCTGTGGCCATGATGTTGCCACAGAGCTAATTACGAAACGACTCCAATCCCAGCCAGTGTACCCAAACTAGTATGACGTCCGACGGTAGACAAACGTCACCACACAATTGTACCCTAAGCCCCAAAACCCAAGACCCCAAACCCTAAAACCTTGAACACTAAAGCCTAAAACCCTAAAAATCTAAGAAACCCTCAACCCTAGGCCCCAAACCCTGAACCCTAGAGGTTTCAAGGTGGCGCCAGTAGGTGGAGGAATGAACTGTCTGATACTTCGGAAAAAAGGCCGCCGCCCCTACTCCAGCCTAGAGAAATGCGACCCTGGTGGAACAATCAGAGTCAAGTTTAGGGCTTTGGGGCTGCAGGGTTAAAAGGTTATTCGATGAGGGCTTAGGGCTGAAATGCTGCAGAGATTATTAGGTTTTATAGGGCTTCGGCTGTTAGAGTGCAAAAGAGGGGGGGTCTTTAGAGGTCGGACAAACACATAATAAAGCCTAGAAACATTCCAAGCGAAGCAACATCTTCAAAAGCACTGAGAACCGTAATTTGCCTCCAAGGGCTCAGAGCAGCCATAAAGTACATGTATTAATTGATTTAAAGTTCAGTTAGGGTTACGGTCTGGGTATAAGTTGAAACACACGCCTTGCTTGGGGCGGACTCAGCTCTAAACCCTAAACCGTTAAACATCCCTGAACCTGAACTAGGTAACTAGGTGGGGCTTTTAGAGCCTTTGAAAAATATTAGTAGGTAAGATCATCTTAAGCCCAATAAGGGAAAATATAAAATGTCCCAAAGCCCTACCTAGTGAAACAACCCGTAACCCTGGACCCCAAGCAACCCCAGAGCCCTGAGCAACCGCAAACCCTGAACCCCAAACGATCTTTCCAAGGGTAACAGGAGGGACCCCTAATAAGGACCCCAAGGTATATACCCTTAATATAGCCACTATATACCCATTATATAGCCCATTATGGGGTAGGGGTCCCCATTAAGGGTCCCTCCTTTTCCCGTTTGAATCTTGAAGCCCAGACCTTCAACAACCCTAAACCCTAAACCCCCAACCCCTAAACCCTCCCGCCTAAAGCCAAACCCTAAACCCCGCAACCCCCAAACCCCCCAAAGCCTGCCGCTTTTGCCCATCTGAGGCTCGCAAGTACTCTTGGGATGGGAGGTGAAACGTTTAGGGTTTAAGGATTGTAGGTTTAGGGTTTTAGGGTTGAGCTTCTATTATACGGCTTTAGGGGTTGAGGGTTTATGACATTACAGCTTTCGGGTTTAGGATTATCGGACTTGGGGCTCAGGGCTCTACGGTTCCGGGCATTTTGAGATGTAGGTTGCGGAGACTGTGTTTGCTAGCTCTGTTTTTAATCTACTACCAAAACCTACTTGTTTGTAGGTTCTTATTATACATCGTAATGTGGATTTTAGAGGGACCCTACGAGAAGTAGGTTCTGGGAGGATAACGAAGGTCTTTATCTTAAGCGTCAGCACTTGAAGCTTAAACACTATACCACCGTGGTCCTAAAGCCTTCAAGCTTTGGAGTTCCCAGAGCTTGCTACAGGCTTCAGGTTTACCCTAAACCCTAAAACTGTAAAACCCTGAAACCCTCAATCTAAAGACACAACTACACGGAATATGGACAGTCACCAGTTTGCTTCGCCGTCAAGTTTCGCCCACCTGACGTCGGATTGAGCGGCAGTTGCTCCGATGTTCGGCACGTGCCGAAGCACGAACTTGGGAGTGAAATTAAACTGCCGCTTGTGCCCATACACATCATGAGCATCATCTGATGTAGAGTACACTAGCATTAAGCATACATCGGCAAAACTAGGAGTGACTAATTTGAAACAGGGCGGGATGCAACCTCAGTGCTGAGAAGCACAAAGCCACCCTAAACCCTGAACCCTAAACCCTCAAACCCTACACCGAAGGAGGCCTCTGCTTTTTTGGGTTGCCTTAAACCTTGTACTCCTCAGTTCTGCGTCCTCTCCTGCACTTTGAATGCTGCTAAGGGCTTAAGCTTGAGAGTTTAAACGAGTTTAGGGTTTAGGGCTTGGGGTTTAGGGCATTCCCAAGGCCCAATGTTTTGTAGTAGTAGCAGCAGCAGCAGTAGTAGTAGCAGTAGCAGTAGCAGTAGCAGTAGCAGTAGCAGTAGCAGTAGCAGTAGCAGTAGCAGCAGCAGCAGGAGCAGGAGCAGGAGCAGGAGCAGTAGCAGTAGCAGTAGCAGTAGCAGTAGCAGTAGCAGTAGCAGTAGCAGTAGCAGTAGCAGTAGCAGTAGTAGTAGTAGTAGTAGTAGTAGTAGTAGTAGTAGTAGTAGTAGTAGTAGTAGTAGTAGTAGTAGTAGTAGTAGTAGTAGTAGTAGTAGTAGTAGTAGTAGTAGTAGTAGTAGTAGTAGTAGTAGTAGTAGTAGTAGTAGTAGTAGTAGTAGTAGTAGTAGTAGTAGTAGTAGTAGTAGTAGTAGTAGTGATAGTGATAGTAGTAGGAGTAGTAGTAGTGACAGTAGTAGGAGTAGTAGTACTAATCGTAAGTATAGAGCTGACTACAAAAACTACTGGTGATAGCGGCGGCAGTAGTAACCAGTCGTCGCTGTGGTGCGTTCATCCGGGTATAGCACGAAAAGAGCAAAGCATTTCATGCCTGGTCCAACGCATCAATTCCCCAGATGGCCCTTGTGGCATCATGGTCATGGGATGGAAAAATTTGGTGCCAGCTGCCACTAACTGTGACTAACTGCGAGGTCTTTCAGCTGAGCCTACCACAGAGGAATTTTTCTGCGCTATGAACCCTCGAACCGACCCCGTCATAAAATGCAACTAAAAGTCTGAGCACGCTCTTGGTGCCTAATGCGGACCAGGGAACCAAAATTCATCGGTGCAAGGGTCTTGGCAACTCCCTCGCACCAGGCGGGTTAAAACTCAAAAGGAGAGGAGAATGCACCCTTGTGGTGCGAAATCCTATCCGACAAAACAGCCGCCTTGGTACAGACTGAGGACTTTTGTAGGGCAGTAAGCCATGGCCCCAAGCTTTAGGAAGACATGCGCGATGACGCCTGCGATGCATAGGCTGAACAAGACGACCAGGGCCTCAGGCGGATCGCAACTGATACGGAGGTTGGTTTAAGGTTTAGGGTGTAGGGTTTTCTTACATCACACACAGGCACACTCGCACAGGCCATGCATCACTTTACTGTATATATGATACTGCGGGATCGAAAGTATATGATTGCTATACTCACTTCTGGTTTCACTCCGCTGCACTGAATTGGTGGGGTCGTAACCCCACTGCTAACCCGAGAAACCCTACAAACCCGATAAACCCCTAAACCTAAACCCTAAACCCGAGAAACCCTACAAACCCGATAAACCCCTAAACCCCTGTGGCCTTGGTGGAGCAGTAGGGACCCTTCCAGGCCAACCCCAGGGCCTCCGATGTCATGTCTTTGGGTTTAGGGGTTCAGGGTTTAGGGTCTAGGGTTTAGGGTTCAGGGTTCAGGGTTTAGGGTTTAGGGTTTAGGGGTTAGGGTTTAGGGTTTAGGGTTTAGAGTTTAGGGTTTGGGCTAGGGGTGTAGGGTGTAGAGATGTTTAGGGTCCAGGGGTTTAGAGTTTTGCGGGGGTTGGGGGCTTTTGGGAGGTCTTGAGGGGTGTTCAGGGGGTTTTGGGAAGGGAAAACCGTGACTTTGGCAAGCTTAGAGGTTTGTGTGTTAGGGTCACAGAGTTGCAATGTGTTCGCAATCAAAGTGGCTTGGAGGGCTCTAGTGTTGCGATATACAAGGCTTCAGGCTTGACGGTGTAAGGGATCACTTACAGATTTAGGGCCAATTGCGGGGGAAGTGCATTCTTTGGGTTCGGGGGCTGAGGGTGGAGAGGGTTAAGGGATGGCAGGTGTAGTGTTGACGAACCCTAAATTTTAGGCGACAAGCCCGCCTCCGCATTCTTCGCGACCGCGGAGCCCGCCCCAAGGCAGACCTTTACTCCAGCCACTTCAAAGGATTTAGGGCTTAGGACACACCGTCCTTTCCTGCCGGCCCATGTGGGCCATGTACCGCACGTTGATAAGACATAGTACAGTATTGACAGTATTGTATCATACACTGCTGTTGTAGACAGAAGCAGAGTATTATAGGATACTCTACTCCATTGTAGACAAGGGTACCCTCAGGCTTTGGTGTAACTTCGCAAGCAATTTGAAAGAGGCGTAGAAAAGGCCCACTGAGGTGACTCGTGGGTTTTGCTATACTTCTAGGCATTCTGCAATCTACTATAAACCACACCCGGCCCTACCATGCTATCAAAGCTATAGCAGAATATTCTCGCATACACCTATTTTTGCACCCGTGTTCCGCGTAGTCAGCCCACCCCCCCCCACCCCCCACACGGCATCCCCCCTTCCGGTAATCGACGACCCTCTCACACGAAACGTGTGAACGGGTGCCAACACTCGAGGATTAGTACGGCTTAAATGCAAGATCGACGACCCTGTCACACTAAACGTGTGTCCAGGTGCCATATACACTCAAGGCTCAGCACGATTTCCACGCACGATTGACGACCCTCTCACAGGAAGCCTGTGTCAAAGCACCGGACGCAGGACGTCTATTGCGAAGGTACAAATAATCCAAAGCAAGCAAAGAAGCACTAAGTCGATACTAAGTATGAACAATACATACGGGCGAGGAACAATTCTCCTACTTGCAAACTGTAAGCTTTACAATACAAGCTTGCAGCTCCAGCACAACATGGATTGAGAATTATTCCGTAACTTTCTCTAGAGCCGAGATAACTAATTACCCCCCTCAACAACCCTTAACCCCAAAACCCCCAACCCAGGACCACACTACAGGGGGGGAGGAGGGGAATGCCGGCCCCCTCCCCTCTCAACCCTAAACCTTAACACCAAAACCCCAAACCCAAAACGCATCAACCACACCACAGGGGGGGGAGGGGGGTGTGGCGAAGGGGGTTATAACCTCCTAAATCGTAACCCCGAGCCCCTTATACCCAAACCACACCACAAGCCCAAACCACCATTGATGTTGCTGCTGCTGGTGCAGCTGGCATTACCTGCCGCTATTTGTCGAAGCCGGAAGCGAGACAGAAGCAAACGAGAGAACCACAGCACCACCAGGGGGGGGGGGGGGGGGGGGGGGGGGGGCATGCTGGGGCTGGCCCATATATGTATGTATGTATGTATATATATATATATATATATATATATGTAGGTATATATATTTATATACATACATACATATATATATATATATATATAATGTATTTATATATTTATACACACATGAGTATATAGCAGAGTGCAACATGCAGTCTTCTATAGCATACGATGTATGCTGTTGTAGATCACATATACACGGTATACCTTCCGCTCAGGGCGAGCCAACCCTTGCTGCCCCACTTGGCTTCGACAGCACCTTCAACTCCTCAAACGCATGAATGAAAGCCCTGAAGGATCAACATTTGCCTAGAGAGTCTAAGGAGACGCACAGTCGACTCAGAGATGGTCTTTTGGGACCCGACTCCATGAGAGCGCCAACAGCCTAACCCTCTGGTCCAAAAGATGCGAATCCCAGAAATCCCAGAACGCATGACAATACTCTAATACTATAACAGTACGATGAAGCGACATAACTGTAAGACTATAATACCATTATGGTACTGTAATAGTGCTATAATACGGTAAATCTATATTAGTGCGAAAATGCTATATGACTATACTAATACTTTACATCCAAGGTGCAGAAAGCACGGAGATGGCAAGGCTGATGGGCGACACGCCTTCCACAAAGGCCCGGGATGCTGCGAAGGCGGACTGCAGCTCCATCCTTTGCTAGAGGATGCTGTAGACAATTACTACTATTAGTGTTACTATATTAATAGTATAATACTATTGCGGTATTAGTGCAGTCTCATTCTCGTATTTTGCTTTCTTTGGTACAGTCCACTACAGTAACCTTAAAACTTTAGACCCTACTACAATCTACAAGCCCCCCGACAGAACCCCTAGACAGACTAGCAGTATTCAGGGCTGTAGTACAATATAGGATTCTTATGGTAGGATTCTAGTATGATTTGATTACCATTATAGTAGTACCATGGCATGATTATAAGCTTTGGGGCTTGGGGTTTAATGCAAGCCCTTTCAGAGGGCAAAGGTCTGCGACGTCACACCACCTCAACTCCATCAACGAATCCTGTACCTCACTGGATACCTCTCTAGAGCCAACGGGCTGTTTTGCAAGGGTCTGTGCCAAGCCTGGCACTTTGAAAAATATCAAACCCGAAAGCTCCAAACCCATTCCTTGGGTGCTTGCACCCGAAGCCTAAGAGGCAAGGATCTGGACCACGTTCTCCGCCAGGACCTTTCGCCCGAGGCTGTCCACCACGAAAGTTCTCATTGCCGCACGGGCCTTGGCACAAAGGTTGAAAGCCCTAAACCCTATAAAAATACCACAACAGAACTATGATGGTAATATAGTCATACTAGAGAGATACTACCACAAACATACTACCAAAAAAACACTACCCTAAACCCTTTAAACCCTAAACCGGAGGATTTAGGGCTGAAAAGATCTAGCTTGTCCTTAAGGGCAGACAAGGCGGGAAACCCGTAGCAGCGGCAGTAGCAGTGTAAGTGTGAGAGCAGCTGAGGCAAACGCCGTGGTAGTGCTTGAAGTAGTGATAGCTCTGGTCGTGAAAGTGGTAGTATTGCAGGAGAAGAAGTAACAGTAGTAGTAGTAGTAGTAGTAGTAGTAGTAGTAGTAGTAGTAGTAGTAGTAGTAGTAGTAGTAGTAGTAGTAGTAGTAGTAGTAGTAGTAGTAGTAGTAGTAGTAGTAGTAAGTTTATCACCATCATAATCAGAGGAATAAAACAATAATTGTAATTACCTGCAATTAGCAAGAGTAATGATAAGTAGACTACTGGCAGCAGCATGCTGCTAAACCCCAGACCTGAAACCGCGGGCCTTGGCATCCGCCTGCTCCGCTTCCGCTGACAACGTGAGGGCCGTCTCCTGAAGGCCCAGGCTTTGGCAGTTAGGGCTTACCTGAATCCTATAAAACCTTCCTTTCCCGGGTTCCCTATTATGGTTTCCTGGTATAAGTCCTTAAAAAAGGTAGGTTATTTGGGGTTAAGGTAGGGTTTATGGTTGCGGGCAAATGGTCCGAAGTTGCCAGTGTATTATTTAGGGCTCAGGATTTTGTGGGTTGGGTCTCGGGTTTAGGCTGAAACCGGATGGGTTATTCATTGCATCGGTCCAAATCCTGATCTTATATATGTATGTCGGACAGCCAACCTGTCCACAGACTGCACTGCAAGTCAAGGGACCAAGACTACAAGTAAGGCAGCTCAATCAAGAGGAGAATCAGGAGTGGATTTGATATGTATGTTATTAGGTCGTAACGAACTGAACGCCAGTAAGGATATCCTAGATTCGAAGGAAAACTATTGGCTCTGCATGGTGTTGACATTCGCATGGTGTTGAAAACCGAAGTCATGTAAACGAATCCTCGATCCAAGAATTAATTCGAATAAAGAGTTCATGGTTCCCTAGGTTTGAAGGAGAAAGGAGTAACATTGGGTTGGGTCTATATGGTTTGGAATGGTTTTGATAGTCGAAACCAGATATGGAATCCTCAGTCCAATCGTTTCCTTAAAGATGTATTTCATAATTCGTAGAGCCGCAGGGTCCAATGTTAATACAGGGAACTCCAGAAAGTTGGAATATGGTTTCAAGGTAGGATACCCTATATTTTACCATAGAAGGGTTAGGATAATCATATTCCAACTTTCTGGCTTTTACCTTAAGGGTGCCGAGAGGGATCTCCCCGCCCCCCCCTCGCCCCGGCATACGGCCGTGGCGGAGCATCATCAGCACAGTTTCGAGCTCACTTCTCATTTCGAGAAGCGTGCGAGCAAGGGCTCGAGCCTTTGACTTGACGAAAAAGCTTGAAAGCATTACTTATTTGCTCACTTCTAACTTTACTATCCGGGGGCTGGGGATTGAATTCCCTTGGATGATACTACGAACCTCCGCTGTGGGCACCTCGCTGTTATTTGGGGCCTCTGGACTCGCAGAGCGCGGTTTTGCATGAAACACCCCACAATCGTAATTCCCCCGATTGCGCCTCGTTCTGTTACGCCTTACGCATGGCGAGGACGAGCTAAACCTTGACCTGCCTCAGAATCAGAATCTTTATGACCCTTTGCTAGAGCATCTAATGTACTAAGGGCTTCATGCTACAGAGTACACACCCACGAACTTTCCAGAGACCTGGCCCCCCAACAGGGCCAAAGCAAGCTAAGTACTGTAAACGTTAACGACTACAACTACATATATAGTTGAAGGTTCAACGGTAATCCAGACCCTGGACGGCAGCCGGAAGTCTGGGAACGAGCCTCCAACTTTCTGACGACGCCGATCACAAACTCGATCTGCTTCGTGCGCTCCTGCCCGATTCTGAGGGCTTGCGCACCCTACATGCCCTGCACCCGTTAAGGGTTTTGCGCTCGAGATTCCAGGTGTAGGGTTTGGGCGTGAGCATTTCGATCACGGCGCTTGTAGCGGTACGGAAGGAGATCTGGACTGCCACTTGCCTGCACCTGTAGGCCCAAAAACCTTAACCGTACAGTACCTTATTGTAATTCTCTATTATTGTACCCGATTATAGTACCTTTGTAGTATTCTACTGTAGTATACTAATAAATACTAAAGGGAGCTCCAGAAAGTTGGAATATGGATTAATGGCAGGATCCCCCCATAATTTACATTAAAGGGGTTACGATAATGATATTCCAACTTTCTGGCTTCTACTATATTAAATATTGTCCCCCTGAAACACCATGCCCAAGGCCGCAAGCCCTGAGCCCTAAGCGCATGGAGCATCGTGCGGCCCAAGGATTCCAGTCGTCTTGCAGCTCAGGAGTAGAGTTAGGCTCTAAGGACTCATATTTTAAGCCTTTTGGGCCCAAAGACCATACCATATTAGGCTTTTCGGCTATTTTGAGCCTTAGGATTAGAGCTCAGAGTGTAGGCTAAGGTTGAAGGATGCTTAAAGATGCTGAGGGTTGTTTAGGCTTTTGGGTCGAAGGTTTACAGGATTCGGCTTTACCAAAACTATGGTTCGGGATCTTGGGGTCTAGGGTCTATCAAAAAGCACGCTCATATATAAACTCTAGAGTCCCTAGAGCCACCAGAAAACCCTAAACCCCAAACTCTTAAAACCCTAAACCCCTAAACCCTAAACTCCTAAAAACTAAAACCCCTAAACCCTACGCCCCTAAAAACTAAACCCCTAAACCCTACACCCCTAAAAACTAAACCCCTAAACCCTACACCCCTAAAAACTAAACCCCTAAACCCTACACCCCTAAAAACTGAACCCCTAAACCCTAAACCCCTAAAAGCTAAAACCCTAAACCCTAAACCCCTAAAAACTCTAAAACCCTAGACCTTCCTAGGCCGCCGGGCCCGGCCCGATAGCCGAGAAAGCCCCCTACTATTTGCTTAAGAACCCCCCAAAAAATAAAAAAAAATATTCCTTATGGGGGTAATATAGGGATTATTATTTTTATTTTTTGGGGGTTCTTAAGCAAATAGTAGCTCCTCTGTGGCTTCGAAGGTCTTCCAGTGGTCGATGGCCTCCCTGAGCATGCCCGCCTCTTAGGCGACAAAGGGCTCAGGGTTTAGGGTTTAAGGGCTTTGGGTTTAAGGGTTTAGGGTGTAAGGGTTAAGGGTTAAGGGTTTAAGGTTTAGGGTTTAAGGGTTTAGGGCTGCATACGCTACAAGTCTGGAGGTCTCGGGGTTTCGAGTTTAGGGCTCGGGGTTCAGGGTTTCGGGGTGACTATAGACGTTGGCTCGAGTAAATGGACCAGGAGCTTATTTTGAGCAGCGTACAGGGTTCAAGCCCGTAGGGGTCATGTAATGCTTTGGCTTCAGTCGGCTGAGCTCCTCTAGTTCCCTCGTCATAGCCTGCTGGATCTTGATCCAGGGTTTCAATCACAAAAATGCTCTTGTCAGAAACGTTCAACAAGGATCCTTCTAGTTGAAGGGTGCAAATAGGTGTACCGTCAAGTTTCAGAAACAGCCCTGTGCACCAAACCCTACACTCTGCCCCAGACCGTAATCCAGGGAACCTGCCTAACAACCCAGCGACCCCTTGCAGCCTGCACAACGTGGTACTATACCATGCTGTGTGCTGCTGCACTCTCACGCAACTTGTGCACAACACGCTCACCATGCTACACAACCCCATGTTAGACCAACACCAAGTACACTACATACTACGCTTCATACTGCACTATGATGTATCTCTATACTATAACCGTACGATAGCAATATTATGATACTACTATAAGAAATACGATGAAAAAAAACTATTCTCACATAAGGTGTCGCGCTATACAATACTCCCCCTCTTAGCCATGGTAGGTGGAGCCCAGGGCCCTTCAGCCTCTCTCTTGAAGGCCGCGGGCTTCTCGAGATCAATCACTGCCGTTTCCGTTTAGGGTTTAGGGTTTAGGGTTTAGGGTTTAGGGTTTAGGGTTTAGGGTTTAGGGACGGCCATGTCTGCAAGCACTTTGCTAACGGCAAGCATTCCGGCAAACTCCGCCGCTCGGGCAAACCTCCGGGCTCAGGGTCTGGGGCTTAAGGGTTAGTGTTAGTCAATACTGTAGTATTGAAATACAAGAATACTCCTACTACAACAATACGACCATAGTCGAATCATAGTACGATAATGCTATAATAAAACTTCCAAAACCCTAAAACCCTAGGATTGATGATAGAAATCCTGCATTACCCGAAGGACCCTAGACTATGGGAATTATGGTAGATTCCTTCTTCTGGGTAATGCAGGATTTATGTCATCAACCGTCGCCGTAGGGTTGAGGGTTCTTGTTAGTCCCAAAAAAATACTATAATAATGCAATACGATAATAGTCGTATTACAATAACATGATCATAGTGCTATACTATAATGCTACAGAGAAACCCCAAGCTCTGAAACCCTCGGGTTAAGGCTTTGTTATTAGTTCCAAGAGGCTCGGCCAGGTCTACGTCTTCTTTGTTTTGCAGCTTTCGCTCGAGAGCGAAGAGCCGCGGAAAGCCCGTGAAGACCTGGAGCACAAGCTTTGAGGCTTACTACTAAATCCTAGGGCTCCTTTAAAGGGATCTATAGGGGTACCTTTAAGGGAGTTACATCCTGCATTACCTTCAGGACCCAGAACTATGGGAATTATGGTATATTCTTTATTATGGGTAATGCAGGATTTGTATCATCAACCGTATGTTATACAGTGGACGTCCTGTATAAGAACCCACTGTTTAAGAACCTGAGCCCCTATCAATTTCAGGGGAAATGCTACCCAAGAACCTTAGGGTATGCTACTCTCGCGAAAAGGGGTTCTTATACAGGGATTTCACGGTAGTGTACGCTTTTACGCTAGTCTACCATAGTAGACGATACAACAGTATGCTAGGATATACTATACTATAACATGCTGTGCTATATTGTACTATACTATACTAGTACTGTATACAATACTATAGTGTACTATGGTAAAATAGATTCATACTAGCTTAAAGCATTAGAGGTCTTGGGGGCTAATGGTTGAAGGGTGAAGTCGCTCTGCAAAGAGCCTGAGCTTCGAGACTGACACCGATTGATGATATAAATCCTGCCTTACCTTAAGGACCCTAAACTATGGGAATTAGTCCTTATTATGGGTAATGCAGGATTTATATCATCAGCCGGACGCAAGCTGCGATTGCTTCGTTTTGGGCTTTGGGATGTTTCGAGTTTCGGGCTGATACCTCAAACCCAAAAACCCATAAAGGGAACTCCAGAAAGTTGGAATATGGTTTCAGGGTAGGATACCCTAAAATTTACCATAAAGGGTTTAGGATAATCATATTCCAACTTTCTGGCTTTTACTGTAAGTGCGTTTAGGCTACCACGAATCCTAAAGGGTTCCAAGACTGACTTCCGAACATACAAGTGCTGGAAACCCACTTAGCAAGTGGGCTCAGAGTCGGGCCTTAGGGTTTGGGAGCCTGCCGAGTAGGTTTAGGGTTGAGGGGTTTAGGGTTTAGGGTTTTAGGGTTTAGGGTTTTAGGGTTTAGGGTGTACATCTTTGGATGCTTCTGTGAGAGGGGTCTCGATTCAGGCACACGTCCATGCGGTGTGGTACGGGACAGCAGTCTCTTTGGAAAACGAAAGTTGTACAGTCCAATAACCAACGAGATCAGCAACAGGGAAATCAGGCATTCAGGAAGGGGTCTTCCAACGGCCTGCCTGTAAGGCGAACATCAAGACGGCCACCACAAAGAGGGCGAGGCCACTGATGTGTACGGAGCTCACAACCTCTGTGTTCCACAGTGCTGTCTGCATTCTCTTGCTAGCACACGCAGGGTGTTACAGGACAGAGTCGTACACAGCACACAAGCTGCGCGTCTGGTCAAGGGCACGGAACGAAATTGTGTTTTACATGGAGTAGTATTCTCATTATGGTACGATGATTGTCTCATTGCAAATGACATAAGAGACTATAGTAGTACTACTCTCGTACAATTACTGAATAAGTATTGTTACTCTTGAAGTACTACTACCGTATCTCAACGAAAGAAATCAATTTGTTGAGGAATTCTGCAAAAGATCCATCGCAGAACTCCCCTGAAGCACCTAAACCCTGCACCCGAAGCTTTCAGGATTTTTCAGTTTAGGGTGTGTGGCTTGTATTATAACGGTCCTAGAACCATAAATCCTTATTAGACTCGCAATTCTTGATGCCTGGGCAAGGAAGTTGCCAATGAGAGGTACAGGCCGAAAGGAATCGGCAAGAACCTCAGCGCCAAAGCAATCTTGATACAGTACAGACTGCACATGACTGCACTCTACACCGGAATCGTTGCACTTTAAATTAGCAGTTAAGGACGGGGAAGGGGGGCCTTATGCTGGTTGTTACCACCTTTTGCGGTTTGTACCATGATATTGCCACTGTGTGAGAACATTACACGACATGAGAAATTCCAGCAGGCATGCAACGTTTGACTTCTTTTGCCGCGCTACCGCGCTGCGTGCATTGGACATTTTTGGAATGCAAAGAAAGAAACATCAGACTAAAGCAGCCTAGCCACAGGAGTCACCAACTCATCACAGCTTTGGACGATGGCTGGGAAGGCCACATCAGTTGCGACATCCGCAGCGTCCAACACCGAGAACCTTATCCCCAGCCCCCATCCACAAACGTAAAACCTTAAAACAGCCCACTATAATACCGTCAGAAAACTTACAATTATAGTACTATTACAATTGCAATAATAAGAAACAGCCTTAGGATTCAGAAGCCCCGAGGGCCTACTGTCAGAATCGCAGCTGGAGCCAAATATTTAAA
Organism: Symbiodinium sp. CCMP2592; assembly: GCA_905221615.1. Classification (NCBI taxonomy): domain Eukaryota; class Dinophyceae; order Suessiales; family Symbiodiniaceae; genus Symbiodinium; species Symbiodinium sp. CCMP2592. Next base: position 432,631 of record CAJNDT010005947.1, read on the forward strand.
CATGACCTAGAATAGGATACCCAGTAACCTAAGAACAAAAAGGCCTCTCTTTTTGGTATTGGGTAACTTTATAAGGAACCTAGGACTACAAAAAGGGAATAAGGGTACTACTGGGCATCCTAGAATTTAAACATGACCTAGAATGTTTGGAACATGTCTTCACCTTCACTGACATGTCTGGCAAGGAGCTGAAAGCCTTGATTCAGGGCTTCTAGGGAAGGAGTTTATTAAGTGAGGTCCATAATTATTTATAGAGTGAGCTTATGCTACGACTCTTCAGTCAAGCGACAGCTTTAGCATCACGATGCTTCCAAGCAGACCCTTGCCGCAGCAGAGCGAACGCGCATCGATCAAGTCCTTCGACAAGAACTCCCTACGGGTGTCCAAACACCAAGCAAGAAACACCAGAATACATGACACAGCCTACCTAGAGGCTCCAGAGTAGTTCCTTTTTGGGGATCATATTTAGACTCCTATAAGGTAATGCCAAAAAGGAACTACTATGGAGCCTGTGGGTAAACCCAAGCTCTGACGGTAGTTCCCTGTGCATGCTTGAAACAGCGGAATACAGTGGCCATTCCAGCACCCTTGGACATTGCCGGCTCAGGACGCAGAGAACATCACGCCTCATGACACGATTAGCTCAAAGCCTAGGTTTGTGAGTAACCCCTTTATAATAAGGCTACCCTTTTTCCTACTATTCGGTTTTAATAAGGGGACCCTAAACTAAAAAAGGCAAAAGGGCACTACTCAGGAACCTAGAAGCCCTGTTGGAGCGAAACCCGTCTGGGAAACCCTGGAGACAACGCGTTTTCCTGGTATCATGCTGACATATGCTGACTGCGACTGTATCGTAACGTGCCTGTCCCTGCATAGTGTCATGACAGCAGGCACTTCGTATCCTGAATCTGAACACCAAACTGTGAAGGTGAAGCTTTAAAGACAGCATAACGGCCCCGACAAATGATCAATTCTCATGCTCACCCGCTCAGGATTCTAGACAGAGGTACACAGATCCGGAGCGCTCTGGATTCACGCATTCTTTGCCCTGCCCCTCCCGCGAACCCTCCACCATTCCATCGCCATTTAAGACAAAGCACACACCACACAAATCAGAAGATGCAGCAGCAGCAGGCTGCTGCTGCTGCTGCTGCTGCTGCTGCTGCTGCTGCTAACTGCTAACTCCACCAACGACAACAACAGCCAAAACCACAACGACCACAACCAGCACCACCGCCACCACGAACACGACTGCGACCGCAACAACCACGACTACGACCACCGCCACCACCACCTCAAGCACCACAACAAGAACAAGAACAACAAAAACGAAACAGACACGTTTCTTGTTTGTGTCTGAGGCACCGAATACAGCTTCTACAACCCTCGCTCACATCAATCGCGGCCCTTCCTTGATGTGCTCCGTCCGTCCCTGGAAGCCGTGCGAGGGCACGTAAGATGCGCCGCGCAATTCCTGAAGCCATTGAATGCTCGTCCCACGCAGCCCAAAGAAGCACCGGCACCACCAGCACCTTCGGATCCACACCGCACGTGAGGAACTGTTACTTTGGCTAGTGACAAGGCCACTTGCTGCTCTTCTGCTGCTGCCACCGCTGCCACACCAACAAAGAATACGAAGATCTAGCACCTGCCTCCCTTGACCCAAATCCCTAACACACTGGACTCTTTTCCATTCAGGTTCGGCCGGGGTTGCAGTTTGAGAGCTCAAGATCTCAATCCTAAACCCTTTCCTAAACCCTAAAGTACTAAAGTACTCTATCTATAGTCTGTAGTGCTGGCACCAAGAGGAGCCACGCCATGTCTCCACGACATCCAGCAAAAGGGCTATAGGCCAGCCCAGCCAAGACAGCGCCTGGTTTCCAGGACCGGGTTCCGAAATGTACGTACTATAAAAAGGGGTTAGGGTTTTGGGGTGTATAGGGTTTAGGGCTTAATCCCACAATCACAAAGCCCCAGGAGGAGAACTGGAAGCGAAGAGGAACCTCGACAACAGCGCGCGCAAGACCCTTAACCAAAAAAACCCAAACCCCAAAACCCCGAAGGCTATCTCCAACACACCAGCTCACAGGGTGACCCAGGTCTGTCGTGCTTGTGTCTGCTATGGCTCATGGTTTCACAGGGTTTTAGAGTTTAGAGGTTTAGGGGTTTCTGGTTTAAATTTGGGGCTTGGGGTCGAATTTCTCACATGTCTTGGTGGCTTTAAAACTATCATTGGAGGGTCAAGGTATATGTTGCATACTTCTATAAGAATCCTTGATGCTTCCTGTGCTTCCTTCCTTGTCACGAGTTTAAACGGCAAGGAAAGAGCATGGGTATTCGTCTCTGGTTTGCAAACCGCGACGGTAAAGGTGGGTTTAGGAGTTCGTGCGTATAATATGTTCATATCTTTTGGCAGAATGTGCCAAGCAAGATGCTCCCAAAGAGTGCGTGTTGGGGAAAGGTACTTGGGCTTCAAGCCCTAATGATCCCTACAACCCTGAAGCCAGGACTGGCTCGGGAATATCACCGGTGACCCGCCTGTCCAAACAACGGTGGCATGCCAACGAATGCGCTGCGCCGACACAAGTTCCTGTGCCCAAAGTACTATGCTTTAGCATTCCAAAGGGTGCTAGAAAGGAAAGCTAACTTAATCCTACACCTTGAGTTCTAATTCGTTAGCTTAAATTAGCAAACACCCGTAGAGTCATGGTTTAGGAAGTCATAGGGTTTAGGGCAATCCCGCAACAGTCCGTAGCACGAGTGTTGTCACAGCTGGCTCAGCTCAAAGAAGGATGTTTCTGAGATATTGAGTGGAGAGTTCTTATCCATACGTGCGCGTCTGCGTTCGACCCCCGTCTCCTGTGCCCGTGGGGGCACGTCAGCGTCATCCCAGCGCTCTCTCTTCCCATCTTGCCACCAACCTTGCCAAGGCGTCGACACGTAGATCGGTGTAAGCTAGCAAGCAGGTGTACCGTCAACTTGTTCAACAGACGTGTGCACCATGCCGTGTACTGCAGTGTATATGTAGTACAAGTACACACAAAAAGAGCATCCACGGTCATCCACACTTCATGTACAAGGCTCGCCATAATGGTCTTGGGCTAGAAACCCTTCTTTGGTACTTGGACCCTCTGAGAAAGTACCCGGGATTACGGGATTACGCTACCCCAGTGCAGTTCAAGCTCGCACTGGCCTTGGGCCCACTGGCCATTCACATAGCGATACCTCCCGAAGCCATGTTGCTTGCCATTCAGCCACTCCCCGTGATAAGCTCTTCCGTCAGCCCAGCTGAAGACGCCCTCCCCAGATTTCTGGTTATCTTCGTATTGCCCTGCGTACTGTCGTCCATCCTCCCAGAAATTCGTCCCGTTTCCATCCATGCGGTCTTTCTTGAAATTGCCGACGTAGACTCGACCATCTGTCCACACATAGGTGCCGACTCCGTTGAGCTGGTTCTCTGAGAATTGACCTGAATGCAGGGAGCCGTCTGCCCACACAAACATGCCCCGGCCGTGCTTTCTGCCGTGTTCGTACTGGCCCTTAAAGATCGCCCCATCCGGCCACCTCTCCACCCCTTCACCATGTTGCTTGTCCTCGAGCCACTGTCCCTCGTATCTGCTCCCATCTGCATGTTCGTAGGTGCCCTGGCCGGTTGCTTTGTCGGCTGCCCATTGTCCGGTGAACTTGTCGCCATCTGCGTGGAGGAAGCTGCCCTCTCCGTCTGCCCTATCCCTTTTCCATTGCCCGCGGTATTCTGCCCCATCCGGCCAACGCTGAACTCCATACCCGTGCCTTTCGTTGCCGAGCCACTGGCCAGTGTAGCTCGCACCGTTCTCGAAGACGTACTCGGCTCTCTCTTCGCAGGAAGCGAAAGGATCGCTCCAATTCACCTGCAGATGTTGAAAGGCCAGCAGTGTATACCTAGCCGAAGTCATGGCGAGGCCGGAACTTCGAATCGAAAGGCGCAGTCTTTGTCATAAGGCGATCAAACTCCCAAAAGCTTAGTCATTGCTTAGGCTGTCGAATACAATCCTCAGCCCTGAAACTGCATAAGAATGGAGCCTAAGCTTAGGACGTTGTTTATATCGGGGACCCGGCTACTTGAAGGGGCGTAACTCATCCACACCCTAGGACTACAAATTCACTCGAACCGACAAGGCGTGGCGCGAGCGAGGGTCATGCCTGAACAACTTTTAGGCCATAGCGTATATGGTAAATAGAAAGTAAATACATAAGAATGTAAATGTGTGTATATTATATATATATGGCGCATGGATAACTGTGGCCTATCCACCCCAATATGCGGGCCAGGGCTCATACCCCAGGGCCCAAAACCGAGTTCCAAGCAGTTGGCTATCATTCGGGGGCGATAGGGCTTTGTGCCGACACACGGCTGCAACTTAATACACAACACATATCCAGCATGACATGTTGTAGGGTAAATCAAACAGCTGGCATGTCATGGGCGACGGAACCCTTATTTGACGCGCCAGCCTGCAGATATATAAGATGAGCATCCCCAGCACTCTTGTGTGGGTCACCGCTTGAGGATGGAAGTTCAGATATGCGAGGCCAGGCTTGATTCGATGGAATATCGGGATTGGGCGGATGTAGGATTGGCCGATGTGACTCCGCAGAAGAAGCAGACAGATTGTAGGAAACAGACTCTTGCGATTGCAGGTCTTGGGGTCAGGCGATGCAGGAACGCTATGTAGGTGGGCAGACTGCAGTGAAGACTCTGCCCAAACGGCACGGCAAAATTGCCCCTACATGATAGTGCTCTCCGATTCGCACCGTACCTGGATCACCGCCAGTCGTCATCCAGACAGCCTCGCTCAGACTCATGCTGGACTCGGGTAAAAGGATCTAGGCTAGAAAGAGTCAGCGATAAAGGCGACTTACCGCGGTCTTGCGAAACATGTAAGCGGAAATGCGCTGTAGCACATGTCTATAACAACCAACCAACCTTGGACCCCTCAGAACCTAAAACCCAACTCCCCGAACAAACCCTGAACCCTAAAGCCACCCGAATGCGGGTTTAAGGGCTTAAGGTTCCAGAGGACCCTAAACCTTGAAACCCTAAAACCTCAGACCCCTACAACCCTAAAGCCCTAAACGCCCTAAAAGCCTAAAACCCTAAAGCCCCAAACCTTAAAGCAGAGCTCTCTCTGTTGGCAAGATTCTGACTCAACAAATCGGATTTGGGATTGTGGGATTGGATTGGATGAGAGCCGAACCCATTCCCGAGAGGAGAATAGTTATACAGCTTAATAAAGTAACTCAGGGTCTGTTACATAGGGCTTTTACCAGGGCCCGAGAAGACCCAGTCTATCCCTTAGTTGGGAATATACGCCGAACCCTATGCACTAATTCATGCCTTGGGAAAGCCAACTAGAAGATTGAACTAGAAGGTAGACTGGTGTGGTGGGGAAGAGAATCATGCTGGCTATCCTCTGAAGCTCCGACCACATGAACAGTATCTACTTTGGCCCAAGTGCACATTTTATCAGCTGGGGGGCATTTTTGCAGAATTTTACACAGGAGCTACGTGGCTAGACGCCTGGGGTCTTTTATTTTTTTACTACCCTAGCTTGCAGCAAAAGCAACAAGTCGTTGGCGCTAACCTACTTCCTGCTATTTTACTACGGTCCCGGCGTCACTGTTGCAATGAATGTTCATAAACACTGATTTTACACTTCTGTGCTTCCTATAGAAGGCTTTCACACTGAGTTACTTCACACAGAGAGAGCTTCACACTGAGCTTCACACTGAGCTTCTTCACATAGAGACTTCACATCGAGCTGCTTCACAACGATTTGTTTATCATAGCTGAAACCAACCAACACACTTGCGACGTTCAGTAGATGTATGATCAATGGAAAGGTGGCTGGTATCTTCTGGCATGATCAATAATCGTCTCTCGTATTGCTCGGTCGTGCATATTGAAAGGCACCTTCGGAACCGAGACATCTTTTCATGTGATTATGTTCCAAGCTTTTTCCATATTCGTGGTAGTCCAAAACTGTCTTGGACGGCCTACTCTCCGTTGTTCTGTTTCTTGTGACTGTTCAAGACTTATGTTACAGTGCCTGCTCAGGTCTGATTAGAGCCAGTGGATCTTTACAACCTCCTTGCAGTTTCCACCAAACCCGAAACTGCAAACCCCGTCTTCGGGGCTAGGGATTAAAGCTTCGTTTGGGATTTTACTGCCTGAGAAGGCCTAAAAGCTATACAGGGTGTTCTCGGGCTGAAGATCAGTTGGGAAATGCTAAACCCGAAATCCTAAACCCAAGCCCTAAAACCTCTCAACCGGACACAGAACCCTAAACCCCAAACTTGGCCCTAAAACCCAAGCCCCAAACCCTAAATCCCGAATCCTTTAACGTTGACGACGTCGCCAAGAAGCTTCCTGGATCCAGGCTCTGCCATGTGCGCCGGCGGAAAGCCGAAGAAATCCCTAATTCCGTAATTCCTACTATGGCTGGATGCTTTGGGTACCTCGGGATCCCAAAACCTCCTGCTGTAAGGGATATGCTCTATATAGTTACGGGGTGTAGGGTTTAGGGTTATGTTCTATATAGTTAAGGGGTCATACGCCTGATATAAATCCTGCAATGCCTTAATTAATGACCCCAGACTATGAGAACTACAACGTATTCCTTATTATCGGCGACATTACGGGAAATGCAGGATTTGTATCATCAACCGTAACCTGTATTTTGGAGGGTTTGGGGCTGCAGGTAGGTCTAACTAGGCTTGATTTAAGCTTGACTTGAACGAGTGTTCCGCTGAATCTGCAGCTTTTAACTTTCATGCCGCTGCCGGATCTTAGGCGCGAAGGCGTCGTCATGCTGCTGCTTTCCACCGAAAACATCGGAGACGATGCACAAGGCGAAATCCAAAGCTCTCAAAGCCCTAAAAAATATAGGGGCCTTGATAATTGGAGTAGGGTTTTGGGGTACATATACTATGATTACTGTAAGGAAGCCCCAAAATAGTATTAGTAATTTTTTGGCCGCTATTCTATGCCGACATATGTCAAAGCCCTAACTTTAGGGTTTCAAGGTGCAGAATTGTTGGTTGAGGGCTTAGGGTCAAGGTCTTATTCATATAAGCCCTTGACCCGTGAAGCCTACGGTAGAAGCCCAAAAGCTGGAAACCCAATAGCCTCGATCCCTAAGAGTAATGTATAGGGAATCCCAGCACTCTTTGGCCTTAATCCAGTTTCCAACTTCATGGGGTTTACTGTAAAGCTTTCCTAGACCCTCCCCATTATACCCTAAATACCGACTGTTACGGAGCACAAGGGCCTTATTAAACGGATGTCCTGATAAACCCCTAAACCCTTGAAGCCTAAACCCGTATTAGGCTTCTGTATATAGTGAACCCCAGAAAGTTGGAACATGGGTTTAGGAGGATTCATGCTGGGATTCCCTATACCTTACTTTAGGGGCATGAAGATAATGATGTTCCAACTTTCTGCCTTCGACTATATATTACCCCTAGCCGCCTTATTATAGTCCAAACAGAACCACGAAAAAATAAAGTCATAAGAGTTAACCAAAGATATTATATTGCCCCCGAGCTGCATGATAATAAATTGTCCTGATAAACCCGAAACCCCTGAGGCCTAAACCCCTTTTAGGCTTCTATAAAAATAGGAGGTTATAACCCCTTAATGATATAGGATAGAACCCCTAAAACGGTAGGTTTTGGATCCCCACCCATGAGCTGCATTTTGACGGGTCCTGCCTGGCTCACGCTCCTCTTTGGGATTCGGGCCCGGGGTCAGCAACTTTTCGGCTTCGCCAGGTTTCGGATGGGGGGGGGCGCTAGCAGTACGAAGGGTACCTTTTAAACAGGGTCGATAAGGGTGACCTATAAGGGCTTCGTCTAGGGGCCTTAATAATTAGAATAGGGTTTTGGGGGCCCATTATACTATCTTTGTTTTGGTTACCTTCGTTTCTTACTCTAGGATCCTAACCATCAAGCGGTTATCCAAAAGAAGGGTCCAGGTAGGACTTCAGGATCTAGAGAACTCTCCCGCCGGCAGCAAAGTGTAGCCCTATGCTTATGGCCGCCCAGCAGAACACTAGCGGCAGCCCGTGACCATTTCATGTTACAGCTGCTCTGAGGTTACCACAAGGTCTGCACACTGAGCTTTCCCAAAAAAGTCCAGAACTTCCGCTTCCTAAGTCCCCTGCGCGGCCCGACCACCTTGACTACTAGCATGGACCTGTCATCAGTGCCTATGAAACTGACTCCTCCCCGCAACTTCCGAAATCCCTTACCTAAGGAATATGGCTTAAATCATATTAGGGCCCCTATTATAATTTGAGGTATATTCCTGAATTAAGGGATTTTGGAAGGTCTGGGTCCATCCGAAATATCCTGAAGTTGGGAATGCTGTCAGTGTAGAACCTGGATCTGCTACGACACGAGCCTGTCTGGTACTCAGTAGGGAATGGGGGAATGGATCCCTATAGTAGTCCCTATCAGGGCCCCAAAAAGCACATAAGCAAAAATAAGGATAGGGATATCCCATAGAAATCCTCTTAAAAGGAAGCCCAAATGCTTATGCTTATGTGCTTTTTTGGGTCCCTAACCTAGATAATCCCCAATAGTACGTAGTCTGCATAAATTCCTCCATTCCCGACTAAGAACCAGACACGAGACTTCAGGGTGGCAGGAGTTGCCTGCCCGTGTGAAACAGCGGCCCAACCGTTCTCAGGACTTTAAAACGATCCTGGGCAATGTCTTTGCTTCTTGGGTTGACTTCTGAACCCCTCCCGAAAGTGAAACTTGAAGCCGATTTGTAAAATTTATATAGAAATCAAAAAAGTTAAAGTCCTAAGAATCAAGCCGTCCTGCTTCGTGGCTTGAGAGTTTGGGGTTTAGGGTGGTGTGGTTCGAGTTTAGGGTATTGTGGTTAGGGTTAAGACTGTAGGGCTTAGCGTTTATATGGTGTTGTGGTTAAGGTCTTTTTCGGGCTGAGGGTGCTGCGGCTATGGTTAAGCTTGAGAGTGTAGGGTTTAGCGTTTATAGGGTGCTGTGTTGTGGCTGGGGTTTAGGGAATCTAGGGCTTAGGGTTGAGGTTTAGGGTTTAGGGCTTACGGGGGCTGGGGTTTAGGGAATCTAGGGCTTAGGGTTGCAGTTTAGGCTTTAGGGTTTAGGGCTTATGGGGACTGGGAATTTAAAGAATCTAGGGTTTAGGGTTTAGGGTGCTAGGGTTTAAGGGAATCTAGCGTTTAGGGTTGCGGCTTTTGCTGGCGGTGTTGTTCGAGAGTTCCAGATCTTCGGGGGGGGGGGCTCAGGCTCGCCGGCGGAAGGCCTCAGCCTACTTGAAAGGGCAGGGGACTTAGTAAGGGCTTTTAAAGGGCTCCTTAAAGGGATCTATAGGGTTCCTTAAAGGGATCTAGGGGGTTTAGGATTTAGGGTCTACTTGGAGGGGCAGGGGACTTAGTAAGTAGGTTATAAGTAGGGTTATAATTGGGGTAACTCCATTTCGGGTACTTATAAAATTATAACTCTACTTCTAACCTACTTACTAAGTCGCCTGCCCTTCCAAGTACTCTTAGTTGCTGAGTTTTAGTTTTGAAGCGGGTAATATTATCCCAAAAAGTGTAAAGTGTATCCACTCAGCTACTAAGTGCTGTGAGGGTTTATAGTCAACCCCAGAAAGTTGGAACATGAGTTTAGGATGTATAGTGCTGGGATTCTCTCTACTTTACCTCAAGGGCATGAGGGCAATGATGTTCCAACTTTCTGGCTTCTACTGTAGGGTTTAAGGGCTTTGGGGTCCCTAAGATTTACTTCTAGGACTAGGACTCCTCAGACCCCAAAAGGAAGGAAGGTATCTTCTTGGCAGGTTCCGGACCCTCCTTGGGGTATGATAAGAAAAGTAAGCCCTACTGGAAGGACAGAATCCAATCTACAAAAGCCCCTCTACAGCTTCTTTCAGAAAACAGGGGCTTCCACCCTAAACTCTAAACCGCGAACCGTCAAGGAGCAGGTCCTAAGCCCTAAACCCTGAGCCCTGTAGATCCCTTTAAAGGAAACCCTTATAGATCCCTTTAAAGGGGAATCCTTACAAGAAGGACCCCAAAGAAAAGGAAGAGAAAAGTTGAAGAAAACCACAGCTCGGCTTCAAGTTCAGTCTACCAGGCCGGGGTTCAGTCTACCAGGGGCTCAGGGTTTAAGGGTTTAGGGTTTAGAGTTGAGGGTTTAGGGTTTAAGGTTTAAAGTTTAGGCTTTAGGGTTTAGGGTTTAAGATTTAGGGCTTAGGGTTCAGAGTTTAGGGTTTAGGGTTTAGAGTTCAGGGTTTAAGGTTTAGGGTTTAGGGTTTAGAGTTTAGGGTTTAGAGTATAAGCACTAGTGTCAAGCCCACGGAGAATAACAGGGGCCGTAATAATTGTCCATGGGGTGCTTGTAAGGGTTGCTCTAAGGTGCTGTTAAGCGCGTTAAGGGCTTGACAGAAAAGGGGCCTTAACAGTGAGTAATGGTGCGCTTTCGCGATAACTGACTACAAGTGTGTCAAGGACGATAAAGGACACTACGGAATACCTGATTAAGGTCTTTTGGGACGGCAGAGTCCATACACCCTAACCCTAAACCCCATTGAGAGCTACTGCCTCGTCTTGGCATTGCGTCTATGAAAAGGGAATCCCCGTCTTCCCGAGAGGATCGCATGTAACACATGAGAGAAGGTATCAGTCGATCTTATAGGCCATCTGGGGGGTGAGGGATCAAAAAAAATTAAACAAGGATCAAAAAAAATAAATGGAAATATCAAAAAAAAAATTAAAATAAGGATCAAAAAAAAATAAATCACTCAAAATACAGCATTTCCTGGGGCAGAGGCATCAAAAAAAAATAAAATAAGGATCGAAAAGAAATTAAATCACATAAAATACAGCAATTCCTGAATTTTTCCAAGGGAAAACACTGTTTTCCTAGTGATTTTCTTTTGTTTCCTTAGGATCTGTTTGGTTTTTCCTCTGGAAAACACGATATTCCTGCGGATTCCGTGGTATTTCCCTAAGTTTTCCTTGATTTTTCGAAGGAAAAAAGCCTGTTTTCCTATTACCTATGGCGTTCGTGTCATTTCTTCAGGTTTTCAGAAGGACAACATATGGTTGTTCCTCGGGAGGATCAAATTTTCCTTACAATTTCACATTTAGGACGGATTTCCTGTTGTAGCTGTTGCTGGTATTCCGCTTCATCATCTATCTTAAACACGCCCCTCATTTGGCGATTCTGGTTCAGCATGTATCTACAAGGGCGGAGACGCCCTCATTTTGCTGGGGTTCAAAAAAAGGCATATGCTTCAAAGCAACCCTGCACGGCTTAAAACAGCGGGGGGGTTGGGGGGGGCGCAGCCCCCCCCCATTTGCAGAGACAACGTTCACATGATGGGCTTCGACAACACTTTTGAATCAAGCTTGCACGTCTCGAAAAGCGCGGCGGCGGGTGTTTTGTTCTTCCGTGCCTGTTCGTGCCTCTTCTTCCGTTAGCATTCTAACCTAATATATATATATATATAACATAGTAAACCAGAACGACATAAGATGGTTCGACAACACAAAAATGGTGTGACATTTTCTGACATAACAGAACCTTGCTTCTTATAGCATATAATAGCATACTAAAAATACAACAATAAAATATAACAGAAGATGACATAGAATAAAAAACATCTTAGTTTATAGTGTAGTACATTGTAACATAGTACAATACAGTGTGTATATTTACAACATATTATGTAGTATATTTTATAACATTAGGTTACATTGTGTTATATTATGTTACGGTACATTACGATATTATGGTAAATTCGATTGGACTATGTAGTATCCTGTTGCTTGTATCTTTGTTTCTGTGATTCTTTCATATTATTTCTCTTTCGTCTTTTCCAACTTTGCTTTTTATTCTGGACTTATTTCTTTCTTTCGCTCGTTCATTTCTTTTCTTTCTTTCTGTTGTTCTTTCTTTGTTCATCTCATACTCCCTTCCTTTCTTTCTTGCTTTCTTTCTGGTTTGATTTACTTCGTTCTTTCTTTCGTTTGTTCTTTCTTTCGTTCTTGCTTTCGTTCTTTCTTTCGTTTTTGCTTTCGTTCTTTCGTTCTCTCTCTCGTTCTATCTTTCTTTCTTTCTGTTTTCCTTTCTTTCGTCCTCTTTAGATACAGCAATTTTTGAATTTTTCCCAGGGGAAACACTGTTTTCATACGGATTCGTTTTCATTTCCTGAGGATTTGCTTGGTTTTTGCTCGGGAAAACACGATTTTCCTATGGATTCCGTTGTATTTCCTTAAGTTTCTTTCTTTAGTTCTTGCTTTCGTTCTTCCTCTTGTTTTTGCTTTCGTTCTTCCGTTCTCTCTCTCGTTCTTTCTTTCTTTCTGTCTTTCTTTCTTGCTTTTTAGATACAGCAATTCTTGAATTTTCCAAGGGAAAACACTGCTTTCCTAGGGATTTTCTTTCGTTTCCTAAGGATTTGGATGGTTTTTCCTGGGGAAAACACTAATTTCCTACGAATATTTCTGTTTTTCTTTATTAATTTATGGCCTTCCGTCTTTCTTTATTACGCTGTTTTTGTTCTTTGGTTATTTCTTCATTGTTTGTTTTGGGTTTGTTTCTAACTCTCTTTGGTTCTTTCCTTGTGTTTTCTTTTTCTTTCCTTATAGCTTTCTTTATTTACTTAGTTCTCTATTTTTGTTTTCTTTCTTTACTCATAGCTTTCTTTATTTACTTATTTCTCTATTTCTTGCATGGCTTTCTTTCTTTCTTTCTTTCTTTTGTTCTGTCTTTCTTTCTTTCGTTGTTTCTTTATTTCTTTATTTCGTTCTTTCTTTCGTTATTTCGTTCTTCCTTGCTTTCTTTCTTCCTTCCTTTCTTTCTTTCGTTCTTTCTTTCTTTCCTTCTCTCTGTCTCTCTCTGTCTTTCTTTCCTTCCTTTTCCCCTTCCTTTCGCGGAAACCCGTTTAATTTTTTTTGATCCTTATTTAATTTTTTTGATCCTTATTTAATTTTTTTTGATCCTTATTTAATTTTTTTAACCCCTATCCCCATCTGGGTTCTGGTTACAGAACCTAATCTAATCAAGTTACCAGTATAAGGAAACCATGTTATTTATTACTATAGCTCTCTATTGTGGTAACTTAAGCGGTGAACCGACTGTGGACTTTCGTACATTGTCAGAACGGAATCTATGGTAACTTAAACTAAGTTCCTTAACCCTAAGCCCTAAACCCTTAACCTTGAACCCTAAACTCCAAACCCTGAACTAAATCCCTAAAGATATCTTAACAAGATCCAAAGGTAACCCGAAAGCCGACATGGCCAGTTGCTGAGAAACCCCAAGCAGAGCAATCCTGGCAGACCTGGATCAGCTTGGGAACATCTCAGACCCGAAACCCGAATCCCTCTCTGGAGGGTCGGGGGACACGGGACTTGGTAAGTAGAGTTCCTTCAATCATAAGGACCCTCAGGTGGGTAGGGCTGTGGGGGGTAGGGGATTATACGTCCTCGAATAGGCCTTATGAAGTCCTTGTTAGAGGTAATAAGGCCCCCTATCGCCCTCCCCCTTACCGCCCTCAGGGTCCTTATGATTCAAGGGCTTCCAATAAGGATTAAGGGTTCGATAATGGAGAGTCGGGGGATTTAGTCAGTAGCTATTCAGAGAGTTATAGGTACCATAACCCCAATTCGGATCCCACTTAGGGCACTTATAAGTCTACTTCTTACCTGCTTACTAAGTCTTCCGACCCTCCAAGTTTTTCTACGGGTCTATGTATCCGCTACGGGATCTTTGAAGGGTTCAGCCCAGTTATATAAGGCTTGTAAAAGGGTTCTTTAAGGGGTGTTTTAGGGTTTAGGGTGTACATGCAAGGGTCCCTGAACCGTTTAGTGCATACTTTGGCTTTGAAGCGGCTGAAGTCTATTCTGAGCACATGGACCCTTAGGAATTTAGCTGAAGCTGACTGTGAGATATAACTAGAAGTAGTAACCTTATACCCCCCCCCCGTTCCCAGGGCCAGGGATACAACTTACCTGTGGTTAGTAGGGAATGGAGGAATGGTGTACAATTATAACTACTATTACTACCACTCTTCCATTCCCTACGATCCAAAGGTAAGAAAAACCTTCAACCGCCCAAATTTCTGCAACCAGGCATCATTCTGAGTCGTTGAACCGACCTTCTAGGGACTGCAAGATGGCCTGGCACCAGGGTTTAGGGTAATTTAGGGTAATGACTAGGAAGTGTTCCTGTAAAGGGCACCTTAAAGGGCTCTATAAGGGTCTACAGTAGGGTTCACATAGGGGCCTCAAAAAATTGAATAGGGTCTTGGGGGTCTTGTTCTTTGGTTACAGTAAGGAACACCCCCCAAAAAGTAATGTAATAGTAACTGATTACAAAAAGCCCCTCTATTATAGACTTTGGGGTTTGTCCTTGTGCAGGGGGATATGGGTCTCGTATTGGGCTGCACTAGGGCATTATGGGACCTAATTCCGTGTTTTATGGGCTTCATGTCGTTGCTACAGGGCTTTATGGGGCTCCATGAATAATGAAGCCCGACTCAAAAAGCGTCCCTGTATAGAGCCTTGTATTACCAGGCAAAAATCATTTAGACATATATCAAACCCTGTGATTAGAAGCGTTCTGCAGCCCTCAGAAACCCTTCTGAATCCTCATGCACAACCCTCATAACGACCCAGCCACAGACTGTAACACTCCCCAAGCCCTACATAGCAATCTCAGACTCCAAGCCCGAAACCCTGAACCGCAAACTGTAAACCCCTAACCCTGAATCCTGATTAATTAAACCCTAAACCCTGAATCCTAACCTCTAAAACCCTGACTCCCAAACTCTATAGTATAAACCCTAAACCCTGAATCCTAACCTCTAAAACCCTGAATCCCAAACTCTTTAGTATAAAGCCTAAACCCTGTAAACACTATACCCGGAACGGTGGCCTGGCACTCTTTGCGCACCTTCCCGGTCTCATGGAGAAGGAGGACCTCAACTCTCGAACGTCGATCCGGTTATTTCGCTCGTTCAATTAAGGTAATTACCCTGAACTCCACAGCGCTTTCTTGGAGGATCACAGAACTTGGTAAGTATGGCTATTACTGTAGCACCTTAAGTGGGGTTATTAGTAATCGTAAGTATAGTTACCTCCTTACGATCCTTTAAGTTGGGGCTTAAGGTTTAAAGTTTGTGCCCCGCAAACCCTGAACCCCCAATTCCACTGAACCATAAACCTAACCCCACCTAGACCTAGACTACTTCAACAAAAAACAGCACAGCAGATACACAACAAACTATGGTTTGACCCCAGCTAGAGTAAGTCACCACGGTATCACCACAACTGAGACACCACGTAATACTACAAGGGCCATGTCCCATGTTTCATAATGCGATCCTAAACCCTAAACTCACAACTTGTAACCGATATTAAATGGGTAAGCCCTAACCCTGAACCCAAAGTCCCCAAAATGAAGAGAAAGAGGCCATGTCGGCAGACTTCGCGTTGCCGCGTACCTTCGCGATTCCTTCGCAAAACTCCTGCACTGAGAGAGCTCCATGAATATCGTCCCCGTCATCGAGGAGGTGGAACAGCCTAGGCTTTTTGAAAACTGTTCTTGAAGGATTGGGGGAATTTTGGTTTGAGGGCTTCGGACATGGGGTTTCGAACTGCTTGGGGTGATTGCGATTCAAAGTTCAAGGACCGCTTGCAACCCTAAACCTACAACTACAACCAAAATACAACATAGGGGTTTCTGGAATTCGGGAACCCTAACAATGTAGTACCCTAAAATGTGGAATCCTTACTATTTGAAGATAAGGTACCCCCCCCATTTTCGGAACCGCCCACTTGCACCCTAAATAAGCCGGAAGCATGACCGCACATGAGAACGAAAAGGCCTCTCTTTTTGGTATTGGGTAACTTTATAAGGAACCTAGGACTACAAAAAGGCAATAAGGGTACTACTGGGCATCCTAGTGGCTTGATGCTAGAAGGGTCTACTTGGAGGGGCAGGGGACTTAGTAAGGGTTCTTAAAGGGCTCCTTAAAGGGATCTATAGGGTTCCTTAAAGGGATCTATGGGGTTTAGGGTTTAGGGTCTACTTGGCGGGGCAGGGGACTTAGTAAGGGTTCTTAAAGGGCTCTGTAAAGGGATCTATAGGGTTCCTTAAAGGGATCTATGGGGGTTTAGGGTTTAGGGTCTACTTGGCGGGGCAGGGGACTTAGTAAGGGTTCTTAAAGGGCTCTCTAAAGGGATCTATAGGGTTCCTTAAAGGGATCTATGGGGGTTTAGGGTTTAGGGTCTACTTGGCGGGGCAGGGGACTTAGTAAGGGTTCTTAAAGGGATCTATGGGGTGTAGGGTTTAGGGTTTACTTGGAGGGGCAGGGGACTTAGTAAGTAGATGATAAGTAGGGTTACAACTGGGGTAACTCCATTTAGGGTACTTATGACTCTGCTTATAACCTACTTACTAAGTCCCCTGCCCCTCCAAGTAGAGGGGTTTAGGGTTTATTGTTTAGAATGTAAAACTCGCAGATGCAGTCTGTACGGGTTTTATTAAGGCTAAAGGCTTTAGGTTTACAGGTGTAAGGTCCGGGGTTTAAGGTGCATACGGGCTTAGGGTTTGTGGCTTAATGCCGGAAGCCTACTTGTCCAGTATCCTAGGGGAACTGAAGGGAGGTCGTTGCCAATTACTGCGTAACGGTTAAAATACCACCAAAAAAAAGCTAAAGGTTGCCCAACAACAAATTATGTAGAACTTCAGGTTCAGGCTTTGTGGTTTCTGGGATCGAAATTTTCGGTTTTTTTGCTTGCGGGCCACTAAACCCTAAACCCCTAAACCCAAAACCCAAAACCCTAAACCCTAAACCCCTAAACCCTAAACCCCTGAACCCTAAACCCTAAGCCCCTACACCCCGGATCGTCCGCAGTGACTGCTTGCATAAACCCCTACACCCCTAAACCCTAAGCCCCTAAACCCCTAAACAACCCGAGGCTTCAAGGCAGAGCCAGGAAGCATCCGGGCATCACGAACGTCCATGTCCAGCACGCTCAGGTAGTGCTTGATCTCCGGAAGCTCCAACATCCTCTCGAACTCCTTCATCGGTTTAGGGTTTAGGGTTTATGGTTCAGGGCTTAGGGTTTAGGGTTTATGGTTCAGGGTTTAGGGTTCAGGGTTTATGGTTCAGGGTTTAGCACCGTTTATGGTTCAGGGTTTAGGGTTTAGGGCTTCGCAAGTTCGATATTTTGTGAAAAAGGATCCTGGAGCCGTGGTTAGGCCCTAGTACCCCAAGGGTCCAAAGGACCCAATAATTAGGTACTCGGTTTTAGGACAGTAGTTATGTAGGTTAGGATGTTGGAGAGTATATGATGATCAGGTACTTGGACCCTTGGGGGTAGGAGTGAATTGGGGACGTGCAACGAAAGGATCAGGATCCAGGGTTATAGTTTGCGATAAATATTTGCACCTGAGTATACTGACTATACCCAGACCCCCGGGAGGATCCAAAAAGTAGATCCCTTAATGGGGGTTCCTGTAAAGTACCCTTAGTAGTATAGGGCCCCAAATTAGAGGACCTACTTTCTAGATCCTCCCGGGGGTCTGGGTAATGATGCCTTGTGATCTCGAAAGCAGCTTTGTACCATTGCATGGCCTTTCGGTATGCGAACGGCCCGTAGAAGTCTTAAGCTACCCTGAACCCCATGCCGATATTTGGCGGAACTTCAATTGACTCATACCGGAGCTACTGTGGTGCCCCAACTAGGGCACGACTGTCCTGCTAGGAGGGTCGCGGGACTTAGTAAGCAGGTAGTAAAGAGACTTATAAGTACCCTAAGCGGGTTACCAATTGGGGTTGTGATAATTGCAAGCCTGCCAAATCCCACGACCCTTCAATTGTTGCTTCAGGCCCTTATTTAAGCATGTAGAGCTGCTGAGGTTGCAGTGCATTTGGGCACCCACGTGCCTTGAAACCACTGACCTAAACGATACGTTATAACAGTTCACTATTTGCTTTTCCAGGCCCGGGTACCTTACTATTGGGTCCTTTGGACACTTGGGGCTACGAGCCCTAAACCGACGCAAGGAACGCAGAACCTCCAGATCATGAAACCGAATACCACAGACATGAAACTGTCTCCCGAAAACCCGGGGTAAGCCCTAACCCAAACCTCGAAAGTTTCAACAGCCAGTGCAACAGACTCATGGGCTCTTCCTACGGCTGATGACATAGATCATGCACTATCCATAATGAGGAATTTACCACAATTCCCATAGCCTAGATTGGTTAAGATTATGCAGGCTTTGTATCATCAATCCCTGTAGATTCCTTAAAGGAACCCCTTAAAGGTACCGTTAAAGGAACCCCTATAGAACCCCTAAAGGGCTGGGCATTCATGAAATGATCCTCGGGGTTTCCACTTTGTACTTGGAGGGTCGGGGGGCAGGGGACTTGCTAAGCAGAGTTCTTTAAAAGGCTCCCGAAAAGGATCAAGGGATCTATAGAGTTAAAGGTTGTAGAATGGAGGGTCGGGGGACTTAGTAAGTAGTGATTTTAAAGAGTTGTAAGTACCATCACCCCGATTAGGATCCCACTTAGGGATCTTGTAACACTATTCATGACCCACTAACGAAGTCCTCCGACCCTCCAAGTACTTACTGTTGGTTAGTAGCGAATGGAAGAACGGTAGTAATAGTAGTTATAATTGTACACCATTCTTCCATTCCCTACTAACCACAGGTAAGAGTACAAGCCCATCAACCCTCCAAGTAGACCCTAAGCCCTAAACCCCATATATCCCTTTAAGGAACCCTATAAATCCCTTTAAGGAGGCCTTTAAGAAGCCTATACCCTAAGCCCTAATTACACCCCACCGGATCCTTGAGAGTCAAATATCCATCTCCATCGGCATCTGCATCGTTGAAGACCTGAAGCAGCTTGTCCTGGAACAGGGATGCAGGGATCAGCCAGTGCATGAGAACTCATACCTTAAAGCTTGGCCACTTGGGTGGTCTGGGATTATGATTTGGAGGGAACTCTATAGTTACAATAGGATTTCGGGGTATGCCTTGATTGAATATTACTGCATAAGGAGCCCTTACCCTAAGGCTTTCGGGGTCCTTTATATGTTAGGGACCCTCGACACATCTCAAAACTAACACTTCTGAGAAACCAAAGTGACTCAAGAGCTCTACTTCAGAGATTCCGGACCCTCCCGAGGAGATACCAGGACCCTCAGGGAAGGAATGATGTAGCAATTGTTCAGGACCCTGCATTACGGTTGATGATAGAAATCCTGCATTACCCACAATAAGGAATATACCATAATTCCATGGTTTAGGGCTAGGGTCCGTAAGGTAAGGCAGGATTTATACCATCAACAGTAGTTTGCACCCTGTGGGGTTGGTCCTGCAACTCAGCCGACCGTCGCATTCGATCAAGGATGGCGGCAGCAGCGTCATCGTTCAGGACTTGCCTGCTATGAAACCCCCAAAGGGTCCAAGTATCATCATGGGACATACTTAGACCCCCAAAATGCCCCATAAGTATATAGCAGGATGATACTTGGACCCTGTGGGACCTATAAGGTATAACCCCAAATTCACTTACAACCAAAAACTTAGAAAGTCTCAACGGTCAGCCCCCTCAACTACCTGGACTACAATGCACGGCTATGCTTAGGTCTTCTTTGTTTGGAGACTTACCCTGACGCTCAAAATAACAGAAACGCATTCTATGATATGGTCTTTGGGCCCAAAAGCCTTACCATACATGCCTCTTCGAGCCTTAGGGTTAAAGAGCATGCGGAGGATCTCGGATTTGGGGTTCGTAGGCGGTGGTAGAAATGAATGGAATATCGACATTGTGTCGGGGAAGGCGTGAAAACAAAACCCGCATGGCATCTCGTTAAAGCTGCAATGACGGATTCGAGCGTACCCATAGTATGTAGCTCCTTTTGGGGATCGATATTTAGAATCCTACAAGGTAATCCCAAAAAGGAACTACTATGGAGCCTATGGGTACTGAGCTCTACAGGCGTCCAACTGACGGTTGGCTACCTAGGGCCCGGCAGGACCTATCCTCTTTAGCTAAACTGAAGATCTAGGATTCAGGGTTAGGACCCCAATGGCCCGTTAACGGAGCTCCTGAATAGTGGGGATTGGGGGTAATAGAGAGTAGTTGAGGGGTCTAGGCCCTCATAAGCAGGGCTAGGGTTTGCGGTTTAGGCTAGGGTTTAGGGTTTAGGGACCTACTCTTTAAGAGGGGATAGCCCCATCCCTGTCGCACCAGTGGCGATTGGGACTTGGAGGCTGTGGTGTCGTGGGAGGAACCAGAGTACCACACAGCGCCACTCTTTCCCTACGGAGCCAGATATCTAAAAATTGGGCTGCTGGGCCACATAGTCTATGGCTAGTAGCCTATTAATTGCGAGTTTCCGAAAATAGGAGACCCTAGGATGGTACCCTAAATAGTAGGATCCTTAGTGTAGGGACCCCAAAATAAGGTTCCCCGGTACCCCTAATTTTCGGAAACTCTAAACCCTAAACCCTTACTTTAGAACCCTTAAAGGATCCCTTTAAAAGGAAACCTGAAAGCCTTGAAGGATCCCTTTAAAGGTACTCCGAATTTTCGGAAACGGTCACCGGCCTAAACCCTTGGAAAACTGAATCCCTAAAGCGCCCAATGAAGCCCAACACCCCAAATTCCTAAACCATTCCAGAACTGAATCCCGAATCTAGGGCCCCAAAAAAGCACGTAAGCAACAAATTAGGAAAGGGGTATCCCATATAAACCCCGTTATAATAAAGCCCAATAAGGTAGGGATATCCCTCTAAAATGCTTATGCTTATGCGCTTTTTTTGGAATCCCTAATCCCCAAAGGCTCCGTGTACTTTCATAGTAAATACTTAAGCCTTAAAGAGGTCCCTATATAGATACTTTAAAGCCTAAGTATATACTACTACTGTTGATGATATAAATCCTGCATGTCCCATAATAAGGACTATATTATAGTTCCCATAGTTTAAGGTCCTGAAGGTAATGCAGGATTTATATCATCCACCGTGTATGGGTACATAGAGCCTTAGGGATCTCCCACCCGGCCCAGGCGCATCGTCGACCGAACAAAGAGCGCCGTAATCAGCCGCAGGGCGGCGAAGACGATGGCAACGACATAGATCAAAGTTCTGGAGAGTTCTGTAGGGTTTAGGGTTTAGGGTTTAGGGTTTAGGGTTTGGGGTTTAGGGTTTGGGGTTTAGGGTTTGGGGCTTATAGGGTTTAGGGTTTAGGGTTTATAGGGTTTAGGGTTTAGGATTTCGGCTTTAGGGCTTACTTGGAGGGGCAGGGGACTTAGTAAGTATAGGTTACAAGTAGAGTTATAAGTACCCTACACCCCGATTATAACCCCACTTATAACCTACTTACTAAGTCCCCTGCCCCTCCAAGTAGGGTTTAGGGTTTACGGCTGGGTGCAAGACACAAGGTCTTAGGACTTAGGACTGTCGCGGAGCAGCAGTTTAAATCGATGTTTTCGGAACCTGTGTGTAACCGGTGCCCGTGTGCCCAAATAGTAGATACTTTGACCTCAAGTTTCTCCCTATATGCATACTTCCCCAATGAGCCACGGAAATAAACTGTTAATCCTTCCGACTCCTACGAAACCATACCCAGAGGGTCCAAGTACTCCCTAATATAGGACTTTAGGGCCTTTTTAGGTATCAAAAACCATAAATAAGGACTACTTGGACCCTTAGGGATAAGAACCCCAAACAAGCTTTAAAGGTTAGGCATTGCGGATCTATGTTGGGCTGGCCTTTAGTTTTTATAGGGCCCTTATAAACCAAATACGGAAAATGTCTAAATGACCCAAGGGCCTACCCAGTGAGTATAGGTACATGGACCCCCAGAGACTCCAAAATCCTTTAATTAAGGAATATATCTTAAACTATGGTAGGATTCCCTAATATGATTTTAGGTAGATTCCTTAATTAAGGGATCTTGGAAGGTCTAGGCCTTTAGGGTAGCAGAATTATGGCCCCTTTTTGGGTACCCTAAATACTGGTGCCGTACTAGAATAAGGACCCAACAAGGGAACCCACATGGGACCCTTAGGGTAACACTCAGTACTTAGAGGATCATGGGACTTAGTAAATAGGTTATAATGGGGGTTATAAGTCCCCTAAGTGGGGTTATCCTAATTATAACCTACTTATAACCTTACTTACTAAGTCCCCTGCCCCTCCAAGTAGGGTAACACTCAGTAGAGCTTGGCGACATCGGGTTTTGGGCTCGGGGCCCGGCATGGCATGGGTGCGAAAAGTTTTTGTCGCGAAGCCCTACTAAACCCCACCTTAACCTACCAAACCATACCTTTAGTACGCCAGAGTCCTGCTATAAACCCTACAAAATTCCATAGCAAGGTTTAGAATTTTTAAGAAACTGCAGAAAAAGTAGGTTATGGTAGTGTAGCGCAAGTTCCAAACCCTAAACCGTTGCTAGGATCCAAGGTTTTAAGACTAGATCTGGGAGTTTCCGAAAATAGGGACCCCTAATACAGTACCCTAGATTCTTAGATAGTAGGATCCTTATTATAAGCCCTAAGGGCGGACCCCCAAAAAAGTACCCCTAATTTTCGGAATCTCCCCTAAGTTTCCCTAGAGATGTAAGGCGGCCCAAAGACCATATATCTTGAAGGGACCTATAAGGAATCCTTAAGGGATCTATAGGTTTAGGGATCTAAGGACTCACATACTAAGGCTTTTTTGGGCCCAAAGGCCATACTATGTAAGGCTTTTGGGCTATTTTCATCCTTGGGTTTTGAAAATAGGAAAGCGATCTGCAGAAACCGGTAGGTTTGGTGTTTATTCCAAGGGTAAAAGGAGGGACCCAAAATAAGGACCCCTAGGTATATACCCTTCATATAGCTATGATATACCCATTATATAGCCCATTATAGGGTAGGGGTCCCCATTACGGGTCCCTCCTCTTCCCCTTTGATTTATGGGAGAACCGAAGACCCTCTCATAAGCAAGAAGGGCTGCAGCGACAATCCCGAGCTCTTGAAACCTAGCCTATCACGATTTAGGGTTTAGGGTTTAGGGTAACAGCCCAGAGACATTGTGTGATTTTGGGACATGAAGACCTTTGAAATGTGAGTCTGTATAAACCCTATGCTCGGTGACCCTGACTCCTAAGATCTAAGCCCTTGATATAGCCTCATTACAAAATTTGAAGGCTTTCGCGGTATGAGTACCCTCAATACAAAATTAGAAGGCTTTCGCGGTATGAGAAGTATGCCAAGCAACCCTAAGTACAACTTCCACTTTTCCAATCTTCTAACTTTCTAAAGCTGTGGGTCTTCCCGCTGAGTGGGAGTTTCCGAAAATAGGGGACCCTATATAATTCTAGTCTACTATCATAGTAGACTAGATAGTGGGATCCTTATCATAAGGACCCCCAAATAAGGTACCCCTAATATTCGGAAACTCCCGAGGCTTAAACCCTATTTTTTAACACCTAAACCCCTAAAGGCGTGTTGTTGTGCTGAGACCGGCACGGAATGACGAAGAGAACGCTGACCTCATCCACCAGAGGTCGGACGAGCCCAGGCCATCCGCCGCTGAACCTTTTCAGTAGGGCGTGGGCTTTAGGGCCTTTAGGGTTTACCTTAACCCCACGTAACCTACCTTTTTAAGGACTTACATAAAGAAATCATATTAGGGAACCCTAAAAAAGGTAGGTTCCTTAGGGTCCAGGTAGGGCTTGCTTTAAGGGGAGTTCACTTTAAAGGGAGCTGTAAGGCTACTATTTTCAGCAGGGCCTGGGCTTTACGGCCTTTAGGGTTTATAGGGCTTGCTTTAAAGAGGGATTCCTTTAAAGGGAGCTGTAAGGGTTCCTTTAAAGGGGTCTATAAGGCTACTATAAGGGGTTTAGGGTTTTAGGCTTAGGGCTTTAGGGCCTTTAGGGTTTACCTTAACCCGGAATAACCTACCTTTTGAAGGACCTATGTGAGGAAATCATACTACGGAGCTGCAAGAAAAGTAGGTTATTCAGGGTTAAGGTAGGGCTTGGGGTTTAGGGTTTAGGGTTTAAGCTTAGGGCTTGGGGTTTATAGGATTTTTAATAGGGTTTAGGGCTTGGGGTTTAGGGTTCAGGGCTTGGGGTTTATAGGGTTTAGGGCCCAGGGGTTTAGGGCTTGGGGCTTGTGTTTATAGGGTTTAAAGGTCTTGGGGGTTACTTATAGGATCCTTAAGGGAGGGTGGTTCAAGGGGGGAGGGTATAAGGATTCCTTCGGGGACTGTAAGGGAACCTTAGGGAGTTCTAGGGGGATTTAGGGATCACTAGGCTCTATACCCCCCTTGGACCCCCCTCCCTTAAGGATACTACAAGCCCTAAACCCTAAACCCTAAACCCTAAACCCTACACCCTACACCCTACACTAGGGCTTCGGCTTTCCGGTTGAGAGCTTGGCGTTGAAGGCTCAGGGCTCGGAGGCTTCAGGATCGGTTCCATGTAAGCCCTTTAGGGCTCCTTTCAGAGGGATCCATAAGGGTTCGTTTGAAGGGATCTATAAGGGTTTTAGGCTTAGGGCTTTGGGTTTCTTAGGGTTTAGGCTTTAGGTTTAGGGTTTAGGGGTTTAGGGTTTTCGAGTTTAAGGCCTTGGGGTTGGAGATTTTAGAGGCCAAGAAAAAAAGAACAAACCGTCACAGCCTTTGGGCAACTTCCTCGAGTCGAACCTAGGGTTTAGGGTTTTTTTTTTTTTAAAGGGTTTAGGGTTTAGGGTTAAAAGGCGCAGTTCTCTTACTAGCACTGCACACCCTTCCGTGGGAAACTGTCAACATCATCGT